>JANRMT010062816.1:959477-1018475 GCA_026402145.1 Polypterus bichir lapradei | reverse complement strand
TATCTATCTATCTATCTATCTATCTATCTATCTATCTATCTATCTATCTATCTATCTATCTATCTATCTATCTATCTATCATCTATCTACATTCTTAAACATAAAGATGCCGAAGTGGTTATTCAGAGCAAATACCATGGGGGATGGACAATTTTTATTTCCCAAAAAAACTGTATGAAAGTTTATTAAAAAAAACAACTTTCATTTAGATCTATAACAGGTTCTATAAATAGCCATGAATAGATAACAGATTTGTCTAATACTTATGCATTCCCAATTTTAAAATAATTCTTGCCGCATATAATAACACAAGCTAAGTTCATGGTTTATTTGATTGGTTATATCCTGCAAAGGTACCCTAGTAGATGTTAAAGACTTTTGTTTTGTCCCTATATTAGGAACCTGTTCAAAGCCCAAAGAACCCTTCCCAGAATAAAATGTTTCTTTGTCACGCAAAGGTTCTACAGGGAACCACACAACCCAGCAAAATACCATTTTAGGACCACTATGAGTGTCAAATATTTTTCCTAAATGTAAATTGTTATCATTATTGATTATATGTGATGTTTGCTTTCATTTTATTTTTCTTTTTAGGTTATAATAAAGGCGTTTTAAAAAACAGAAAAATAATATATCAATATATTTCTAACCAGCTAGCTTTCTAAGTCAGCTGTTGTGTTGACTGCCACACTTAGAAACACATTTTGGTATTTTATTTTTCCTTCCATTCGTAATGTTTTGGCTTTGGCTAAAAATAAACAACGTATGTAGGTTTTTTTTAATAAGTTAAATTTTCTATGCAGTAAAAAATGTTGTGACAAAGTTGCTCCTGTTAGGTCTCAGTGATAGTCTAAGTCGTGTCTACTAGTAATGGTTAAACTGCTAATGTGCCGGTCACATCTGTCATTTTAATGCAAAAGCGCCCAAGTTTCGCATTGAGAATAAACACCTGTCGTAGGGATTAGTGGAAAGATTGGATCTCCGCTAGAGAAGATCAGGGAATTGTCTTTGTGGCATCTCCTTTTTGTATTTCTGTGTCGATTTCTCCCAATGGAGACAGTGGAGGAGAAATTCCCAAAAGCTTTTTTCTTTTCAGTGTCTCCGTCTCTCTCGGTCTCTCCCTCATTCTCTCGCCTTGCTCACCCCCTCCCCCACCACCCCCAGCCCCTCAAACACCTCCCCGTGCGCGCGCTCTCTCTCTCTCGCTCACTCGCTCGCACTCTCGCTCGCGCCCCTTCTCTGAGCCGCCGGGAGACACAGGGAGGGCTCGGCTCTGGACGCACGTTGCCACAGCCTTTTGTTTTCGGGCAGAGAGCTTAGTGGCGCTGAGGGTGTCCACCAACTGGATTGCATTGCCCCTCTTATCCCACTGTACGGAGTAGGAGTCTCTAATGCTCGAAGCCGGCCACTTGCTGCCTGGCGTTTAGTATAGCGCCCACACTGGAGACATTGCATCCGAAGTTGGGGCGACGAGCGTTCGCGGTTGCGCGGAGCAGAGCAGAAGTTAAGAGGGGGGCACTTGAATTGAAGAGGGATATAAAGAAGGCATAAATCGCTTTTGCACATCCCTGGTCTTTGGTCAGAAAATGAAGAGATTGCATAAATAAGAAAAATGCCATCCAACTTTCCCCTGCGGATGCCTTGTCAAGCTGACAGATTGTGAAAACTGAAATCCGGGCAGCATGCTGAGGAAGGCTGTCTGTGGAGCTTCTTCTTTATCGGGCTGCGTTGAGTCTTCTTATAGGAGAGGGTCCCGTGGAGGCGATGATGTTCTTCTTGCCCTTATGATACTGGCCGACGAAATCCGCTCAGATTTGAATGTAGCGCTCGGGTGCCGATGACCTCCTTTCGACTGGACTCCCCCAAGGATAATTGGATGAGAAAACTAATAAAGAAGTGAGCAGATTTATCCTTATACGTTGAAAGAAGAAGAAGAAACCATATGGCTTTCGGTTTATGAAGCAGCTGGGTCCTGTAGATCCTGTAATTACTCTTGCACTGGTAATATACAGCTCCTTTATTTTTGGCTGGAGGGGATTTACAGGCAAGAACATCGTGAATATGAGCTTTTGCGTTGAAGCTGTGATATAAAAAGTGAAACAACGCAATAAATCTGTAAATGTGTCTTTGTCCGTCCCTTATTTTCTTAAAGCTCAACTGCCCCACTGCCATTGGTGGGCCTCTTTATCGACATCATTCACCCTCATGTTTCGGGAGAGGGTGCAGTTTTTCTTATGGCCCGTGATATCTGTCATTACTTGATTTGGATATAGGAAGAAATATTTTATATAATCGAAGGTTTTTTTTTTCTTTTCTTTTAATGACCCCAAAATAACGAAAAAATCCGGACTAGTTCTACAAGAAAGAATTCAGTTATGGGCACATGTCGCCCACCACCTTGAATGGTGGATAATGCTTTCTCAGCCTTGGATGCCCATTGGATTTTGGACTGGGATATTCTGAATAGCAATATTCATGGAATTTTTTTGGGGTCGTTCGTGGCTGCCTAACCTCCTCTGGATGCTATGATTGAAGGAAATGTGTTGCTCGGAGACCAGGACAAGCTTCATGGGTTCTCTGTTTTCAAAAGAATTATACTGACGCGCCGAGAGCGGCTGGTGATTTTACAGTGTGCTGCTGCTACTGCTGCGTTTTCATCTTTTCTTTTACTCGTTTTTTTTCTCCTGGGAACACTGTAGGATCCAGTTTTTCAAGGGGGATGACCAGCTGTCAGTACCCAACCCCATCTCCGGATCGGGACAGGATGTACCAGCACAAAGTGTCACTGGTGGTCCGTTATTTCATGATCCCCTGCAATATTTGTTTGATTCTGCTTGCCACGTCCACTCTTGGGTTTGCAGTACTACTCTTTCTAAATAATTGTACGTCTTAATGTTATACTTTTTATATTCACCATCTTAGTCTTTAAAAAAGTTTTCTAAATGAACAGTTTGAGATGTTGCAAATTAATCAATTAATACACCACAGACATTGCATTTCTGGTATAAAGTTGCCCAACTGCCCCAGTTCCGTCAGAAATTTTAAATTAACTCAGATAAATGATTTAAAAACATAGATGCACACGTATTTTATATGCAGGTCTTGGCGTATTTTGAATTGATGGAAAATGCCTCTACGTCGTGTGCTGGGTGTAATTATCGGATTTAATAGAAGCCTTTCGCAAAGTAAGGCTTGCTAGGACGCTTTAAAAAAGACGCACTTTAAAGTCGAACTAGTTAAGCAGTTGAAATAGCATTACAGAAGGACCCACATGAAGTGAATCGCCGCCGCATCTAGGATTTTAATCAACCGACAAGCTTTTTACGAAACGCAAAGTGCAAATGTCTCTTTGAAGTTCTTCAATCTTGAATATTGTCATTCATATTTTACTTGGCCTGTAATCCCAAACCGCCGTTCTGATTGGCTACTTCTGGAATGACTGCCTCTTTGTGGAAGAGACTGAACGTGTCGGACACGCCTACCCGAGTAGGGCGAAACTTCTACCGTTTCATTCCGTTATTTTACAGCTTGGGCAATCTGGATGCGCAGACACCAAAGTGTATGACTATATTGTTAATTATCACACTCAGGGCCAGAGCCCCTTTTGGTATGCGTTTTGTGCAGAGGTTTTCTAAAAAGCCTCAAGAGCCCTTTGGATGGATTGGCACCCGTGCGAGGCTGCTTTCTGCGTTACTGGCTTTTCGGACAGGGCTGAGTTTATCCGTGTGCTCATTGCTACTTGCTGCAGTGTTTAAGTGGGCACAGAAAAGGGCTGAGTTTATCCGTGTGCTCATTGCTACTTGCTGCAGTTTTTAAGTGGGCACAAAAAAGTGATGGGCGGTGGAGCAGGAGTAGGAAACAAAGATGATTTGTTCTGCTTGGGATGGCAAGCATTGTCATTTCGTATACTGAGAGTATCACGAGAATATATATATATGGTCCCGTCAAATTACTGGCGAAAATCTATTTATGGTGATACAGTAACTTCGATCGAGTTGCAGGATATTTGGGGTGAGGTTGATGGATTTTGGAAGGATCGGTAGAGTCCCATTGAAGATTCCTGAAGAAGTACTCGCTGGTTAGCTAAGAAAACGTATAGGTACTCAATGCTGAAATTGGAAGAGGGACCGATACTTATATATAAGATCGATAATATTAAAAGACAGATGAAGCGTTAAAGACTGAACCGAAGTCACTCCAGGTTCCCCCAGTTATGCTACACTGAGCTCATGATCGATACTGTAATAGAACGCGGAGGCTTTCCTTGTGTCTTTGCAGTTCCTTCACGATAGGTTTTAGTTTTCAGCAAAAAGGGGGACGGATTATTCAAACGAAAGCTTGCTTGTTTTTGCCCAAACGTGTTGTAATTTTAATAACAGTGTGACAAATTCCTTCTCGTTTTCTAAGATTATTGTATTTGCTATTCTTAAGACGAAGAACTTGTGGATCTCCTGTAGCACGGCACAGTCTACTTTATGTTTGACGTGAATAACTGAAGCAGCTGCCTGTATAATTTTTCCTAGATGATTTGGGCGGTCTATTTCACATGTGAGTTTCGGTATTCAGTGTTATTCCCGTTCTCCAAGCTAGTGTTAGGACAAAAGTTAAACTGCTGTATTTCACAGATGTCAGTCAGGAAGTCGCTCTGCCTGGACCTCGCCCGAGATTTGAATGAAAAGTGCTAAGGAGCAACTTTAATTTGCTTTCCCACGTAAATGTATTCAAATCCAATTAGAGTAAAGGCGTCCTGTCCGATAAAGCAGGTTCAGAATGGCACACTCTAGGATCGGGGCTGACATAGAACATTAATTCGGCATAACAGAATTGATATTGAGATATGGGCTCTTAAGAAATTAAGTTGAATTTTAATGTGTGGTGTGGCTCAGTGCTGAGCTGTAAACCACAACAGCGAAGCTTCATTCTTCACAACTAACTTCATGGATGGCTGTAACGAGTTATTTTAACTTGCCGCGGCCTAATTCTAAAATATGAGAGAATGTGCTTTTATTTGTAAACAGCTTTGGCTAAAGAAATCGTTTGGGAAATCAGTAAATGGGTGGAAACACACCGCATTAAAGTGAACTATACAGAAGGAATGTGTATTTCATGGCAATTTATTTCTAGGACGGTGAGTGAGTACATGTTTAACCTGCAGCAGCATTCTCAGCTTGGTCCGTTTCATGGCAACCCATCGTGCCTTATATCTGACTCCTATAAATCAGAAATTAAGTAGTTTTCCGTATACATCAATAAATATAGTCTTTGTAAAGAAAGTATAGGGACACAAACCAGATCGTGTGCTATTGCAAACCAATTACAGGACGTACATCTGGTGAACTACAAGTAGCTATATAGTAAATATATACGATCATTGTGTCCGCTATCTATCATATAGTGCCTTTCATATCTATGTGGCTGTCTGTTTTACTATTACCTTTCATATCTATTTGTCTGACTGTTTTATTATGATATAGTGCCCTTCATGTCTATCTGTCTCTCTCTCTATCTATCTGTCTAGCTGGCTCTATCATTTATTTATTCATGGATCCTCAGAATAAATGGATGTTTCAGATTCATCATTCACGGTTCCAGTAAATGGACGGTTTAAGGTTGATGAAAATGTGTGCATTACAAAATTGAGATCCGTCCCGAGTCTGAAATAATAAGTTATTTCTGGAACTGCTTAATCTTTTAAACTTTATTTAAACTAATTTACATTAATATGATGTAAGTGACACATATCGACATCGAACATTTTCCACGGCTTTTGACAAAGCGGGCATCACCAGCACGGCTCTAGATTTGCCAGGCGAATCGAATGGAGATTTTGAATTGAAAGGACAACATGACGGGGTGGGGGCTTCGGGCTTAAAGGGGCTTTGTTTGCCTTTTCTCGCGTGTGTGTCAGTTTGTCCATGGGCGGATCTTTTTTTTTTTTCTTGCTCAGAGCAGAGTTTCGATGACAACATCTTGACGGAAGCATCCATTTCAGTTTAATCCGAGCTTGCATAATATTAGTGTTATTAGTGTACTGTATATTTGTCTAACGTTTTTATGCAGGATGGCCTGTTTATCAGGGTTTGTTAACATTTTGTTTTTCTTCATTTGAAGTACAGGCGGGTTGAGTAACCCGATCACGGTCAGTCACAGAAGCAGATTCGGAATCTCAACCAGCAGCCTTGTGACTTAAAGGCCAGTGACCGACAGTCCGTGCAGCTATCTCATACCCCAAGACTTCCACCACACGACACCCTTTCACTGTCTGAGGGAAGTGCTCACGTTTAGTTGCAGATACTTCAGTTTGTTTCCCCATCCTAAATCCCCGTATTTTAAGATGATACGCTCCTCTAAACTGGCTTTATATCGCGTTGAAGTATGTCCTGATAGATTCGCCCCGGAATGACGATCGTTTCCTTTCTTTTGTCTGGTGCTGTCGAGATAGGCAACAGCAATGCGCGATCATGTAGTGGACAAAGATTCATGGAAAGCTGATATCTTGTCACCATAATTATGCATTCACATCTCAGACTGGGATGCACTTTCATGTTCTTAAAAGATGCCTCCTTGTTCATGAGAATCTGTTCACCCGTGTTTGCATACCGTATACAATCTTGCATATTATGTGAAATATCATTTGATAGTGAATTGTATTTAATGCTGCTGTAGTCACTGATAATATCGTTCAGACCTCCCTTTAATGTAAAAACACGCTAAGATAACAGACGATTTATGCTATTAGCCTTGCCTTCTGTCTATCTCTCCATCTATACGTAATTGTCTATTTCTCTATAGTATTCTAAAATATACTGTATATTAAAGTGTGGACCCAAAACGTGCATATAAAATTGACATCTATGTTGTTATGGTCATGTGAAAAAATAAGTATACATAAGTATATGTTTTTTTTTTCTTTTTTTAACATGTGGAAGTATCAAGACTTGATCTTCAGTTTTAGATAAAGGTGAAGTAATTGAAGAAAACAATGAACATTCACCAACAATTTATTCACCAAAAATAAACTGATATGCCATTTTCATCAATGGAAAAAGTAGCTCCCCCCTTGGTTGTAATAGGTATTGCCCCTCAAGTAGGCGTTTTTGTAACTAGTAGACTCTGACATCAACTGGCAGTTCTTCACACTCCTCCATGCAGAATTCCTTCGGCTGTGTGATGTTTTTAGGGTGTCTTGTGACAACAGCACAGACCCCCACTAACCACCACCACCACTGTATCTCTAAAGGATTCAGACCCCGGCTTTAACCTTGCCACTCGTATGTTTAGGGTAGTTGTCACGTTGCAAGTTCAACTTTTGGTTGATCTAATGGTTTCACATTATTCTCAAGCTCCTTCTGGTCCAATGATAAATTCCTAATGGATTCTAAGATGGTGAGCTGCCCAGACCCCGATGCAGCAAAGTAGCTCCAAACTAGATCTTTTTCCACCACAATACTTTACAATTGCTATCAGGTTCTTCCTGTAAAGTACTGTCTTGGTTTTCACCTTCTGACACTAGCTAAATAATCCTATCTGCCTTGTCTGTCCAGAGTACGTTGTTCCAGAAGTCCTGGTCTTTGCCTACAGTAGGTGTTCTCAGGTAGATGTTCATTTTTCCTTGATGTTCTTTCTGGACAGATAACATTTCTTTCTGGCACATCTCCCACGTAGTTGTAATTTGTGCAGCTCTTTCTAATATTAGACTCATGTACTTTGACATTAAAAGTGGCAAAATTTACCTGGAGGTCCTGTGATGAAATTCTGTGTTTCTGAGAGGCTTCTTTAGGCATTTTGCATTCTGCTCTCGCGGAGAGTTTCCTGGGACTGCCTTGCTGGGACAAGTCTTCTCCAGTTGTAGATGATCTTTGGGGTGGTGGAATGGTTGATTTCCAGTTGTTTGGAGTTTTTTTTTTTTTTTAATCCCTTCCCAGACTTGTAAGTGTCTATAATTTTCATTCTGATGGCCTCAGAGAGCTTTTTGATTTAGGAAGGGTGATAACAAACACTTCAACAACACAGAACAAGCCAAGCTACATGACTTAGTGTTGTGTTTCAGCTAGGGCTCCTACACTGGCTGGGGTTCAGCTCCTTGTTTCATGTCTTTTTTGTTACTTTTTGAGTTCTTTATTTGTGTTAATGTTACTTTAGTTAATAATTTGCATTGTTCCTTGTATTTTCTCTAAGCATTTGTTATTTGCATTGTGTTTTGTGGGTTGTACCCCAAGTGGTGGGACCACCTGCCCATCAGCCCTGTAAAGATGAGGGTTTCACTGCAGTTCCCTGGCGGTTCATCTCAAATCTGCTACTGAGTGAGTGATAAGACTTTATTGACATTTGTCATGACTCGACTAGGGTTCTTCTCCTGGATGGAGTTCAGATTCAGGTTTTATTTCTATTTTTTTTTTTTTTTTCATTTTTGATTTATGTTGATGATGTGAATTATTCGTTTTTTTTATATTTTGTTTATGTATGTAAGCTGCAGTGTTATATTCCTTATGGTTTGTGGGTGGACCTTCAGGAGGTGGAGCTACCTGCTAATCACCACCAAGAACTGCTCTCCACCCTATAAATCCTGAGGGTCTCCCACAGTTCATTTTGAATGTTCCTAGAAGTTGTGAGTTTTCTCTTCTTTACTGTGAATTCAGTGCATCTCTTTCGTTTTAACTTTCTGCTTTCATTCTTGGCCTTGCTTGGCGAATCTGTTTTGGAATGTATTTGATTTGGATTGCCTTCATGTTTGGAGCTTTTTTGTGAAATAAATCTTTTATTTCATAAAGACCCTCCATTTTCTCTTATGCCTAGCTGAGAGTGGACAGTAATCCCCCCCACAAGTGGAGCTCTTGATGGGTTTAAACTCAAGTTCATCACTGAGGTTTAAATAAGACTGGTTCAGATGAGATCTTTCTAAATGATGATGTTTTAATCATTCGCACCTGATTCTAAGTGGTCATAAATGCAGGAGAGTTCTTACTTTTTACATATGAAAAAAGTTTACATTTATGTTTATACAGATTATAACATAGACTTCAAAATATAAATGTGGCATTATGTCTGTTATATTATTTCTTTTGTGTGTAGATATTGTTAAAATAAAGATCAAATTTTGATATGTCAACATATGTTAAAAGAGGAAAAACAATTTCATGGGGTGTACTTACTTTTTTACTTAACTGTCCACATGAATATTAATTTTTGAAGTTGCTGGCTTGGTGTGTTTCATAAGAACACATTGGATTAAACAAATACCGTATTTATAGGTGTTTAAGCGGTTAGGCATGAGGCCGTTTGTTGCCTGTATCAGATGCACATGGTCCACATGGTTTTCCAGGTAATGGTCAATCCCTGCCCCAAGCCTTTGATTTCACTGTAGGGTCACGGGGATCAGGATGTTTAACATAATAATCATGTTCAGTTATTTCATTTAGATTGAAGTACCTGAAAATGGACATGTGTGATTTTCTTGCTTGTCTGGCACCATCGCATATTATTTGTAGAATACAACGAAACGGGCTTCTTTGCTCCGCCTTCGTCATTTTTCCTCATTATTGGCTAACAGCCAGGTTTGATAATCCGACCGCTGATATAAATCGAAACACTATATTTGGTACTAAAGGAGAGGCAGTTTCAGCTCTCTGCTCGGCAATTTAATTTGTGTTTCAAAATATATTTTCAGCCGCTTGTAGAGTGATTGATGAGGTCAGAGTTGTTTCGAGGAGCGGCAGTGTGGGCGCGCTGCGCCCGTCGGTGTGTGCGTGTGCGTGTGCGCGTGCGCGCGCGCGCGTGTGGCCACCTCTCTGCGCGCTCATGCTCCCGCGCCCCTTTCTGTGCTTTTAGGGGCACATTCTCTGTGGTTTGCGTGTTTTCAGATCCTTCAGTGACACACGAGTGTGTATGTCTTTGTCTTACTGGCTGTGTTTAACACTCATGGTTCATTGAGTCATATTCATGTTTGTGCATCTTCAAGGTCTGTTTTCAAGTATTCTATTATGTACTACACATGCATATTTTGTTCTTTGAAGTGTATTTGTGGGCCCCTGTGTATATGTATGATGTGGTGTGGTGTGTAGGTGTGGGACAGCTTGCTCTAATGTGTTTTTGTAACGCGTCAACCATCCGTGTTTGTCTGCATACTCTCCTGTGAATTTTACATCCAACTGAGAGATAACACACCAACAACCCAACCCCACCACTCCTTGGAGGATTCTCTGACGGCAGTTTTTTTAGACAGTTCACTACAGAAATTCTGAAACGTGGCAACCCAGTGACCTCTAGCTAGGTGTTTGACAAGCCATTTTAAGTGTGCTAAATTGAAGGGTGCCAACACAGAGGGCTTGTCACTTTCAGTATCACCCTAGCACTGCTTTCTCTGCCTGCGCCTGTTGACCTAAAAAAAGATTTCAACTTTAGGGCCACCATGGGAAATTATTAATACAGTAAGAGCTAAAAGTACAGTATAGTGCGTGTGTTTTGTTGAGGATGCTGTAGGCATGTCTTTTTTTAAGATTTCTTGGCAAACCAACAAAATCATTAAAAACAGTTATCTTGTGAACAACTGTGCTCTAATAAAATAACAAACAAGGGAATGTAACTGAGTCCTATTCAAAAATAACAGTGATAACAGAATGTAATTACGCGCACTAGTAGTGTACATAAAATACATTTTTAATACCATTTTACAATTATGTGGTTGAAATTTCTTTCACAGATAGAGAGCAGATCGATAAATTAGTGTCAGAGAAATATTGAATCATTCTAATCTTTAGATGATGCAGCCGGGAGGTTGTTTTGAGTGTAATGGAAATACAGAATACACATTTAGTCACAGTTTTTATAAAGTGCAATGTTTCATAGATTTCTACATCAGTGAAGTTGCTTTTATTGTTTAGTTTTATGGACACAAACAGCATGTCATTTACTTGATTTGATTTCAGGGAGCAAAATAATTTGTAGTTGAAGTCACTCAGAATGTTTCCCCATTTTAAGACAGATTGTATCGTAAATTTTCCAATGTTTTTTAATGATATATTTTGAAATTTCAAAAATGTGTACAGCAGACTTTTAGATATCTCAATGAAAAGTGAACCGTCTCCACAGATTTTCATGAAGAGTGTGTACATATTTCAAAGAAATCGGTCAGCTAGGAGCTGAGACAAACAGATTTGTTAGGACTATAGTAGCAGAGGGCTTGTTGAATTATATGTTGTGCATGTAAAAGGGTCTTCACAATCATTGAAGTAAAATCTGTGCATAGTGGTCTATACTGTTTTATATATTATGTTTAATGACAAACACCTTACTTAATATAGTTCATTTTCTAATAAACTACCAGGGGTAACCAGTGATGCCTAGGATGGTGGCACTGACTAAATTTTAGATGGTGCAGTGCATGTCAAAGCCCTTTGGAGTCCTCAGTGGGGTGGATGGATGTTGCCCCATATTGTCCATAGCTGATAGTCGGTATTATTAGACTTCTACAATCTGTAATACATTCTTAAAGGCTATCAAGAGTGCACCAGGCAAGCACAGGGGTGCCCCAAGGGTGCTGGGTCTTCTCATCTTCTCCTTATACGCCTTCTCAGTAGGCTCTGTCATCCAGTCCCATGGTTTCTCATATCCGTGCTCTGCTGATGATGTACAGCTGTGCCTGTGGTTCCCTCCAAAGGGACCACATTAAACAGCTGGAATCTCTTCTTGTTCAAATGATATTGAAGGAGAACCATCTCCAGGTAAACCTGGCAAATGTGGACCTTCTTGTTATTTTACCTTATCCGTCTGTTCAGCACCCCATCTCTGTTCAGGTCAGCTTGTTATCACTAACACATGCCAGCCATGGAGCGGTGCTTGATAAAAAGCTGTCTTCACTGATTATGTTGTAATGGTCTCCTGGTCTTGCAGATTCACTTTATACAGTATCTGTAAGATCGAACCATATCTGATGAAGTATACAGCAAAATGCCTGGTCCAGGCTTTGGTTTTGTTACGTCTGGACTACTGCAACTGTCTGCTGACAGGAGCACAAACATTTGTCACCAAGATGCTGCAGATGATTCAAAGTGCATTGGCAGATCTTGTATTCAAACACAGGCCACGTTGCTTATCTTTTCTGGTCACTACATTGGCTTCCTGTACCCCATATTAAGTCCAGAATAGTCCATGCATCAGCACCTACATATATGGAGAACCTTGTGAAGTCCTCTGCTCCTTTTTGACTGCTCATTTCTGCTGATGAATGCTGTTTGGTGAAGGTATCAAATCTCCAACCAGACTCTTTTCATGTAGGTGGGACTAGCTGCCCACCTTTATCAGGAATTCCGTCTCCCTCAATGTGTATAAGAAGCATTTGTAGACCCTCTTGTTTGGTGAATTTCTTGTTAGCTTGGATGTTAGGGTTTTGTAACCTTGGAAGTGTAACTAGCTTGTGTTTTGATGACAAAATAAAATGACAAGACTGAAAGAAAAACAAAAGTAAAAAAATGAAAGTGTGGATTCTGTCTAGTTCTGACTCACTCAATGTGTTTAAGAAGCATGTGAAGATTCTCTAATATGGTGAGCTTCCGTGCAATTTAAAGATGCAAAATATTCATAACAACTGGAAAACTAATTTTAAACAAAACATCGCGTCAGAAATTAATTCTGTGACCCAAAAACCCATATTTGGATATAACCTGTTATATCAAAGAGTTCAGGTAGACATGCAGAAAATGAATAATGAATATGGATTATAACATAATGGCACATACCGGGGTGTCGCGTGCCCTTATCCGCTCACGGGAGTGAAGCAGTTCTGCTGTCTTGTTACGGTGTGTTACTGAGCAGATTGTAGACACATTTTAAGTAATGAAGCAAAGTTAATCTGTGTTTTTATTTAATTTTGTAAATATTATTAAGCAAGCATATTTTAGTGAGTCATGCAGCAAATGGCTAACACATATTTTGGCATGCAGAATGCTCTATGGCAGCTGACGAGGGTGCCAGCCAAAAAAATAAGTTTGAAGTGCTCTGATCAGAGGGCAAGCTGTCCACCTTATACATTCAATTTACTTTCAGCATGGTAGCTCAGCTTAAGATTCAGATTTAAATTTCAATTCTGATTCACAGGGAAGCAAAGTTGCTCTTTGGGGTCCAATTTCAGCTTTTACCATCACAATGGGTGGCAGAGTATATTTGCTCAACAGACCTTTGCTTAAAATCCAGTTTCCTGTCTCAATTCAGTGTGCAGCACCTCCCATACATTTTGCAGGACCTCAACAGACACAGAATCAGTCAGAGAGCTGACGGGTGTTTATAGGAGAAGCATCTGTCTGCACAGCCGCAGCTGCTATTTTTCAGCCTGGACTTGGGCATATTTTCTGTTTTATTGTTGTTTTTGATATTTTTTGAATGACAGGACAAATTCCATTGGAGTGAATTCCATTTAAACAAATTTATTTTTGGTCCTGGCCAATTTCCTATAGAACTAGTGTTTCTAGAGAAGTCCATTTTATCTGCAAAATTCATTACAACAAAGTAATTTTAGGCAAAACTTTGAGGTCATACACTGTACTTCTTGTCCAGGTTCCTTGAGGCACTGCCTGAATTCACTCAGCACATGGATTAGACGGTGGGGGTTAATTTTTTGCTTGTCCTTCAGCAAAAGTCGTGACTGCTGAGCTTCCCTTGAGTTTACGCCACTCGACTAGTTTCCAACGTGTTTCCTAAATTCACAGTTGCAGATCTGTGGGCATCAGTGTTGAAGGATGCTCACCTGAACTTCAACAGCTTTGTGTTCACCAATGACAGCGAGCTTGTCTACAGTGAAATGTGCCAAGTGTTTCTCAGGCTTGTGAAGAAAGTGATAGTGACAATGATGATTGAAGTATTGTCGAGCAAAATCAGACCATGTCTGGTTTTCGGAACATTTTGGTTTCGCTCTCCTGCCACTGATGTTCTAAGTTGACCAGTTAATGAAATAAGTTGAAGACCTTTTGTTGAAATTGGTTGCAGTAAAAACTGTGCTGGCCAAAATCATGAATTTATTTTTCAAAATAAACCTTTTTTTTCTATCCAATACATCAATCTTTATTGCAATTCCATTATAACAAAATCCCTGTTATGACAAATTTTTTTAGTTCAGTCCGGAGCACTTCATTGTAACAGAAATTGAATTGTATTACTTTTCACGTTTCTGTGTAATTTCTGTTAGATTTCTTTATTATTTAGTATTATATTGCATCTTTACCTGTAATGCCATTCCATGTGTTTTGCAGGTGGAACCCTCCAAGAGGTGGGGCCACCATGACATCACACCTGAGGGACAGCCCCTCCACCTTTATATGCTGGTAAAAGAGACGGCTTCCCTCAGGATGTCATTGAGTGCTGTTTGGAGGTGGTGTTGGTCTGAAGTGTTTTTTTCTTTTGATTCTCCTGTTTTTTGGATGTTTGGCTCTTTTCCTTGGATTCTGGGACTGGTTTTCTGATTCGAATTGGTTTTTCTTGGGTTGTCTTCAGGGGTACTCTTTTTGCCCATTTTTTCCATTATTAATTTTGTGATTCTTTAGTTACTTCTTTGTGATAACCTCTCTTGAAAGTTTTTTGTTTTGTGCTTATCTGTTCAAGCAAAAGACTTGACAGTTCCCCCCTCTTGAAGTGCATTTTTGTTAATTTTGAATTTTTGAAGTATATGTTGAACTTCTAAAGACTGCTCCATTTTTAGGCTCGCGTGGGCCGCAGCCTGCACGTAGTAGTTGGTGCTGGCCAACTTGGGGTGAGCCTTACCTGAGCAGGCTGATGAAGGTCCAGGTGTTATGGAATAATGTGTGTTCATGTTTTATTGTTGTTTTTTTTAATTTTATTTTTTGTCTCATTTTTAAGCATTTGTTTTGAAGTATATAATGGTGTTCCATTCCCTTAAATGTTCTTATGTTTCTTGTTCTTTGTTGTTCGAGCCCCATGAGATGGAGCCACCCTGATGTCACGACTTACAAGCCACTGGTGGCATATAGATCTGGGTAGCCAATACCATTAGCCATTTCCAAAAGGAAGAAACCACTCCAGGTGTCGCATTTTATTTGTAAAGATTTTATTCCTATCTGAGTATATGCTGAATAGTCTGAATACATTTTTGATAGGGCTCTGGGTGGTGGCTTTTCCTTGGGATAGCAATTGTCATTTTGGAGAAACTACCTACACTGAGTTTCACTGCAAATTCAGTTTTGCACAAATCATTTCACTCATCACTACCTGTAAAAAGCAAGGCCTGCTGGGAAATGACATACAATTGGTCTGCTCTGCTCATTGTCATATAGACAACGTGCCTTGGAAAAGCAGCTGAGGCGACCAGATATAGTAGACAACAATAGTAGACAATATGGTGTAAGTACCTCCAGCACTAGCTGATCTCTTATGCTGATTCTCATGCCACTCAGCCTATGACTTCAGAGTGCAGCAGTTTTAATGTCACAGTGTGCAGAGTTCAGATCTCCTGGTTGAATGATAACTCATTTTCAAAGTACAATGACAGACTGCATTACCATCACAAATGTAAACTTAGCATTAATATTTCATCCAGATATCCTGAGAAACAACTCATCCTAGTTGACTGCATGCTATGATGAGCCCACAATGTTCTACTCTAAAGGTTCAATAATTGAAACTGCTCAAGGGTGCAGTCGGCAGGGCATCAGCAATGCAGCCCCAGTGCTGCTCATACAGTCTCTGTCTGTGACCAAATGCTGCCACTGAGGGGTGGGGGAGAATAACCCCCCGTCCTCCTCTACCATGCTGTCATGGTTTTAGCAGAACTTGAGATGACAACTTCATTTTTGTTTTTCTTTTCTCCTTCCAGATAAACCTGTTCATTTCCCACCAACTCAGCCACCGGATGGTAAGTGAGCTGCATGGCCTTTCATCTTTTTCCCCTTACAGTTATTTTGTAGTTTTAATGTCGACAATATCATTACCAACTTTTGCGAAAATGTTCGGCGGAGAACAGAAAGGTCATTGTACTACAGAACCTGGAAGTCGATAGCACTGTGCTAATTCAGTGTGAAGTAAAAAGATGGCATTGAAACTCTGATTCCTTTCTAATGGACGTATTCGTTGTGATCAATATAATACTGAGAGAAGAGTGACCCACACTTTCTGAAAGTTTTATTGCTCTTCATGGTGTCACATTTGTTTGTTTCCATTTCATGTGGCCTTGTGGTTTTGTAAACTTCATTTCTGGTTTAGTGGTATCATCACTTTGTACAGAACCATAGCGTTGAGATTTGTGACCTCAAACTTGATGGATAAATCACTAACGAGTAATTCAAGTAATATAGTGATTTTCACACTGAATTATACTTTGAAGGAACATGATGATGATTTAGTTTGCTGCAGGAAATCCACGGGGTAGAACCTGAAATAAAATCAGGTAGGGAAGATGTGTAATGGGAACCAGAAAGTTTAAAAGAGCAGAGGTGGCTGGTATGGCAGAACTGCAGGAGCTTCTCAGGAAAAGCAGAATAAACAAATGGTAAAAGGTTAAGGAACATTACAAAAATGGCCAGCTTTAGAATGCCCTTGAGCGTAAAGGGTTTTTGGGGCGGTTAGGGTGAAATGTTGGTTTAAGGGTTTGTATGGCTGCTAGGACATAAAGAGGCTTCTGAAGGACATCGAGTTGGAGTTTTGGAAGCTGAAATTTCATAACATGGCCGTATTTTTGTTTTTGTACTAAGATGCGTACTTGCCTGACTCTTTTAAAGCTGTTTTATTACAAGGACTCATTTTGCTTCTACTTCTAAGGAAGTACACCTTACGTCTTAAGTCTTTACAAAGTCATTGCCTGGCACCAATATGGCCATTGGCTATTTCAGTTCCAGTGAATGTACTCCAAGTAACTCATTAAAAATGTCCAATTTAGAAGTGAGCACATTTTTCATGACAGCAACTTATGCAACCATCACACTAAGTATATTATTGCACACAGCGCCCTGCTAAATACATCAGCGCTCTGCGTTTAATCACTAGACTCATCAGTCCTGTTCACAACCCACATGATCTGAATAATCAGACGTCCTGTGGTGTCAAAGCTCACTCATATAGCTGTCATCATTTATGGCTTTGACTCTCAATTTTGCACATTTGTATATTAATTCTTTTTTCTTGCACTTGTTTATTGTTAAAAAAAAAACTCGTCACACTGGCAGTTTTGTGCTTGTTGCTTACGGCCTTTTTGTTTAAACACTCTAGCCATTGCCTACCACGTGAATGCCAGCATAGTTACAAGTGACAAAGTCAAGCAACACTTTTAAAGGGGATGGTATGGTGACACATACATTGGTGTTTTGGATTCTCTGTACAGAAACAGTTTATTTAGGGGAACACAAATCCAGATAGTGTAAGGGCCTTTATGCTTGCTGTCTGTTGACTTGGGTTTTTATTTCAGTGTTTTGGGCCTTTGATGATCAGTACTTTTGACTTCTTCCTGTCTGATATTCTGCCTGTCCCTGACTTCGTCTCGGCTCTTTCCTCCCTTTTAGCATCTCCCTTAGCACTGGAAGAAGCTAAAGGACTCTTTTGAGTTTCCCGCTAGGCACATTATCTGTTTCATTTATGACTTTGGTTTACATTTCTGGATAGTCAGATGTTTTCACACTCCTAGTCTAGAGGTGATTTCTTACTTTGTTTCAGTTTCCAGTTAGTTTGATTGCAGCTTACACTGCACGCGTTCAAGTGAACTAAACATATCAATAAACACCTCGTGGAAATGTTGTGCTTGTTTAATTGCAGCAGAAACAGTTTTTCTAAGCAAAGAAATCGTGGAAGGTCGACAACAATTGTGAATCTGCACCACTGCTTTTTCCAGAATTATTTGGTTGTTTTGATCAAACACAACTCTATGAGCAACACGGACATTATCGATTAACTGGAAAAATAATTTAAAAGAATGTACGGTGATGCATAATATGAAAAGAACACATTTTAAATAGGCGAGTTTACGAAAGATGGCAAGCTTTGCTAAAGGCACACACTAATGTGTGTGTTTTTCATTTAGACAATAGACATGTCAAGTGAGTTTCATTTTACTGCATTATGTTGTGTATTTACTCTCTAGTAGCCAACATATGAACCTCAAATTACAGCTAGTGATGTTCAGACTGAGTCTTTGGTTTTTGGCTATGGTGTCATTTCAACAGTTCTCTTCCTAAATAAGGATGATGGAGATTGGTATGTGGGTTACACATAACACTTTAGAGATGTCATCTCTTTAGTAACATGGCACACTTGTAGTAGCTCCCACTGAAAATGCACAAGGAGTAATAACAGTTTGTTGAAGCCTAGAGTTCAGATGTGTCAATTGAGAGACAAAACTTAGGCCTTGTCATTTGAGGAAAGGGCAAACAACAAGTTGTTGTGAACATAGACCTCAAACACTCTAGAAAGGTCTGAAACCTACAAAATCACTAAAAGGGAGAGGGAATCCAATAAACCCAGGCACGCAGAACAGAAATGTTTAAAATTTAATTTTGTTTATTCAATTAAATAAATGAAGCACAAAAACAACTCAGACAAACTGAAGGAGGGTGGATATCACATGCAAATAGGCTGTCGCCCACAATGCAACCCAACTAATAAAGAGGACTGCCATATGAGAGAGCGGCTGTGAGAAATACATTTTGGAGTTCCCCGATTTTTGCTATGTTGCTGTCTTTTTCATCTGTAACATTTCAAAAACATGCTAATGTTTTCCCTATCCATGCCCCTGAGAGAGTTCTACAGTCTTTATACTTAACACCCTCCATAATATCACTCTGTTTAGCATATGTGTGTGCGTTTGTGTGTGTCTGTGAGCCACCAGCAGCCGAATTAGCTGTATATTTCAGGCAAACTCATTAAACGAAAAGGAAACGAAACTGTTGGCAAACCACAGAACTGTTAAGTCCATGGCAGATAATAACATCTGTTTTTCTGACGTGTTTATAAATATTTACGAGGCTTTTGAAGTTTCAGCTACCTTCCAGCAAGGAAGGGGGTCACGTTAGGAGCAGAACAGATTGATCTGCATTTAGGTTCTCAAGGCGCTTTGTAGTGTGTGGTTTTTTTCTTTCTTTCTTTCTAAGTTCCTTCCTTTCTCACTTACTCGCGGGCTGATTTGCGGAAATTAGAATCTAAATGATGTCAAGGAAAAATCTCCATTGTTTAATTCATACTGAGGACTCCCTACACCTTTTTACCTTCCTGCGCCACTTGAGTCAAAATTCAGTGATTCGGATGTTTGAGATGTCATGGCGAGACTCCGAAGACAGGTTCAGGCTTTGAGCACTATGCAGTGTTTATTGAACTCTTTGATGTATTAAAAATATCACTGAAGAGGAAGAAAGGTTTCAATTAGCAATGTTTTTTTAAAAATGTTTTACCCGTTAGGTACTAATTACGACAGAAGGAAAATGGCTAATTAGCAGCATATGCCAGGCCCCGTGATCGAATTTAGACACCTGCAGTTATGCTTGCTGTGAGTTTTCAACCATTGTGGTTTTCTAACTTACAAGACATTGCGGATTTCCATTACATAAAGATTTTGAATATCATTGCTTCCTTAGCAAACAATGTCTTCATAAAGACTCCAGTCAAATGGAGCGGCGGGTAGAGACGATGGGAGGCAGAACGCTAAAGTTAGCCTGATCTGGGGGTGCATATTTTCAGCACCTGACCTGGAGCTTAACGTCTCTTGATCAATTGAGATATCTTTATGAGCGGGCTGGGTGGTTGGAAACTGTTAACTTTGCCTTTTATCATATAGCCCGTGGTCCAGTGGTGGTTGATGGTGCTGTCTTAAAGCTGTTAATGTCATGGTTCAAGTCTTTTAGTGTGGTGTCTTTTCTGTGGAGGGTGGCTTTTCTGTTATTCCTTCCATATTTCAGTACTACTTAACTCCCTGTATTCAAGCGGACCACCATGTCAGCACTATTTAACTCCCCATATCCAAGCAAACACTGTGTATCACAGTGCCCATCACATCTGAGCCACTTTGTGTCTTATATTACTGTGTCCTTTGAGGCAAGGCCATTTTGCTCTATGGATTGCAGTAACTACTTTAGCAGCACCACTATTGTTTCATGTATCAGGCTTAACCATACAGATGAACTACTACATTCCCTGTATTCCATCAACCCTTACAATGGGAGCTTATTGCTTCTCATATCCCAGTGTGTTATGTACTAGTATGCCAACAAGTCATTTTTGTGAGTACCGGGTGATAGACGTGGGACAGGAAAAAGAGTCAAAACCAAAAATCAAAAGTTATGATCTTGCCAAGATTTGAGACAAAAATTATGAATAAAGATGTTAGCTAAAAAGGTCAAAACCAAAAAAAATCTAATGAGAAAAGTTTTAAGCAGTGTAGAAAAAGGTGAATCTTTGAATTATGACTTTTAAGCCATCATGACGGTTACCCATGTGTCATTATATGCAGCTAGAAACACAAGGTGCTGTTCTAACAACAGATTTCCAAAGTAGCGATAATTATTAAAATACAAGAGGGTAACCAAAATGCTTATAAAGTTAAAGAATAATATAAAAAATGAATGTTAAAAATAAAATGTATGACTTTAAAAGCATAAGAAAATATAAAGAGAAACCCATTCAGAACACAGTAGTGTTCTGATGTAACTGGGAGAGAGCAGAAATAAATAGTAAGGGTTCACACAGGTCAGTGCTAGAAGACCATAAAGCTCAGTAGTCAAAGCCAAAAACAAACCCTTAAATTGAAGTTAGAACAGTCGATAAGGTTATTTTCTGAGGAAAAACGACACAAATCTTAATAAAGTTAATCTTGGACATCAGAAGTGCTTTGCAACAAACTTTAACTTGTACCACTAGTGACTTCATGGTGACATCATGGCTTGTGACTTCCCTAGCAACCATGTAGCAACCACTCAACAAAATGAAGGCACCCATTCTAAACAAAATGGTGCCTGGGAATGATACAAAAATAATAAAATGACTTTAACATTTCAAGAAATTATTATTAAAACTGAAAAATAACATACTTCAAAACTCTGAATACGTATGAAAAAGATCAGAGAAATGTAAGAGCAAGGTCATAAAAATATAAACCAAACGTACTTCATAACAAGTGGCCTATTCTGCTACCCAGGGCAAGGATCATATTGACAAAGTGAAGGTCAAAACTAAGAGTAGCAAAAATGTAAAGTCAAAAGTATCAGGACACAAAGTCAAAAACCAGAAAACTGTTAAAGAAAAATCTTAGAAATGTTTTACTGTACAGCATGTGGCACTGCATTATAAAGTGTCACAGAGGTGACATCACATGGCACGACTTTTTATCAACATATGGCATCTAGGCAATATGACCACAAAATGGAGATGACTACAGAAAAAATAAAATGAAAATATAGAAAAAACAAAACATAACTTTAATGAAGTAAGAGTTTCTTCCAAAGCAAAATATGTGAGGCTTCCAAAAACAGGCCAAAATCTTACCTGGTGTGCTCAGCACAAGCAACTTTGACTTCAGTCCGACCCCAAAGAGAACCTGCTGGTCTTCAACTGGAGTAGGCCCAAAAATGGGGAGCTGGGAAAACAACTCTAAATGTCACAAAAATAAAGCAGAAGCCTGCTCAAAATGAATGACAACCTCCGGCCTATGCACAGAAATGGCAAGAAAGAAACTTTATATATAAATGATTTATTATAACAATATCAAAATATATAGAAAATCACAAAAGAGTAAAAAAGAGGCAAAATGGAGTTGCCTTAAATGGTTTCCTAAGCAAACAACTACCAATTAAAAATCAGAAAGAACAGTAGATCCATACATCAATAACACTGCTTACAGTAAGTCCACCAAACATGAATGAGTCCTACTCCTGAGCCTTTTCAGTCAACTTAAATAGCCAATATCAGGATTGTCCCACCTGTTGTGGCTCCACCCCAAAGAACATGGAACAGCAAATCATTTAAAGAGAGAGAACGTAATTGTAAAAGTAACAGAAACTATGTAAAAATAAAATACAGTTATTCATATACAACATAAACAAGGCCATTATTTGCAGTGTGGTGGGTTTTCAGCTGCTAGTTCCCAAAATTCCCAACCATGCAAGCTTCCTAGTGGCATGTAAATTATCTGTCATTTATGTCCCTGGAAATGATGCAAATTCCTCTGCAGACAGTGATATCCAAAGTAGTATTCATTAGTGCCAGAAAGTTAAGTGACAAAGCAAAGGTTTTGGCCATCATATTTCTCACATGACTGCCAAACACAAATCTTTACATCTTTCCTTGCCACAGGTGGACTTGCTCCTGAGATGTAATGCATTGCACTTAGGTGGGAGTACTTAGCGCTACTATGTCATAGCTCCAGGGTTCAAATCTCTGCTTTTCCCTTTGTGTCTATGTAAGTATTTATAGGGTCATTATTGTCACATGTACAGGGTGATTTTTTTACTTGCATGTGCTATTCAAAATGCCACAGTACATGTCACCTCACCACTTCCAGCACCATGGTCCATTAGTGCAACTACCTTGCTTTGAAATTTCTGAAATAACCACCTGAACTTGAACTGCTACATTCCAATTAGGTGGCTGATGGGTTGTTTGGCCCAGTTTGAGTGAGTATGTGTGAATGAATGTGTCATGCCCTGGACCGCTAGAGTATACTTTGTCCCCAAACCCAGAGTCTGAATAAGTGCATTTAGACCTATGCACTATGTTTAGTACTATATACAGTGCTGCATGGTTACAGTCTAACCTAGCTAAAGCTTCACCCCTTGTGCTCCTTCTCCTTTCTTGGTGTCCTGGGTATTTGACTCTGAACTGGCCTCTTCTCAGTGACCACTGCTTCTTACTGACTGCTAATCAAGTCAAGTCAAGTTAAGTCACTTTTATTGTCACATCACTTAACATGAATGTACAAGTAAATGAAAAAAATTGTGTGGTAGAGCAATATTAACACAATTGAGTATACTCAAAATAATAAATTTAAATATGAAGTCACCGATCACACGCTGCAAAAATAACCACATTACAGAAGTAAACACTTAGACATGCTTAAATTTATACTCTATACAATACATAATGACAACACAAAAAAGATGTGGTGCAATGAAATGCGTACAGTACATAATATATCAGCAACATGGATATGTGCGTTATGGGACGGGGTGTTGTTAATGGTTAGTACCAGTCACTGTACAGAGTTCAGCTCTTAACAGTTGATGGAAGAGACTGTTCTGGAGCCTGCTGATCCGGGACCTGATGCTATGGTATTGTCTGCCTGAAGGTAATGGTGAGAACAGTTCATGTCTTGGTTGACTGGAGTCATTGATAATTTTCCTAGCTTTCCTTACATACCACCTAACATATATGTCATGTAGGTTGGGAATGTCATCTCCAATGATTCATCGGTCAGATCTCCCCTCTGCAAAGCTTTGCGGTTGATCTTCTTCCCCACCCTTTAACTTGTTGGCCTGTGTTCACTTGGAAGACCTCACAGGGACTCACTGCAGATTTCATGTTATCCCCTTATTAGATGCCTGAAGGGTGGAGCACAAAAAAGCCGATATTGTATTATAAGTTGTGTTTAATCAAGAAGCCAAATCTGACAAGAGAGAAAGAAAATATGGGTTAATTAAGCTTCCTGCTGGCGTTTAATTTCAATATCTTACCAGTCGTGGTAATTATAGCCTGTTCTTAGAAAAAAGAGAGAGAGAGAGAAAGCATCGAGAGTGTGAAAAGCGCTGCTATTTAAAACGAGGGCATTTGTATGGGAAAAAAAGCCCCATGAAACTGAAAGATTTGCATCGCAGAAAAGACTCATTTTGAATAGCCTTATTAGAAACATAGAATTTTCCTTCATAATAATTGCGGCGCACTCCCTAATTAGTTTTTATAGAACGTGCAATTGTGCATCGGCCTTTTAGCAAATAAATATCTAATAAAATCAGGTGTTTCCACTCTTTTGAAATGGAAATGGAAATTCAGAAAGCGGAAGCCTTTTGCTTGCCTCCTAGCTTAACTGCTGACCTCAATTTATGTGCGTTACAGATTTGATCTTATCTGGGTTTCAATATACCTGGGGTACAATTTACATTAAGATTGAAAAGCAATTTAGATTGGCACAGTGTAGTTTGTCTTGTTTGTGGAGCGATTCAGGTGAATCTGTTTTTTTTTCTCTCTTTTTGCCGGTGGGGTTGGGGGTGTTTGAACTTGCTTTGCTCATTGAGCAGGCTCAGAAATAATGCTTGATAATGAATTCAACTTTTACTGCATCTCAACGGTGAGCCACCAGCCCCGGGAGCAGCAGAATTAATTATTGCTGCAGCCCCGTATCTTAATTAAATCTTTTCATGTCAGGGGTTTTGAGAGAAAAACGGTCCAAACTGGAGATCATCCTTCTGGGAGACAAGCAGAAGGGGGTCACTGTATCAGTAGTATCTGCACAGGCGAAGTGGGGGTCTCAAGAGAGGGATTAGCCAGCGTTTTACACCGGATTAGAGAATTACCTGAAAGATGGCACCCTTTTTTTTTTTTTTTTCTTTTTTGAAGCACTGCTGTCTTGATTTGTGAGAGCAAAGAAGCTGTGATTGAGGGAAGACTCTCTTCACCTGCGCCCTCCACATCAAGTGGCTTTTTCACTTCGCAGCAGATTAAGGCAGTGAGAACCCTATGGGGATCAGTGAGCACCAGGTTTGCTAGGGAAAGAGAGATCATCAGTACATACGGACATCTGTCAGACTACCGGTGTGCCATGCCAGAAGTCACTCAGTAAAGAGCGGGATTCTGACCACCATGCCAGTCACTTACCTTTGAATACAAAATCCCAAAGCTAAACTGGCATCATATATAGTGGGGAAATAAGTGTTCAACATGTCAGCAGTTTTCTTTTAAACATTATTCCAATTCAGCTATGCACATGAAACTTAGACCAGACAATGGTATAAATGCAATAAAATGACACAGCCAAAGAAATCGTAACATTCCAATCCATAAATAAGTTATATACAATAAAGTGGAATAACACAAGGAAAAAAGTAATAAACATTGTAGGTAAAAGCATTAAAGCAGCTAATCCTACATATGAGTTCTCCTACCTGTGTTAATAAGAATTAGCACTCTGAAAATGGGGTACCCACCTCTGAATGCAAGATAGCAAATTATTTGTTACCAGCAGTCACACAAGAAATATCTCGGAATGGTGCAATGCCCCGGATACCTGCAGCCACGGGCCTGTTCCGTCTCCTGGGACATTGACAGTAATAACTAAGGATGGAATAGGGCCGCTTGTCTCATCCTTTTTGGAGTTTCGACCCACATTTTCCCATGCACCCTCTGGGGTACCCCTTGGTGATCTAAATGTGATCATCCGATTGTTCCCTTTTGGTTGCTTCATGTGCGATCTTCAGAGTGGGGTGGGGCTCAAGTTCCTCTTAGTGATTCATTGTCAGAGCAGTGGGCCACCCCCTTTGATTATTCAACTATGATGGTCAGAACAGGAGGGGGCTCTCCCCTTGGTGATTTGAGAACAACCGTAAGAGTGCTGACTTTCTGAAATGCACTCATGACTTTCTTTCTATTGAAAAGAATATCAACTCGTGACCCACTGCTTGAGAAACTTGGGATTAGGGAAAATCAGGGCACAGCAACAGTTATTGGCGTAAGAAATGCGTAGTGCATTTATTCAAACAATCAAAGTAACTGTTCAAAAATGACTGTACTTCAAAGTTTTCTCAAATAAATAATCCAATAAAACAGTGCAATATGAATGATAAAAATCAACAAATAGATCCAATAAAATAAGTTAAAACCAAGAATAAAATCACACAATCTGGTATGGTGACTGGTATTCTTTATTAATTTTTTACACTTTTGTGACAAGTTTTTGGGACTTCTTGGTGGCTGTTCTTGAGTTTCAGAGTTTGAGAAATTTGATTAAAGCATTTATTTTGTCCTATCTTGGTTCCTAAATAAGTTACTTTTTAGTGTCGTCTTGCAGCACCTTTTTGAATATTGACAGGTGCCGTGTGACTTTCACATTGGTCCCTACCAACCTACCAAAAGTCCTCAGAAGCTTTCTCACATGGAATCATATAACATACTACCTTTTGGCAGCCCTGCAGACCTATTTCTTTAAAGGGTTGGATGCCTGTAAGAGATTTTACCAGAGAAAAACAGCCAAACTGTCATCAGTGGATTGGGGAAATCTGGGTGGGTCCTTGCTTGTCCTTTATTTCACTGTTCTTTTGCTGGCATTCTTAAAGAACCTCCCTCCAAGGGACTCTTCTTATATTTACAGGACCACAAGCAGCTTCCTTATATCCAAAAGGGGCATTCGTTAGTGCTGCCAGTTTATATTAACTACACACCTGGCACGTTTTGAGCCATTCCTTTGTTTTTTGCCACTTTAGCCCACTTTAAGTCTGATGCTCCACATTTTTTGGAACCACTTACATGCTGGGTATACTCTCTATATACCGAATATGGATTGTTCAAGGTATCCAAAGCAGGGTCAAATTAATTGATTTTAACTTACACGTTCACTCTAGTATTTTTCAAAGTACAGGCAGATAGATAGACTTTTATTTTTTCCCAAGGAGAAGCTAAAACTTTACAGAAGCACCAAGAAACAAAAGAAAAAAAATATATACACACATATGTACACATACATTTTATTATTTTTTATTTATATATTTTATATATATACAGTGGAACCTCGGTTCACGAACGTCTTGGTTCACGTACAAATCGGTTTATGGCCAAAAAGTTCGCCAAACTTTTGCCTCTGTTCATGACCACACACTCGGTATACGAACAAGCCAGTTTCCCTTTCGTTTTGTATGTGTTCAGTCTCTCCCTGTGCATTTCCTGTGCAGCGAGAGAGTGCGACACACACACACAGGCGCGCGAGAGAGAGACACACACACACACACACACAGGCGCGTGAGAGAGACACACACACACACAGGCGCGCGAGAGAGAGACACACACACATATACACACAGGCGCGTGAGAGACACACACACACACAGGCGCACGAGAGACACACACACACACACAGGCGCGGGAGAGAGACACACACACAGGCGTGCGAGAGAGACACATGCACACACGAGAAAGAGTTGGACGCATAAGGTAGAGAATGCAGTTAAAGAATGCACTGGGCTTGTTTTTGTTTTCATTTCTGTTTACAGTGATCGGTTCATAGCGTGCATTGTTGCAATGTTACTTTTCTTAGTGGTTTATTAAATTACGGATTTTTCAAATGTTCATTTTTTTCCCTGTGCTTAAAATTCATTCAAAAACAAAGTGTTTTTAGCGAGCGGTTCTTAGCGCTATAGCACAAACTATTGCAGTGTTAGTTTTCTCTGTTGTTCAAGGTTTTCTCAGTGTTATTCAATGTTTTTACATTTAGTTTATTATTACCCTGTGCATTCTATGGTATAATTAACTATATTTGTGCTTAAAAACTAAAAAAAATATATATTTACATACAGTTCGTGCGGTCTTTAACGGATTAATTGTATTTACATACAATCCTATGGGGGAAATTGCTTCGGGTCACGACCAAATCGGTTTACGACCAGAGTTTTGGAAAGAATTATGGTCGTGAACCGAGGTTCCACTGTATCTGGGTCTGTATCGAAGGAGTGACACTTCATAGGAGTGACATAACAAAGGAGTGACATAAATACCGTATTAAAGGAGTGACATTTTATTGGAGTGACATAACGATGGAGTGACAAATTATGATAAAAATTTATTTAAAGAAAAAAACAAAAATTCTAAAAATCATTGTCGCCTCACCTACCACACACAACTGAAAGTTTGTTCTCCAAAAAAACTGTTGTCGCCTCACCTACCACTTGGATGGTTGGTTGGATGGTTGTTACTCCTTTGAAATTTATATACGAGGTTTCACTCCTTTGTTATGTCACTCCTTTGAATGGGACCGATATATATTACATAAAAAAATCTTGGGTCGAGACATGATCATCTCGGAGAGACACTTGCACATCACGCCCTACTTACAAATAATTTCTCAGAGACACTTTAATGTCCCACAACACAAGGAAGTGAGACAAAAGGACAGCTGCTGTACAGGCTTTTAAATGATCGATGCACAGTGCGACATGCAGATCATGCAGCTCAGTAGCAGCAGCTTTTGTACAGGCTTTTAAATGATCGATAAGCAGCGCGACATGCAGATCACACAGCTTGGTAGCAGCAGCTGATCCATTCACATCTCCTTAGCATGCATTCAGCCCCACCGTTCACAACGCGAGTGGCAGAGACACGAAGTGGCGAGCGTGAAGCACTCCCCACGGAGCACGGAGGATTGGGGGGGTGAGCGAGTGAAGAGAGTAGGGGGCAAAGCCCCCTAGTATGTGTGTGTGTGTGTGTATGTATATATATATATATATATGTATATATATATATATATATATATATATATATATATATATATATAAACAAACAACAAGCCCCTCCCCAACCCCCACACATACCCAAAACACACCTACCCCCAAAGACACACACAACAACACCCTCTGGCTTGAATAAGGGAGCTGCTGTTGTTGATCCTGAGCTTGTAGGTGGGAGTAAGACATGATCAGATCTGCTAAGTTAAACTGCAAGTTAACATTAAAAGGCATTGACATTAGAAAAGAGCAGGGCAAGCTGCTTGAGTCCACAAATACAATATGCTAATTGAAGTTTGCTCGTTCCAATGACCCCCTGGTTAAGTCAACAGCATTCTAGGGTCAGAATGATTCATTCATCAGAATATTAGTACAGAGTAAATCATTTCTGATACACAGTAATCAGAATGATGAAACTTATCTCCCTGGGCAGTAGTATAGATAACATAGATGGATAGACAGTTATGAAAGGCATTAAATAAAAGATAGATAGATCGATAGACAAATAGATGTGAAAGATACTATATTATGGATAGATAGTGTAAAGCCTTTTTAGTGTGTTCTGCAGCCACACTATTGAACTGAAATCCATCTGTAAAGAATGCCAGTTCATCCTAATCTAATTTGCATTGTTTCTATGGCCGTGCATTAATGGCTTCTTTGACATGTCTCATTCGCATCACTGCATGCTATTAGGACCTGGCACTTAGAAGGCTGAACACACCAAGCAGCTTTATCTTACAGACTATATTGAACAAATCACATGGCCAGGCTATGTTATGAAACTTGCACAGGCTTGTTTTTAAATAATGAGCAATTTCAATGATTATGAACATTTATTTTTATTAACATTATTACAATTATAGATCTGCTTAGAAATGCACTGTCTATTTGGAATCGTGCCACAGAATGTGCAGCAGACATTACCCAGCATCAAGAAGCAGAAACATTTTGATATAAGAAAGAGTTTCATGAGAACAGATGGGTTTGTATTTTTTATGTCTTGCTAATTGAAAGGAAGCAATCGAACCTGTTTTGTATGCAGCCATTTCCGCTGCCTTATGGGAAAGCCGCATCTGTCTGTTTTCCAAGTAAGAACTTGTGGTAATAGTCTCAGGAAGCTAGTGGAAACAGCAATTGAGAGAGCAGCTCGCTTTTCACGCAGAGGTGGTAATCAGATCTGAAAAGGAATCCTGATTTGTTGTGATTGTTGTGATGTTTATTTCTGAATCATCAGTGTTGAATTCAGTGCCTGAGGTGTCACTTCAATGGTAGCTTTGTTTCACTTGCTCTTCCCTACTGCCATTTGCTTTCCGTTTTTCTTGTTTACATGTGGCTAACCATCATTCTTGCTGACTTAATGATGAGTAGTGACCCTTCAGCACAGTTGTCAGCTGGCACCATTCCCACCTCCCTTTCACCAGTGATTGCTGACATTGCTACCTACGTCTGTGTGAAATGGGCAACAGAAAGGCTGTGTGTGCTCAGTGACATATTTGTGCTCTCTACTGTACCTCTGATCACAGAGACTGTGTTCCCCTTCTAACAGTTTAGATCAAGTCAGCATGTTCTCTTTCATTACATTTTTATAATTCTTGTGTCTCATTATTGTACAGCATTTTGATTAAATTAGTCTTAACTGATCATCTTTATGGCTCCATTTCTGTGGGTCCATCCACTTCTTTGCCTTTGTGGAGCAGTGAGTCCCACGTATTTCACTAATAATGTGAAGTCATTTACTGCAGCCATTTTCTGAATACAGTTTTTCCATGGCGAGAACTAATCCTGCCAGTCCAGTGAATTGAACACTCACATACACACCCAAACTTGATCATACGAAAACAGTCTATTAACACTACGTGGAAACTTCACACAGACAGACGCTAGGCTGGAATTTGAACTCAAGGCACCCCATCTTTGAGGATCACATTTTAAATCACTATGCCAACCATAAAAATGCATTTTTATGTTGCATCCAGGGACTATAATATGGTCTAAGGGTCTATTATATTATATTATACACTTATCCAGAGCAGTGTTGCAAGGAAGGAGAAGCTTCTCCCAAAAAGAAAATGGCCAAAGTAGAAAAAAAGTCCCTTGGCCAGGGCACCAGAACATCGCAAAGGTGAATACGCACATAAGGGCCAATTTAACTTTATACTATACCAGCCAAAGATTTTCTTGGGTATAAATGTGTATAACGGGTTAAGATAAGAATTAATTTTTTTTGTGTCTTTTAACTCTTGTCCCTTTCGTCATTGCTGGCTGTCATATCTGTCATTTACACTACCTATCTACAGAGTGGTATTGATCTAATTATGCAATTATGAAAAGGCGAACACATTGCACCCGCTGTTTGACTGACAACCGTCTCCCCGCCATTTTGGAATGCAGGGAAGGTGCTGCCATCTATCGGCAACAAAAATAATTTTTTGTGAATTCTCAATGTAATAAACTTAATAAGTTATAGTGTAATGAAAATTGCATAATTAGATCTGGACCACCCTATACTAAGTTCTGCGCTGTCATGAGTCAAGAATTTGTTCTTTTTGTGTCTAATTGGATTCCATACTCGTGGCACCTCCTTGCTGGGCAGCACCCATGAATGCTACTTCTCTGCATTTCCTAGTTTATTGTGGTTTCACAAATGGATGTTTAATCCCATATTAATACACTGAATGGCTTGTTGAACCATTGTTATAGCATGTAAGCTGTGTAAAACAGCTTGTTTTTACGTTGTTTTCCTTTATTCAACCCAAATGGCCTGACATGGCATAAGTACTGGACTCAAGCAATCCAGGGCTAAGGTAATAGAAGGGCTTGTGGACAAAGCTAACAATCTGAACAGCTTTTTCCTCTCTCTGCCATCTTCTTCCAATTAACTAGCCCACCACAACACCATCCCTGCTACCTGTCACTTCAATTGCAGTGATCAGTGATGAGTCCAGTTCTGAAGTGAGTGAGGAGTGAGAAGACAATTGAGTAGACTGTACACAGTAAAGGCATCTATCTATCTGCTCCAATTTGCTTTTTCCCATCTGGACAAAGCTGACAGCACTGTGAGGATTATGGTTTCTGATTCTTCCAGTGCCTTCAGTACCATCCAGCCATCCTTGTTAAGTGATGTTAACTGTTAACTTGGAGATATGCAGGTAGATGAGCCTATGGTGTCCTGGATAATCGACTATCTGTCCGTCAGACTGCAGTTCATGAAGCTCAAAGACTATGTCAATAATATGGATGTAAGCAACACTGGAGCACAACAAGGAACAATTATGTCTCTTATTCTCTTCACTCTGTACACCTCAGACTATATAAATATAACACTAGGTCTTGACATTTGTAGAAATACTCAGAAGACTCTGCACTTATGGGGTTTATTGATAAGGAGGGTGAGACAGAGGATTGGAGTCAGGTGGAGAACTTTGTTTCTTGCTGCAAACAGAATTGTCTGCATGTTAACATCAGAAAAACCAAGTAACTGGTTATTGACTTTCAGAACACCACAGAGCCTCTATGTCTGGTCACTATTCAGTTGGTGGAGTACTATAGAGGTGGTGCACTCCTACAAGTACTGTACTTGGAGTTCCATATTAATGACAGGTTCGACAGACCTCATAACGCAGAGAAACTATATAAGAAAGGACACTTTTTTTGGACGCTGCTTTCTTTTAATGTAGGTAGTGACATTCTTCATATCTTCTACAAATCTGTGATGGCCAGTGTGATTTTTTTTTAATACTGTGTGCTTTGGAGAAAAGCACTCCCTTGAAAAAAGGTAGTCTTGGAGTCCAGACAGAAGTGCAGGAAAATCTTTATTACATAGCAGTGTAACAAAGAGACTTGACTGTGGTGCAAGTGTTTGAACCAGGAAGTGCATCAGTTTATATTACATCTTTTATCGTCTATCCAAAGCACTCTCCTGTTAACAGTTCTTCCCTCCATTACCTAAAGACCATCACCTGACCAAATCTGGCTATCATTACTTCATAGCCTGTGCAGCTGGTCTTATCATTTTAACAAAACTTTTTCATTTCCCAATTACACAATTTGAGTCAGGAAGACACATATATGGACTACCGGACCACTCAAGATGTATGCAATCAAATGAGGATCTCTCAAGGTTGAAATCTTAAGCAGCAGCATTTCTAAAACCATAGCCTCCTTGTATTTTCACAGTATACTTTGTCCTGACTTTCATTGCATCATATTGGTGATTGAGCAAGCAAATGAAAACCTAGGACCAGGCTGCCACATGCAAAAGCAAGTTTAGCTTGAAATCCTTCTTTTCATTATGCTTAATAAAAAGAGATATGTTTTTGCTTATTACTGTATACAAGTCATCTTATATTAAATTACAAATACCATATATGTTGTGCAGGGCTGGCAACAACACTTTAAGAGAGGCCCAGCAAGCTGATTAAAAAGACAGGCTCAGTTATGGGGCACACTTTCAACAACCTGGAGATGGTGGTGGAGGAGAGAATGAAAACAAAACTAAACTAAATGCCATTATGAACAATGCTGCACATCCTCTGTCTGACACACCAGCATTGAGGACTTTCAGCCAAAATTTATCTATGATGAAACTTTTGAGAACTTCACCCTCAACAGAGGTACTGGAATCCACTTCTGGAGTGCATGATGGCTGAGTGATCCATGAAGCCCAGTTAAGCTCAGCCCAAAAAGACTGCAAGCTGCCACCATGTGGGTTCATCACTCTCAAGTGAGTGGCAGGCAATGACCGGAGCAGACTTAAGCATGATTGATCATTGGCACTGGAATGTAGAATATTTCTTTGGAGGGAAAGAAGTGGAACTCATTTGTAGGACTAGCCTAACCACATATTATTGGCTGTGTGAGCAAGCTTCTTAGGCAAGTACGTAATCTCTCATCTTTTCTTGGGTTGCTCTATTGGAAGAGGCTGTTGGGGCTAGTGTGAGAATAACCTCAAGCTCCTCCTTGGGTTCTATACAGTTGCTGTTTGCTCCTGTAAACAAGTGGGTAACCTTCAAGTTGAAGAAAGGAAAACGTTGACTGCTGTGTGCATATATGCACCCAAAATCTTTCAGGTGAACTCTGTTTATCTTTTAAGTGATACTGAATCTTTAAAGATACATTGTAAGTTTCCATTTACTGACTCTGAAGCCTTACATCTCAACACCCATGTGGGAATGACCTGAAGGGCTGTAACTAGAAGGTCTTCTTGATCTCAGTCTGAACGGTGACACCTAAATTGTTTTGATTTAATTTGAAAGTGAAACAGATGAGCAAATGTCCTTTAAAAAAAAGAATAGCCTGGTATAGGCAAGAATCTGTTACATGGAGTGTTGTAAGATCATCCCTAAAATGTTAACCGTAACTGAAAAGTCAAAATAAAACAAGATTTTCAAAGCCTAAAAGTCTTCCTTTCAAATTTAACTTTTCTGTTTGTAGCATGCTTAACAAGACATTTGGAATTTGTCACTGTAACTGGTTTTAACATTTTCACACGTACTTGTGTGCCACCTTTAAAGGCGCAATCATGCTGTTGTCACATGGCTCAGAGGTGCATACCACATTATCAGACAACGTGCCACAATTCAGTTAATAACATTTAAAACAGGTCACTGATATCAAATACATTCATAGGAGTGTTGTGTGATCTGAAGCTGTACGTACTCAACACTTGAATAAAGAGATGTGACTCAGACTAGCAGAGTACCCACTGAACATACCTAGAAAATCAAAATGGACAGTGAGGGTTTGCTGGGATTAAATAGCAGATACCACCTTTAAGAATGAGTTCAGCACCCTCTTCCAGAGGAGCTTCTTCTGCATATCTGGAGAAGTTGGCAGAGATTTTGGCAGTGGAGGCCGCTGTGGTCTGAAGATTTTTGGTGCCTGTCATGTTAACACCCCCAGGGCAAAATCTGGCAAAGCCAGCAGTAAGTGAAGTCAAACAAAGAGGCCGTTGATGCACTATTAGCAGAAGGGTCTCCAGATTTGACTGAGATGTGTACTTGAAGTAGAGCAACCAAGTGCATCCTAGAACTATAGGGCCTAGGACCGGTTCAGAAAGATATATCTGTTTAGTCGTAAGAGAGGATTCTGTGTGTGCACCTAGTCCAGGTCCTCAGAAGATATCAATTAAACAGAGTTCAGCTGAATTTTTTGACTAAATGGTTAACCATATACTGTATAGTACTTAAGGACCAATGGTGGAAATTAAGGAGAAGTGTAGTTAAGACTGAAGCCTGGAATCATAATGTTGTGGGAATCAGGAAAAAACACTGTGACATGTAGCTAAAGCAGTAACCTTGTCGACCATTATGAAGAATCTGGATGAGATATTGGGAAACCTGTGCTGTTGTTTAAACAAACTAGTTTGCTGGAATGAATAGACTCCTCTCGTATGTCAAATCTCCTATAATCTTACCTTCTGGAAATGACAAATGCATGGGAAAGCATATAAGAATTAATGTATTATTATTAAATACGAGCGTACACAGAAAATTTCAGAGCTATTGAGTTTTGCATGGAGCTTGGAGATAGTGGGACTGACTGGATTAGTGGGTCTCTTTTTTAAAAAGGTGCACAATGTCTGAGAGTTTGCACTCCTCATCCTCACTGGAACTGCTTGTGTCAGGTACTGGAATAATGACTTCATTGGACAATTGGACCTCAGACTCAGGAAAAGCAGTGTGGAATCTGCCCTGGTTGGTGAAGACTCAACCACCTCTTTGTCCTTGCATATACAATTGAGGGATCATGGGAGTTTGTCAGTTCTGTCAGCATGTGTTTTATGGACTTGGAAAAAGATTACGTCTGTGGTATCTTGTAGTAGATACTACTACAAGTGTATGGGAGATAGATAGATAGGGTACTGAGTTAAAAATATAAAAAATACAGGGGTTTGCATTATAGATAGATAGATAGAAAAGACAATATTGTAACACTAACACCTTTTTGTGTAGTTATTTTATGGTGGATAATTTATTTTAGTCTTTTCTAACTGGTTTGATTTGTTTTAGAAAAGCTTGTTTTTGTTTCTGTTCCTTCTTTTCCTCTCTTTCTTTATGTAATGCTATATGATGTATCAAGTGACCACAGTCTTCACATCCATTATGTCATTTCAAGTGACAGTATAAATATGGTGGTGATTCCATTGTGCATTATTCCTTATTTGGATAAACTTCTAATTCTTCAGCAATAGTTAGCTACTTTCACTAATAGGCCCTGATTTCTTTTCTGTTTCAGTTTATTGAACTTTTTTAGGTCTTCAACTTCTGATTCTCATTTTATTTCCATGCTTTGTTTACCTGATCATTTTGTTTCTTTAAGCTCTGACCTGGTCCATTTATTACTTTGATTCTTGTCTCATGATTTAATCTTGGTCATTTTCTCATCTCTCACAACAGTCCCCGGAGCCATATCTCATAAAAACAATTTTATAGACAGATTGATATGTAAGAGGATGTATTATAGAGAGCTAGTAAGATTTGAAAGGTCGCGTGCAATGGATAGATAGATTGTACGTTGTCCCAAATTGAGAGTCTTTATTTGCAATGTGAGAGTTGTGTTTCTGTATATTTAAATAAGCTGAGAATATTCAGCATTGCCATTGGTCTTGTGCCGTGTACTCCTCTTTTTATGGACAGGAGTATATGTTTTGGATGGGATGCAGATTTGGAGCCATAGTCTTGCTTCTCTGCTGTTTACAGATGATTTTCTCATCTTGGCCTCATCATACTGTGATCGCTGATGTGTACTGGAACAGTTCACAACTGAGTGTGATACAATTGGTATGAGATTCATGACGATGCTGATGTAAAACTAAAATAGGAACATCATTAACTAAGAGTCAGACAGCCACTTCTTGCCTTACATTCAGCTTTTCTTGTGTTCTGTGCACATCACTTACTTGTGTTTTCTATTGTTGTCATTGTTTATAGTTCCTTTAGCTTTTGACACCCCTCTTTCAGTCCATACATTCCTTTTGAATTATATTGGTGTCAGCACTGGGATCTGCCTTATTGCATTTCTGTTATATTTATGTCTCTGTGGTATTATAAGTCCGCCTCTCACATTTTCTTTTGTCCTTGACTCCCTTTGTGTCATATTTCTATCATACACTGATGTCTGACAGGGGTGGTAATCCTCTTTTGTGTCTCACTTCGGTTATATTCATGTCTGCCCTTGGGCCCTACCTTGTGTTGTTTCTTTCTATCACCTACTGTCCCTTTTCTTCATTCTGTTTTCCTTTGGGATTTTGACCTTAATCTTGTTATCTGTATTGTAGTGGTGGGGGTGAAACCTCAAGATTTGTCCTGTGACCTCATTTGTGATTTTCCTTAGACCTGGAGGGTGTGCTCCTTCTTTTATGTTCCTTATGGGCTGGCTAAGTGTGTTGGAGGTCAGGTTCCACAGTCCTTGTTCCCTGCACTTACACTAGTTTTGTATTTCTTTGACTGCATCAGGGATTTCCTTTCCTTTTAAGTGTCAGGAATGTGTGGTTGATTAATGTAATGTGTGTGCTTTTGTTTCAATGCGTTATTTAATTTTTTTATTTCCATTTATTATTTTCCACTGTTATTATGATTAAGCCATTGTCTGGAACACATTAATATTCACTTTTGATGTTTCCACTTTGTTCCGATGTGTTAGTAATTTTCATTTCTTGTTTTGATTTTTTTTTTTGTTTTCAATGGGCATTTGTTTCTGCATGTTGTCAGGCAACATGGTGGGTATCTGTTGGGGCATGGTGTCGACATAATACTTTAAAAGAAAATAGACATCCCAAATGCATAGACCTTAGACACAAAACGAAAATCAATTAAGTAGAAGAATTACAGGCTTTGACTCTTGTTTCATTTTGTGCTTTTGGTGCTGGTTTAATCCTTGTAATGTGACAAAAGAATTGCAACGATGGCTGTGTATGGACTCTGCCAGATGTCCCCAAGTACACTCCTCTCTTAACAGAAAGACCTTACAAAATCTCTGCCATTTGCTGCCATTTTTATTCCTTAGGAAATCCTTTTTTTCCAACTGCAAGTTAGCAGAACGTTTTGCTTTTTGAACCAAGCTGCTCTGTTTAGGAGACATTTGGTTTTCTTTGAAAACAGAGCAGCTATACAGAATTTCAGTAAGCTTAGCCTGGGAGCATGAAGAAGAATTCAATCTCTTTAGACGTTCTCAGATTTTATTGTGCTACTAGCAGATGTACCCAGCATTCCCTGGCTATAGTTGTACAGTACTAAGGTAAGAAAGCAAATACTTGTGTGTTTTTGTTAAATGTTGACCCTTTTGTTACAGCTGGCTAAAATGCTAAGGCCCCAGCTGTCATCTGCACTACCTCTCCATTAATTTGTCTGCTGTCATGAGTCAAAAATGTGTTCTTTTTTTGTCTGATGGGATTCCAGAATTTTAGTAACTCCTTATTGGGTTGGAACCATGAAGGTTACTTCCATGGATTTCCTGGTTTATTGTGGTTTCAACAACAACAACAACAACAACATTTATTTATATAGCACATTTTCATACAAAAAGTAGCTCAAAGTGCTTTACATAATGAAGAATAGAAACATAAAAGACACAGTAAGAAAATAAAATAAGTCAACATTAATTAACATAGAATAAGAGTAAGGTCCAATGGCCAGGGTGGACAGAAAAAAACAAAAAAAAAACTCCAGACGGCTGGAGAATAAAATAAAATCTGTAGGGATTCCAGACCATTAGACTGCCCAGTCCCCTCTGGGCAATCTACCTAACATAAATGAAACAGTCCTTTTTGGATTTAGGGTTCTCACGGAAGGGCTTGATGATGATGGTCACGTAGACTTCTGGCTTTTAATCCATCCATCATTGTTGGTGCATCATGATGCTTTGAGTAGGTGGTGGTGGCGCAGGCCACCACCACAGAGAAACCGGAAAAAGAAACAGAAGAAAGTTGGGGTCAGTATGGATTTTAGAGCCACCATGAATAGTTATTATGATGAATTAAACATACAGAGTATCAGGATTAAGTTAAAGTGAAGTTATGAAAAGGCCATGTTAAAGTAATGTGTTTTTAGCAGTGTTTTAAAGTGCTCCACTGTATTAGCCTGGCGAATTCCTATTGGCAGGCTATTCCAGATTTTAGGTGCATAGCAGCAGAAGGCCGCCTGCCTCACCACTTCTTTTAAGTTTTGTTCTTGGAATTCTAAGGAGACACTCATTTGAGGATCTAAGGTTACGATTTGGAATATAAGGTGTCAGACATTCCGATATACTGTATAAGATGGGGTGAGATTATTTAAGGCTTTATAAACCATAAGCAGAATTTTAAAGTCAATTCTGAATGACACAGGTAACCAGTGTAGTGACATCAAAACTGGAGAAATGTGTTCGGATTTTCTTTTCCTTGTTGGAATTCTAGCAGCTGCATTCTGCACTCGTTGCAAACGATTTATGTCTTTTTTGGGTAGTCCTGAGAGGAGTGCGTTACAGTAATCTAGTCGACTGAAAACAAACGCGTGAACTAATTTCTCAGCATCTTTCAGTGATATAAGAGGTCTAACTTTAGCAAAATTTTTAGCAAAAGTTTCACAAATGCATGTTTAATCCCACATTAATAAACTGGATGGCTTGTTGAATAATTTAGTGCATGGGCTGCAGAAAGCATCTACGGTGTCCAGGGAGTACTGGGGTTCAAAAACATTGCTACAGATCTTATTGGTATTACAGGAGACAGCATCAGAGGTGCTATTCGATAATGTTCTAATGATGTTTCAGAGCTGAGTCACTAAAGAGTGAGTTAAAATTGGGGAAGCCAATGGACTCATTTGTGCACCATGACCTGGAAGTTCGTCACAGGAAGAGCGACGGGCTTCCGGGGTGAAGAAAAGTACTGTTTACCCTGACCCGGAAGGAATAAGGACTTGTGGAACTGTTGGGCAGAAACACTTCCGGGTCAGGAGGAATAAAAGGACTCTGGGAACTCCCAGACAACGAGCTGAGCTGGGTGGTAGGAGGGCAACGCGTCTGGGAGTGGAGGATTGTGATTATTATTGGATTATTGTGATTTATGAATATAGTGGAGTGGAGGGTGCTTGGTGCACATTATTATAATAAATATAATTATTGGGGCAATTTTACCAGGTGTTTGGCGTGGTACCTGAGTGTTCGAGGGAGCGCTACTGCCCCCTACTGCGACAATTGTTATATGGCTGACAGCTTTATCCAAGACAATGTATATCATTTGAGACTCGATTGATTACATTTCTGTTGTTTTTCGTTTCCCCAGTTGGAACACAGGCAGGTGAAGTGACTTGCTTATGGTCACATGGTGTCAGTAGCAAGGTTTGAACTCACAATTTTAATGTTTGATGTTCAAGGCCATAACCACTACCCATACTGTCTTGGATTTACTGGTGTATGATAGCCTTGGCTTCTTCAAAAATATAAGGTATTGCTTTGATAAAAAAATATGTTGTGTCATCAGTTCATTTTAAAGTTACTTTCATGTGTACGACATGTAATAAAATTCCCATCTCCACGTTTCACCAACATGGAGCAGGTCGCTGCTCTCCTTGTCAGATGGCCCAAAGCTCACTCCATTGGTGTATAATATCCAATTTTTACAACCTACTTATAATACAATATCACAAAATAATAGGTAGTGGTGAGTGAAATAGCAGAGTTTCTTGTTGCAGATAGTTTAGTGAATTTGATGACGACGAGGATGGACAGGATTAGAAATGAGTACATTAGAGGGTCAGCTCAGCTTGGTAGGTTGGGAGACAAAGTCAGAGAGGCGAGATTGCTTTGGTTTGTACATGTGCAGAGATGCTGGGTATATTGGGAGAAGGATATTAAGGATAGAGCTGCCAGGGAAAAGGAAAAGAGGAAGGCCTAAGCGAAGGTTTATGGATGTGGTCAGAGAGGACATGCAGGTGATGAGTATGACAGAGCAAGATGTAGAGGACAGAAAGATATGGAAGATGATGATCCGCTGTGTTGACCCCTAACAGGAGCAGCTGAAAGAAGAAGATTTCACATTGAGTTGGAAGAAAGGAATATTGCTCCTTAAGGGGTTGGCTGCGCTGTATACTCCTGTTGGAACTGTATACTTTTCAGACAAGGGTCTAGATGAAAACAAATGAGTAAAAACTGTCTTTTGGAGGTTCAACATGGCTAAACACAACTCAGAATGAGACAAAATAACATTCTCAGAGACAAAAGCTGTAATCCAGCAAGACAAAAAATTGTTATCCAAATAAGAGACGAAAATGCTGTACCTGTGCTTTTACAAGAAATCCCACTTTGGTCACAGTAGAAAACTTTGTGTACACTGATCATGGTGTCCTCCTATGAGACCCAGCGCTCTCCTGCTGCCTGGTCAGTACAGCAGACACCCTCATCAATGCTGTTTTCATTTTGCCCTCATCTCATTATAACCCCTCTCTCTATATACTCTCTACTTAAAGTTGGACCAGCAGCAACACACATGCAAACTTTCGTGAAATTCGTGTGATTGGCAAACAAACAAACAGAAAGGATGCGATCTGAGGGTTGAAATTAGGTCCTTATTGTGCAAAATGAATAACTAACATCAAACAAAGCCAATAAAATCAAATTGTGTTGCAAAATGGGCCAAAAAAAAGTTTGTGTTTCTTGAGCACTTTGAGTAGTGAGAAAAGCGCTATATAAATGCAAAGAATTATTATTATTATTAAATAGTGACTCTGTTTGTATTGCTAGCTGCCCATCTGTCATCCGCACTAAATCTCTATCAATGTCTGTGCTCTTGGGAGTCGGTAATTTGTTCTGTTTGTAACCGATTGGATTCTAGAATTACGGTACCGTATCTCCTTGCTGGGTTGTTACCATGAATACTGTCAGGTCTGGCTTATCTCTTAGATCAAGGTGGACAGATCATAGTGATTAAAGCTGACAAAGTAAGAGTTAAACAGCAGGCCCTTGATTCTCCATTGTATTTCACTGCACTTCCACTCTTGATGTAGTCTTACCCAGCACCCCCTGCAAAAGTGCACGATACTCCTTTTTATTATTATTTATTTATTTATTATTATTTATTATTTTAGTAGATAGAAACAGCAAGTGGTGTTGTCTGGGTAGGTAATGTTAAGCTCTGGTCATTTTGTCCACTAGTCTGGCTTCAGTCTGTACTGATATTTCACTTGCTCTGAACCAGTAGGTGGCACTGATGTGCAAACTGTAGCACACCAGGAAAATAAAAACCACTGGGACCCCCCAGGGTTACAAAGTAGCCTGCCTTATCCGTATGGGACTATAGAACAACCATGCAAAAGTTGGTCCAGATTGGTGTAGTATTGTATAGGAGACAGGCAGACTGACAGACGTTTTATTTTTTTGTGTATGTAATCATATCAACAAACAGACATACAAATGCTCACAATTTCATTTGTATAGATAACATTTACTTGACGGGGACTTTTTTGGTGTTGATCAATAGAAAAACTCTGTAATGTTAAAATGTGAAGACAGCTGTATAGCTCTTTCTAAATTATGTACATATAGCAAGTCAGCACATGGCTGGTCAGAACTGTATTTTACTGTAGGTAAGCCAGTATCTTGCAATGCAAGTGAGCAGAATACCCAGTTTCACCATTGCTAATGCAATTATAAATGTTTCTCTAATAAACAATTAACATTTAAACATGAATAATTAAGGGTAAGATAAGGGAGTTGACCATCAGGAAACTGAAGGAATGGCTGCTGAAAATAGCGCTTTGTAGTCATATGTGGATAATAAATTAAAAATCAGTCATTTCAAGCAGTAATGACCATTAGCAACACTAGTCATGTCACTTTAATCTCTTGATAAAAAAGATGTCAATTTCTATTAAATGCATAAACATTTCTGGGTGTGTCCAGACTTTGGACTGATAGTGTGCACTCACTACACGTTCGGAGTTGGTTCTTGCTTTCTGCCCAGTGCTACTAGGATAAGCTCTGGCTTTCCACAACCCTGAAGTTGATGGATTAAGAAAATGTATGGATATACTCCAATAGGAAGTACAAATACATGCTGTCATGTTCATTAAATTGGCCCAGTCTGAATAAGCACACATTACGCATTGACATGCCATCCAGAGTTGTTACCTTCCTTGTGCCAGGAGATGCAACGATAAATGCTGGCTTCCTGCCCCTGATGAAAGTACAGTGTCATCTTGTGTTAGACTGCCATTGAACTCAGCAGTTCTTTGAAGGCAGCAGCGTCTTAAAAAAAGCGCAGATCTGCAGGTGAACTTTCAAAATATCTCACAGAGAAAGGCAGCCTGTGCACTAAAAATAGAAAAGTTGTTAAAATGGTGTATAATCTGAGTGCCTGTGCTGTTCTGCAGGCGGGCAAGTTTATATGTTGACGGCACCTTGCCTTCAGCACCCTGCCCCCACACATGCTGTTTTAATGCCTGATTTTTATGTACAATTTAAAAGTATCTCTATCTCAAGTGTTGTTTTCGTATCTTTACTCTGTTCATCTATGAAGATGCATCTGGAAGGAGCAAGTTTGTGCTTTTTATCATCTAAAGATACAGATGTACTGTATCTCCAATTAAATTAAAAGAAGACATGTTTGACAAAATGTCTTCTGTTCGAGAAGCACATAATTGGGTAGTGTATTCTCTAGAGACTTGTGTTATTTTTCTTTTTAATGCTTCTAATACCTGCTAACAAATGAGATGGGGCCCATCTGGAGACCTTCTTACATGTGATTGTCAGGGCGGCCGCCAGAAAATCTCCGACGAGAATCTCTCGCCAAAGAATGAAAAGCAGCCAAGATCAGATCACATGGACAGCCACCGTGTCCTCTTTCACTTCTTTTTCTTTTTTTCCCCTTCTACAAAGATATATTATGATTCTCAGCCATGCCGGTTAGCCTTGGGGGGGAAGATAGGCGGATCATATGATGGAAGGGTTGATCAAAAGAATGAGGGAGTGGGGGGGATGTGTCACAGTTGGCTTTTATTTCTCTGAAGAAATCCAAAAACGGTAAGATATTCTCTTTAATACGATTTTTAGCCACTTCCCACACACCCTTTCAAAATATCTTTTAAAGTGTGCCATTTTTCCCAATCTGCTTGCTTGCACAGATCCAGTGATCACAAAAATTAGCCAAGGGGGCTTTTGAGAAAATGGTCACTGACCCCTGTTCCCAATTTCTCCCAGCTGCTCTTCCTGCCATGTGTGTCTGTTCAATGGACTGGAAGACTGGCCAGAAATTAGACTGCGAACAGGAATGTGAGCCATAAATGTTTATTTTGTTATTTGGAACAAACAAAATTTAAGTGGTCCCCTCTGCTGTAATATGTTAATTCTGTGGGTTATGAGCAGCCTGTCATTGCCATCACTTGTATACTGTTATATACATTTTCTCTGTTAGTGAAGTGGATGCCGTGAGGCCATCTTTAGCTGACAGATTGAGACTGTGTCGGATGAGCCTTTGAAGATCCAAGGCTCAGAACGCATGTGCCAAAGACAAATTTGCATGCCACCTAGATAATCAGGCTAGCGTCAGGGAGTTTCTGTGCGGGAGCCTGACAAGCTCCTTGCGCGCAAGTTCATACATCTCCTGCAGCACCCAACTCTGCGTGATCTATTATTCGTATGGCTTTTAGAATTAAAACGTCAGCTCCATCAATCTTGGACGACTTAAAGGAGATGTTCAGGTTGTCATATTTTATCATCTTGTGGGTTGCCACCAACCTCCCTCTTCCCAGCCATTTTGGTCTCAAGACAAAGCTTGGGTTGCTGCTGGAAAAGGTGTTGGTGAGGCCATCGGGTGCTTACACGGTGGTCTGCACGTGGATATCAGTTTACCAGTGCAGTGATGGAGACACTCTGCTGAAAAATGGTGTTGTCGTTTGGATGAAACATAAAACTGAGTTCCTTACTCTCTGTGGTCATAAAAAATGCCCTGGCATCTTTTGAAAAGTGTAGGGTGTACCTCAATGTCCAGGCTGAATTGCCCACCATTGCCTGGTCATTCTGGCTGCTAATCATTCCCTGTCTCTTATTGGCTAAGTTTCTCACTGTTTCACCACCTAATAGCTAAAGTGTGGTGAGCATATTGGCCCATGAAAGGCTGACGCACATCCAGGTGGATGCTGCACATTGGTGGTGGTGGAAGTGGCTCATGATTGTCTATGTAAAGTGCTTTGAACAGTTAGAAAAGTGCTATATAAATGGAATTAATTCATTATTATTAACCCATCCATGGCGACTAAATGACCTCCATATTGCCTACTTGAGCATCATCTTACTGTCCAGGACAAGCTGGTAATACAATGGATTTGCCCCACATCTTTGGCCTTTGTCACCACATCTGTCTAATGAGACCAGATTTGTCCCTTTACTGTATCTCTTATAATACCAGGTCTGAGCCCTGCTTTGGCTGCTATGATGCCAGATTTGCCCCATACATTTTCACCATATTTGTCCCCTACTTGGCTTTTGTATGACTAGAGATCGTTTCTCTACATTGGCTGTTATGACATTCACACTGCTGCAATAATTGACCATTAAATTAGATATTCCTCTGGTTTTGTTGTATATGAAGTCAGAACTACCCCCAACAGACTGATGTGACACCATATTTGTTCTAAGCATTGGCTGTTATGAAAAGGTATCTGAAATCTGCATGGTCCATAAAGATGGTAAAAATTGACTTCTGGGACACCAGACTGACACTGTATTTTCTTCTTGTTATGGCTGTTATAATAGACTAGCTATACTTATGTGATAGAATAAATGTAAAAATATTTGATATCTCTTGCCATATGTGTACCTTCATGTCTTTCCTTGGTAACCTCATGTGTCTCAGTCTCTCTTGTCTGGGTCTTCCTCTCTCTAGTGCGTTCCCGTAAAGCCTGCTTATCAGGCTCTGCCATTTTAAGGCGCGTTGCTCACCTCCTACCGTCTTTTTGACTACCCCCAGTGCTAGTTGGAGCCTCTTTTACCTGCTGTGAAAACATCACTTGTGCCCTTACAAACAAGTCCCATTTTTGAAGGCGATTCGGGTTGTGCTCCTCATTTTTATTCAGAGATCTAACATCACTCGTTAATTTATTCCCTTTGTTGTCTTTGAAATCCTCCAGCTCTTTTTATCCATCCATCCATCCATTATCCAACCTGCTATATCCTAACTACAGGGTCACGGGGGTCTGCTGGAGCCAATCCCAGCCAACACAGGGCGCAAGGCAGAAAACAAACCCCGGGCAGAGTGCCAGCCCACTGCAGAGCTTCTTTTTATTCAGAAAAATAATAAAAATTGTCTCAATCAAGAACTGAACTTCACACCTCTAAAGTATTGTGTCATCATCCTTACAACTGAGCCAACCAAAGCCAAACTGACCAATCAGATTGTACAGAGGGAGCAGACAGACAGACAGACAGACACAGACAGGCATCAGTGCTTTATTTAAGTAGATTTTTCACTGCAATTACTTTTGTGACCCCCATTTGCCACATACCTTTGGCTGCTATGGCATCTGATGTGTCCTCTGCATTAAAAAGCTGTTATGACTCAAGGCCTTGCCTCTACATTTCCTAATTTAACACCAAACTCATCCCTTAATATTACTTGCTTTGGCACCATGTGTGTCATTAATGATGAGGAGAATGATTTGCGTGAAATTGAATTTGCGACAAAAGGCAGTGCTTTGAATCATACAAATAAAGTAAGGGAAAGAAACAGTGTTTGATTTCCAGCAAAATCTGTGCCATAGACACAAGAAGAAAGGCATTTATTTCCTGTTTCAAAACTTTTACTGTACATGCTTTAATTCTGCATGGCCTGCCTGTCATTTAGTATTTAAGTAAAGATCTCTAGTGGGGAAAAAAAAATCACTGGACTCATTTCTTGTTTCATGTAGACAATTTCTTGAGCTTGTAGTTGGGTTCTACACTGTAAAAAAAAAATAATGTTAAATTTACGGTAAAAAACTGGCAGCTGGGGTTGCCAGAATTTTACTGTAATAAATAAGTTGACAATATTTTTAGGTCTACAGTATAATTTTGTAGTAAACACTATTTGGTCTTTGCAACAAATTCCAACAGAAGAGAATGTTTAACCATAACCAGAAATTCATGTTGTGTAATAAATACGACAATCAATAAACAATATGTATTGGCAGGGTCAAACCCCAGTACACAGTTTGCATCAGTTAAATAACAACAACCAATAGCAAGCATGTACCATTTAATTATACATATTGAAAACAATTGAATGTTTAAGGAAGTTACGGCACGTTGTCTGGTGGGGAAGTAAAGTTTTCTTTTGTGGTGTATGGTGTCCTACTTATCGAATACAACCCACCATAAATCAGCTTCCATAACCTCAAAAAACCTTCAGCACGTGGGGAAAAATAAGTCTGCTAACTTAGGTTACGTTTTTTTCCCTACTATTCAAAGGTATACGGTTCACCAGGAACAATATTGTAAAAAGGGGCATGTCCTTATACAAATATTGTAACCCGTTTTACTGAAACAGTGATTTACCGTTTTACATTTTACGGTTGTTTACCTTCGTTTTTTAACAGTTTTACACTGTAAAATTAACAGATTTTTTTCGGTATAACTGTAATGCATCAATAAACGGTATTTAACATGTTTTGAAGATAGAAAAATATTGATTTTACAGAACTTGGCTGTAAAACATAATGAAATTTACTGTTTAAGATATACAGGTAATTTTCAGTAGAACATAAGGTAACTTTCCTTTTTATCAGAAAAGGTCTTTTACTTTCACCATTTACAGTATTTTTACAGTGTAGTAGTACAACCGTGCACTGCTTGAACTTGGTGGTAGCTGTTCTAAGTGAAAACAGAAGTTGGGAAGTTAAAATTAACCAACCAGAGGGCGATACCTGTGAAGACGTGACATAAATAAATTAGGCTCGGGATGTGAATCAAGGATTGAAACTGGAATACAGTACAGGGTATTGTAGCCAACAGGGGAAACCTAACTAGAGCCAACCTGAGTAGATGTTAAGCCAAGTCAAAGAATAAAAGAAGAATTTGTGAACCAGAATAAACTAATAAGAATGATCACTAAAGATTTTTTAATAGGAATCTGAAATCTTAGATGATTGGGGTAATGCACCCTTATGCACTTGCATTGATGACGTCACACATTGCACACTCTTGCTGGTCTTGCCTGGCAAATTCAGAGCATCCATAATCAAAAACTGTGACGCGAAAACAATACGGCGCTGAGAGAGAATGCAATTAATTTTCAACATCTTTAAAAATCACATTTAAATAAACATAGACATAATCAGTGGATTCCTCGTCTTTGAAACCCTAGAAACAATGTTAAAAAAAAATGTAAAGACTTAGGAATAGTGAGAGAAAATTAAAGTAACCATTCAAATCATGATAGATCACACTTATGCCAGTTATGACAAACATTTTGGCAACTGCCATCCTAAAGATGCACTGGAAATAGCAAGGAAACATGAAACTCCATGACTCTTGGAGAGTGCATATCCTCAGCCTCTTCTGCAGGCATTGTGAAACAGAAAGCAGCAGTGGAAGTGGACACATTGGCTTTCCATGTACTTAGTTTTTTTCCTTTGGAGAAAACATTAGAAACATTAGAAAAACATTTGATAAGAACTGTCTATTCAGCCCAACATAACTCTCTAATCCTGTCCACCTAATTCCGCCAAAACAATGTCAAGTTGCATTTTAAAGGTCTGCAAAGTCCTCCCGTCTGCCACACTACTTGGTCACTTATTCCGCGTGTCTGTAGTTCTCTGGGTAAAGACAAACTTTCTAATGTTTGTGCGAAATTTACCCTTCACATTTTTCCAGGTGTGTCTCCATGTTCTTGTTGAACTCATTTTAAAATAATAGTCTCAATCCACTGTATAATTTCCCTTCATAATTTTAAACACTTCAATCTTGTCCACTCTTAATCTCTGTTTGCTTAAAAACTCAATGTGCATGATGGTGCATTTTGTTTTGTCTTTGTGTGAAAAATACGCAGCTTTTTTTAAAAATGCATTGTGCTCTTATGCGGAGATGTGGACAAGAGTCACGAACAGAATTAACTTTACTGGCTTGTGACAGATTACATGCTCCACAAAATCACCTGAGAAACAAAGTTTTGTGTTAGTTTGGTAAAACTGTATGCAAATCCTGTTTTACTTATCACTATGTGCCATATGTTGGCCCCCTGCACTGGTCCGGCAGCAGGTCCTTTACTTTTCTTTCTTATTAATCACATATGATCTTGATTGCTTTCCTTCTTGATTTAACCCTGATTTTTCCATCTAGGGCTCCATGCCTGGTCCATGCTTCGCCAAGTGTGCCTGATAACTGCTTTCCTAACCCCCGACCGTGCAGACAATTACAGTATCAGAAGTGTGTCTCAGATCTAGCGGGTTATTCACACAGACGTCTAAGCACTAGCCACTAATTAGTCATTTATGATATCAAATAAAGTGTGGCTTTGATATCAAGCTCTTCACAGAGATGTTCAAGGCTGCCTTCTTCTCAATATATCGGGACGCTCAGTTTAGGTGTGGAAGCCAAGAACGCAGTAAACAAAGCTGCGGTCCGTGTCAGACAGTGCAACGATTGGTGGAGAGCTGGGAGGGTGTTACATTTCTATGACATTAATGAATACAAACTAGGCAAGTCTCTTATGTTTGCTGTGTATGCAGACGCCTGTGGGCAGCGCCTCACATGCCTGACTTCTTTTCCCCCTGAAGCTGGTGTATTAGACTAAAAGGATGGAGGCCATTAAGCAAGAAAAGGAATGAGTGAGACTTTGTATTTTTTTACCACATCCTGGATAAATAAATAGCATGAGGGTGTGTGGATGTGTTACTCAGGACATCTTTGTCCATCATCTTCCACTACAGACTACGGGTACTTGTGGAGTAATCATCTCACTAAGGGGGGACTAATTTACTGAGATATTCAATTAGGGTTACGGTGAGCTGCCCTTACTGCTCAGACTGGTTCCTGCCATGTGGCCAGAATGGGTAGCAGCATGGACCTGAGTTGGATTAAGTGGGTATGAGAACACATGTATGTGTATTTATGTACACGTGTGTGTGTATATATATATACATATATAAAGACACATGTTCAAGACCACAAAGAGTTAGGGAGTCAGGTGACAACCCCATTTTACGTAGGTCAAAATGAACACAGAAAAATAATTAGTATACGACGGTGCAAAAACCACATCACAGCTGTAGCAAACAAAGATAAAGGGACCTAACGCTCAGGATGATCTTTAGGTGCAGAATGACCAGGGACTCCCATTGGATTGGCTCCTTTTGTGCTTGTTGACAGGAAGAGGCGGGTTCTGCATGAGACAGAAGTGTAAGTAAGATCAGTGACCCTCTGGCCTAAAAGCCTCCAGACTATGAATGAGGAATTAGAAAGCATTCACAATGGCAAATATATATGTATGTGTGTATATATTATATACAGCATATATATAATATATATATGTGTGTGTGTGTATATACTTTGTATATACTCGTATATATATTTATGTATATATATGTATGTATATGTGTATATATATATATATGTGTGTATGTGTGTGCATATTACTGTGCAAAAGTCTTAGCCACTTGAGATACACAAAAATATTTGCCTTAGATGTTTATTTTATGTCTTATGCACTAGCATATCAATAGAAAATGGTGTATTTTACAGTTCCAAATCTTCTGGGTTTTTTTAAGAGTTGAAAATATCTGAATGCTCTTAAAAAAGATCCTCAAATAGTAATAGAGCAATTTCCAATTAAAAAACATGACTGCTTGATAAAGGTGCTAATGAACAGTGACATCACATGAAGATTAACCAAAGTGATGAAATGAAACCAAGAAAGCCATGAAGTGGAATAAAACTGGGCAGGGGTGGCCATCCTGAAAAGCCGATGCTGCAGTAGATGTGGCATTTTAACCTGCAGATCTTACACCAAGTGATATATATTTTCTGTGAAGCTACTGATTAATAAAAACTATCCATAGTAATATTTTTGAAGACATTCCCACTTTACAGAATTCTTTCACAAGTATGAGCTCATACTTTTGTACAGTGCTGTGTATTAGTATATAGTATATGACAGATAGAAAGACAGAACATTATTTGTCCCCAAGGGAACTTTGGCTTTTTACAGAAGATCTTTAAATAAATATGTAAATAGATAAATAAATACAAGTATATACACGTACAGACTATAGTCTGAACATGCACCAGAATGGCTAAAAAAGGAAGAAAATTTAAAAAGAAAGAAAAACTTCTGACTTGGTAGTCCCAGTCACCCTGAGACGCTATACAGGCATATTACTGTTGATAAAAAGGTGCCCCCCTATTGTTTCTTGACACACCAATGCTGAATTATTTGTTGGCTTAAAGTCCTCAGTATTAGTGTGTCACAGAGAGGATGTGCAGCATTGTTCATAATGACACTCAGCTTTTTTACTTCCTGCAGGGGGTTCAGAGTGCATATTATAACTGAGCCTGCCGTTTTAATTAGTTTGTTGATTCGGTGGGCCTCTCTTGAAGTCATGTTACCAGTCAAGCACACCACAGATTACAAAATCGGACTGGCGATCACAGAGTTGTTGAAGATGTAATTGCTGTCAGTACACACATTAAAGGAGTTAAGTCTCCCAACAATAATCTTCTACAGTTCCTCTGTGTTAAGAGAGGACCTACCAGTACTTGTAGCAGTACACCTTCATTACATCCACTATCTGAAAAGTGACCAGACGTAGAGGTTCTTTGTTGTGGCATAAGTTGATAACCAGTTCCTTGGCTTTGCTGATGTTAAGTTGGAGACAATTCTCTTTGAGTTTGACAAAGGATGGATGAATGTATAAAGTAATCTGCTGAGAGCAAACTTTTTAAACAGAAGCATTACACCAAAGCACTGAAAAATAATCTCTAGATACCTTGTTCCAAGGATCCTGACATAATTTTCCAAGAGGTCACCATCACTCACTTCGAAAGGCTAATTTATAAAAATCCTTTGTCACAGGAATCACAAAGAGGCCACATTTCCTAGGTAGTAACAGAGATCTTCCAGGGCTTCACCTCGTTCTTGGTCAAATATAATACCAGGCAGAAGGCAGCTTCTCAAGGAGTGCCTCAGTTGAATGAAACATTCCCAATATAGGCAGAATGATGCTGGATTAGGAATGGAGGCTTCTCTCACTGAGGCCTTCAGCATCTGATTTTGGCTTTCATAAGTGCTGACAGCAGGGAGGGCTGTAAAGAAAAACTATCAGTCGGGCTGTCACAGATTGCATTAGGCTGTAAGTCACTCGACACAGTCCAGCGTGCTGTGACACCGGACCTCAGAATCACATGATTTGGTATACGTGGGAAGAGAGACAAATTGCTCTAGACTGCAAACCAAAATGTGAGCTCTGCTGTTTGGATAACACCTAAAAAAAATAACAGCTTTAGACAGCCGCCACCAATCCGACAGTCTATGGTAAGCTGTTCTGCTGAAAGGTCAGAGGGCTAATTGGGTTGAGTGGATGCTTTGGTTCTTCACCACAAGGTTGATGCAGCTTGATAGGGTCCAAGAACTGTGCTGCCAGGGCACCAGGTAGACAAGGAATCGACAACAGTACATCCTGGAGCTTGCAGCTCTTGGGAGTTCAGAGTGCTTCAGATTAATTACCATGGCCCCCCAGGGGGGCTCTGTCAGTGATGCTGAGGCTTTGATAAGACAGCAGAAGACATATTGGCTGAGAGCTCCTGTAAAACACACCAGAGGCTCTCCCTCCTCTGTCCAGACGCTGCTTGAGGATGCCCATAGCACTGCAAAAATGAAGAGTGCTGTTTTTAAATTTGGGGATGACAGTGGCACACCACACTAAAATGAAAGGAGTAAAATAACTGGGTAACTTACACAGTTTGGAAGATATACTGAAAATAACAATCAAGTGTCCATGTAAAACTTAAAATATTGCAGCTTCATATCAGCAAGCAATGAGCTTTAGTCCAATACTCATTTCATGTGATGGTATTTCAAGATCCCAACCTAAGATACTAAATAATAATAGGTATCCATCTAGGTGTCTATCATATAGTGCCTTTTCTATCTATCTATCTATCTATCTATCTATCTATCTATCTATCTATCTATCTATCTATCTATCTATCTATCTATCAAAGCTTCTTAGACACATCTTCTGGAACATAGAATATTTTTATGTATAGTTTTGTTGGAAATATGAAGAAAACACTAATATTTCCGTTTACCTTTTTCATAAAATGCCACTATTCTTTAATTTGAACCAATCATATAAAGGACCATATTGTTATTATTACTTATTTATCACTGTAGCTTGCTAATGACTGCTGAGGTGACTGTGTCCCGACCACTGACCAAAGGTTTTAACCTAGCACCTTACAGAGATTCTGTGCCATTTCCTCTGTGTGCTCCAGTTTCCTCCTACAGCCCAAAAGACATGTAGGTTAGGTGGATTGGCAATCCTAAATTGGCCATAGTCTCGGGTTGGGTGTGTGTGTGTGTGTGTTCACCCTGCATTGGACCCTCTTCAGGGTTTGTTCCTGCCTTGCGTGCTGTATTAGGTGGGATAGGCTCCGGCATTCCTCCCATGACCCCATTCAAGATTAAGTAAGTTAGACAATGACTGACTGGCTATTAATTACTAATTGCAGTTTAAAAGAAGAAGCTCCACTCCATTAAAATGACTTAAACAATATGCTTTAAGGTGAGAAGTGTACTGTGCCTCAAATATGGTACTATATATACAGTGGGATCAAAAAGTATTCAGACCCCTGCACTTTCTGTACACTTTATTGTGAGGTAAATTTAACTTTAAATGGATACATTTGCCTTTTTTGCCCCATTCAATCTATACTCAACCCCTAATGACAAAGTGAAAATATGTTTTCAGTAAGATTTACAGATTTATTAAAAATCAAAATCTGAAATCTTTCATTTCTCTAAGTATTTAGATCTGTTCACTCTCTGCACACTTTGTGTTTTAGATTTAATTATAAATGAATGAATTTCCCATTTTAGCTAATAAATCAACACTTATAAAGACAAAGTGAAAACACGTTTTCCGAAAGGTTTACAAATTTATTTAAAATCAAATAATGAAATCTTTTATTTACATGTAAATAGTCAGACCCTTTGCTGTGGCACTCCACATTGTGCTCAGGGGTATCTTTTTTGCTTTAATTCTCCTTCAGATGTATCAACAACAACAACATTTATTTCTATAGCACATTTTCATACAAATAATGTAGCTCAAAGTGCTTTACATGATGAAGAAAAGAGAAATAAAAGACAAAGTAAGAATTAGAATAAGACAACACTAATTAACATTGAATAAGAGTAAGGCCCGATGGCCAGGGAGGACAGAAAATCAAGAACTTGATTGGAGTTCACCTGTGGCAAACTGAATTGACTGGTCATCATTTAGAAAGATCACACCAGTGTGTAGAAGCTCCCATAATTAACAATGCATGTCAGGATATAAAACCAAGCCATGAAGTCAAGGGAACTCTCTGTAGACTCCACAATCAATTTAGGGTGAGTCACAAAACAGTAAAAGATCTTCAGAAGCCCTCTGCTGAGATGGGAGAACCTGTCTGAAGGATAACCATCTCAGCAGCACCCCTTCAATCAGGCGTTTAAGTAGGGATGGCGAACTACCACTTGGAGTTTGCCAAATGGCATTTAAAAGACTTTGAGAACAGGAAGAAAAAGATTCCCTGGTCTTCTGAGGCAAAAATTGAACCCTTTGGGCAGAACTCCAATCCCTGTGTATTGGTGAAGATCAGGCACTGGCTCATCACCTGCCTAATATCATCCCTATGGTGAAGCATGGTGGTGGCAGCATTGTGCTATAGGGGTGCTTCACAGGGACAGGAAGACTGGTCAGAATTTAGGGAAGGATGAATGCCACCAAATACAAAGCTGTCCTTGAAGAAAACCTACTTCAGAGTGCACATGACCACAGACTGGAGAAACGGTTCAACTTTTAGCATGACAATGACCCTAAGCATGTAGCCAAGACAATGTTGGAGTGGCTTCAGGACAAGTCTCAGAGAGTCCTTGAGTGGCTAAGCCAAAACTCATATTTAATCCCCATAGAACTTTTGTGGAAAGATCTGAAGATGGCCGTTCACAGATGCTTAACATCTAATGTAACAGAGTTTGAGAGGACCTGCCAGAATGAATGGGATAAACTGCCTAAATCCAGCAGTGCAATGCTTGTAGAAACTTGCTTACCCAAGAAGACTTGAAGCTTGAATTGCTGACAAAAGGGGCTTCCATTAAGTACTGAATTCAAAATCGGAATAGTTGCATGAATGAGAGATTCAGTTTTGGATTTTAATTAATTTGCATACCTTTCTGAGAACATATTTTCACTTTGTCATTATGGTGATTAATGGACAAAAATAACAAATTTGTCAATTTAAAATTAAATCTACAATACAATAAGGTGTCCAGAATGTGAAGGGGTCTGAATACTTTCTCAATCCACTATATTGCACCCTTGAATGTTTTCCGGTAGAATGTCAAACAATAAAAGTATTTTTATACTTTTTATACCAGTCTATAGTGAGTGTTGGTCAAATAAAGGACTGGCATCTTGGTAGGACATGTCAGTGCCAACTTTTCTCATAGTGTGATGCCCGATTTGGGAGGTGGCTGAGAATCCCAACTAAAGATAGCTAATGCTCATTAAACCGACATGGTGTTTTGCTACCATTTAATAGTCACTTTATTTCCATCCACTAGCATGAATTTTAAAACCTTTTAATATTTGTTGTTTTAAGTCTGTAATTAATGTATAAAACTTGGTGAAAGTAATCTAAGATCTAAGAACATTTTTTGACTTCACTTTGGTGTGTCTTCATTATTTTTAAGTGGTCCAGAATACAGAAGTCACTTTAGAATCAAGTACTGACACCTCTCAGAAGCCTCAAGATGTAAGAAAGAGTTGTGAAGGATCGTGTTTCACATCACCAGAGTAGATGTGCGCTCCATGGTTTTGAGCACCAGGCTGTGCTGCTTAATGGTTTCAGGCAAGTTATATGTTAACGGACCATTTAAAAAAAATCCCTTACAAAATAAATAGCAGGGAACTTAATGAATATTTATGCTGTGTTTCTTCACGGCCTTCTGAAGAGTTAATGCCGGCAGATGAGGGTCTCAGCTGGAGACTCAGCCTCCTGCGTCTCTATAGCAACGCTAACCCATCCCTCATTCACAATTCATGCTAACCTTTTGATTCGACTTGAACTCTCAGTGCGCCTTAGTCCTTCAGCACCCATAGACTGCCATCACTGGGCTATGTGGAGGACAAGTGAAATGTGAGCATCAAACATACATTACTCTTTGGCTATTTTGGCACAGAGAGATTTAGAGGTCAAGCAACACAAAAGCTTAAGCAAACTTCCGATTTTTAGTAGTCTGCCTATATTGACAAGTCCATGGGAGCTTCCTTTTGACCACTTGGAAAACTTTTTAAAGTACAATTCATCCTTTTGGTTTAGAATCTAATTTTTGTTGTACCTAACCATCTGAAAAGCTCTTAAATGTTATTTTCAGTTAATTGTCATGATTTAAAATAAGGATTAGTAACTGATCACACAAACAAAGCTTTTCTTTGTTTCTTTGTTTGTTTCTTTCTTTCTGTCAGTTTGAAATAAAAGTACTTCACTTTTTTTTTTTTTTTTTTTAATTTTTGCTTGTAAGGTGTTAAATAAACTGGGCTAGTTTTGCAGTGGGGCAAATAAATAAACCCATCTCTCCGTAAAGCGTTTTTCTTCTTGACTTCACTAAAAAGCAAAATGTCTTAATTGTCTGTTGTTTTTGAAGGGAGTTGCTGTATTTTCATCCATCCATCCATTATCCAACCCGCTATATCCTAACTACAGGGTCACAGGAGTCGGCTGGAGCTAATCCCAGCCAACACAGGGCGCAAGGCAGGAGAAAATCCCAGGCAGGGTGCCAGCCTACCGCAGTCTCTATTTTCAATTTCGTCTATTTTTGTATTGCTGTCATCACTGAGTGTAGGCACGGAGTGGTGGATGCAAATACAAACTTTATAAATTCCTAGTTACGTAATGAGTACACATAAAGACATAGACAGGAAACAAAATGGTTAGAAACTGATGAAAATAAATGGAGGCCAGCAGTATCTGTCCATTAATGAACTACTGATCTATAGCCAGTTAACAATGGAGGAAAGGAAAACAAAAACTTGAGTCAGTAGCATCCCTGGATAAAATAAAAACAACCTCTGGAGGGTCTACGATCAGTCAGAATGGAGAAAGTCAGGCACATTCACACTCCTGGAGACCTCAAGACAATTGGCTAGCCACCCACTACTGGGCATTCTACAGTAACGTCTGAGGTAGACTGTCGACAGAATCTTTATATCCATTGATTCTGTGGCTCCCAGTATCTCATAATGACTTTTCCATAGGCAGAAAAATAGCTTAGTGGCACCAAGTACAATAGCACGACACCCAGTGTAGCTGTGTTTACCAAAAACTGCAGCTTTAGTTTGTTTCATGGGATTCTGGCAATAGCTTGATGCGCTGAAATGATTCCACAGACAAAATATCTTTGCTTTAAAAGCTTTAGTAAAATTTCAAAGTTAAATAGTTCACACAAAAATAGAGAAAAAATTGATATAGGAAAGAAAAGAAAAGTTCTGTTTAAAGCTTATGTGTCTTGTTTCATTCTTTAACTGTATGCCTATCCCATTTACAAACTGCATATGGGTCTTTCAGTCCATCCCAGCTAAGAGCCTACTCCAAAACACACACTGACTTAATGAATACGTTGTATTGTAGATATAGGTGAGAAAGTTCTATTGCATATTAGCTTGCAGGGGGTAAAGGTTATACCATAATCTATAACCATGAGAAAAAATTATATCCATCCATCCATTATCCAACCCGCTATATCCTAACTACAGGGTCACGGGGGTCTGCTGGAGCCAATCCCAGCCAACACAGGGCGCAAGGCAGGAAATAAACCCTGGGCAGTGCGCCAGCCCACCACAGGAGAAAATAATATTCTATTCAAATTGAGCAAGCAATAATATGAGTTTAACTTAAAGCATTAACTTTCTAAGACCCAGAATTAGAGGCAGAATAGAGGAGGGTTTCATAACAGTTCATAATTATTGTCTTGCTTTGATTAAAGTAGTGAGTTTTCAGCCAGGATTTAAAAGCTGAAACTGAAGTGCATCTCTTATATGAACAGGCAGGTCATTCCACAGCGTTAGCGCCCTTTAGCTAAAAGCTTGGCCTCCCACTGTTATTTTGTTGATCCTTGGAGCCTCTAGTAGGTCAGCAGCATGAGTTCTTAATGTAGGCTCCAGTTTGTAAGTAATGACAAGTACAGATAAGTAAGCAGGGCCTCAGCCATTTAAGACTTTATACTTTATGCAAGAAGGAGGATTTTGAAATCTGCCCTAAACTTAACTGGAAGCCAGTGTTAAAGATTTAAGAACAGGGTTGTGTAGTCAGCCTTTCATGTTGCTGTAATGATTGAAATGATAATGAGCAAGCTGCACACAGAACAGCTTGGACAGTCAGTAAACACATTGCAGTAATCAATCCTGCTAGAAATAAATGAAGAAATTAATTTCCATCATATTGCTCATGGTTAGAAACCATCCTAATTGTCTGAAAATTGTTTAAGTGGAAAAACAAGTTTTAGATAGTTTTGTGATGTTTGTCTCACACATGTCTGAGTTGCATGCTAATTCTGTAAAAGTAATGTTTAGGCCAAATTACTTTAAAAAATTGTAGAATATTGCTGCAGTCTGCGTCATTCCAGTCAGTAAGCAACATTTCTGTTTATGTATTTATTTTTGTATTCAGAGACAAGTAGTTCTTATCCATCCACTCTTGTAATTAAGTCACACAATTACTTGAGGACATTGGAGAAATGTCATTTGGTATAAAACAAAAAACAATGAATCAGCGAGGTGTGTTTTGTTTAAGTTCTATTTCTGTGATGAACCATTAAAAAATAGAACATTCATTTTCCTTGTTTACTACACAGTCAAACTAAACGCTCTCTATCATTGTCATTTGAGAACATGTTTGTTATGGTAAGCACTTGTGGAATGGAGGGGTGCTCTTGAGCTGTCGCCAAACCCCAAAAACCAGCACGGGTTTCCAGAACAACAATAGACATAAAGGGTTTTATTAACAACAAAATAATAAGTAATAGAGGGGAACATCAAAGTACAAGCAAAACTGAGAAAATAATAGACAACTCTGTCGCCATGTTCTCCATGCTAATGTATGGCACATTGCTAGCCATTCAGCTCAGCAACTGCTTGGCAAAACCAAACACACAAAATAGTGGTACCCACAACACAAGTAAAAGGGTGCCATGCAAGAATGTCTCTCACTCTTTTTTTAATAAAAAATAAATGTAACAATTTAATTCCTTGGTGTCCCAAATATCCCAAGTTATGCAGCGATGGTTTTTAGAGAGCAAAAAAAACATTTAAATATAAATCAGATCAGGACACTTTTGCTTCATTTAATTCATTTTTCTTTCTTTCTTTCTTTCTTTCTTTCTTTCTTTCTTTCTTTCTTT
>JANRMT010062816.1:942947-959467 GCA_026402145.1 Polypterus bichir lapradei | reverse complement strand
TTTCTTTCTTTCTTTCTTTCTTTCTTTCTTTCTTTCTTTCTTTCTTTCACCATAGGTGTGACCAAGTCACAAACCAGTAAATGCTAACTTCACCCTCCTTACTTTTTTCTGAAGCTATCGTCCAAAAAAAGACATACACATGTTGCTGTCTTTTTGTAGAGTTCACATCCAAGCTTATCACTTTGGCTTCCTTGTGTATTCTTACCACGTCTCTGAGGTCAGATACTGCTTCTGTAACAATAAACTGAAGCCTGAATAATTAGACGCACCCCTGCTGAATACAGACTTCATCCTCCAGGACAGAAGAACAGGCCTTCATAATAAAGATTAACAAGATGGCAAGAAGCTGAGCCTGAATGCAGCTGTAAAGCTTATATTTAAGCCTATGATGCTTTCACAGCTTTGCAACCATGAAACAAGGAGATGCACACTCACAGAGATTTGTATGTTGAGGCACAGTTAGGTAATGAGGTGGTCTGAGTCATTTGATTTTTTTTTTTTTTTTTGTATTATTTTGTGATTATTTACCCCTGAGCCACCCAGAGTCTTGGATAGCCCTTGACCATCTTTGTTTGTTATTAGTAGTTCTTATTAGCAGTGATGTGTGTGCATGTATCTAACTAAAGCAAAAACATACTAAATGTTAAAGTAGGACTATCACGTTACCGACTTATGTTGTCCTTAAATTCCCATCACACCACACGTTTTTTCCAGAAATGTAACCTTCATTTGCAAAATCTTAATGAGACATGGAGTATTACTGTTGTTTTATCGTGAAAAGGGGTTGGCTTTGCAGGTAAACTTTCCTTAAAGCAAAACCCCCTTTTCAAACACACATATTCTATAGTTGTAGACCCACATTTATATGTCAAATCTCCATAGCTACTTTCATTTCCCTATTCTTACACTTGCCAACCTTTCCTCACATACAGTTTCACAGTTGTAATACACTTGCAGCTTGGACTGTGGTCCACTACTTTCTATTCAGTAGTTCTTTCAGACTTCTACCAGATATGGCTGTCACTGTTGGGAGCGTCCTCCCTTACCCCTGATTGATCTAGCTGTGAAAGGAACTCGGTTTTCAGCCCCTCTACTGTAGGTGTTGTATTCAGAATGAAAATGCCACACTGTAAGGTTTGATAATTGGGATTAGGAACTAAGAGCAGCATTATGTAGCCAATAACCAAGCTTGACTCAAAGCCAAGATGAAATCCTAACGTTGAAGTGAACAGAAAGTGGTCAGAAAACTTTTAGTACACACAAACAACTCACAAATAATTTTAATATGTTTCTAAGAATTATCCACAAACTCAGACAATATGGAATTCCCAACTGGTGTCCTTTATACCTTTAACCTCTAACGCAATGCAAAGCAACACCCTATCAACCATCACAACAAGCTTGCACTCATTAGCTGTGACAAATAAAGCCAAATTAGCACAAAGTATATTTTAGACCTCTGAAGTGGCTGAATCCAATAAAATCAACATCAAAAGTTGATTTCAGGGCCTTAAAAAAACAAAAAGATTTGAAACAAAAAAAAAATGCATGGAGAAAAATGAACTAAAAATAATAAAGAATACAAATTATAACAGGTGGTAGAATACGGCACATGTGCAGACAGAAAAGCAGGATTAATAAGTTTTAATCTTTAAGAAAATAGCTAGTGTCATAAACGAAAGAAAATAAGTGTTGTAATTCACACCGCGCAACATGGATTGTCCTGTAGTTCTGTAAATTCAGATGAAGAGCAGCAATACTTTCAGTATATGTCCCTTTGTCTAGCTGGCGCTTTTCTTGCAATTAGTGTGATATCGATCTCTGATCAGCTTATTTGTCTTGTATACAGTGGAACTTCGGGTCACGACTGTAATTCATTCCAAAACTCTGGTCACAACCCGATTTGGTCATAACCCGAAGTAATTTCCCCCGTAGGATTGTATGTACAGTAAATACAATTATTCTGTTCCGGACCGTACGAGCTGTATGTAAATATATTTTTTGTAAAGATTTTTAAGCACAAAAATAGTTAATTATACCATAGAATGCACAGTGTAATAGTAAACTAAATGTAAAAACATTGAATAACACTGAGAAAACCTTGAACAGAGAAAACTAACCTTGCAGTCTCTTTAAAAACAAGCCCGGTGCATTCTTGTACTGCCTTCTCTTCTTTAACTGCCTTCTCATGCTCTCTCTCTCGCTCTTACGCTCTTTCTCGCTTGCTCGCTCTCTCGTGCTCTCTCTCTCTCTCGCTCGCTGCACAAGTAATGCACAGTGAGAGACTGAACACGTGTGGAAATCATTGGCGTGTACGAACCGGAAGGGAAACTGGGTTGTTCGTCACCTGTGTGTATGGTCGTGAACAGATGCAAAAGATTGGCAAACTTTTTGGTCATAACCCGATTTGTACGTTGTCTGAGATGTTCGTGACCCGAGGTTTCCTTTGTAACTATACTTGGAGATGTCCCCCTTTGGTTAACTGCTCATAAATCCAAGTCCTGCGCCCAAAGCATCATTTGCCTTTTACTCTGGGACTCATAAAACTGTGTTTCCTGTCTCTGCAGCTATCCACTTAAGTACTGGTCAAAAATGGCACACCCTAGTCCTTGAGGAATACTTATACACATGGAGGCTAACACACCTTTGGTAACAGCTTTCACCAGCCAATGATACTTTTCCCCTACCTTGATAGTCTTTACTGGGGTATTCCCTCTCAGCCTGTTATTCCTGTGGGAAAGAAAGCAGCTATCTGCCAAACCAGGTGCCCTGTATCTACATCTTTGTTCATTCAAGATATACAAGATATATTCCTAAGCAGCTCACAGTTATTTACAAGATCATAATATGCAGTGGCTCAGGAGACTGGGTTTAGATCAGGGCAAACTGGTGCTGCCTGTGTGGAGCCTGCATGTTCTACACAGGAACTCGGGTCCATCTATGCAGACTGGAGACTCCCAAGTTGGCCCTTTGTGTATGGTCATGCCCAGCAACCAACAGGGGCTGTTTCTTCCTTTACACCTAATGCAGCCAGGTTAGGTTCTGGTTTCCTGTGACTCTTGGGTACAGTAAATGGAAACATGACTCATTATATCCAAATTTTAAACTGAAAACCTTGAAAATGTTTCTTGAACATTTTGAGAACAAAAGTTTAGTAAGACCACTGCATCTGATTATGTCAGTGCTGTTCTCCAGGATGCCACTCTTGTTTTATTTGAATGCTTCCACTGCAGGTTTAATTCACTAAGTCCACACAAAATCTCTGTGTGTCAATGACAGAGATAAGACTGAAACAGCAGCCTGACAAACGCGTCTAATCCAAGCTTTTAATTAAACGCTGCTTGTCTGCGGAACACCAACTCTCCTTTGGCACTGTTATTGCACAGAAAAGTTTCAGTCCTCTCACTGATCCAGATACCATAGGTGATACATGTGACAACCGGAGCCCAGTGCAGAGCCACACAAGCATCTCATTCTGCAAAATTATCATTTTTGTACCCTCAGTCTGCTCTGGTTGGCACAAGCAGGACCTTGTAAATTAGAGAGTGACCGCCATGCATGCAGTGCTGTCAGTGGATTCATTTGAAGTGAGCAATTTACTAGAAAGCTCAGAAACATGTCATCCGTTCAATGTGTGTATTTATATATTTATTTTGTTGCCTTTGGTTTATTGACAAAGATTCCAGTTCCCAGCTTAGTTCAGCAAGACTTGTTTGTGTGGTAGATATTTCTTCAAACTTGACTGGCCTTATCCTATGTGCTTTAGAGGGCAGGGTGTGAGACGATCAAATTTTCTTTGCAGTTTACGTTTCTTCCTCACAAAATGCTAAATGTTCCCTCTGGGACTTTGGTGAAATCCACTCATAAGTGGGACTGCTCACTCATGGCCTCGAGACGACAATTTTCTTCAGTGCCTTTAAATTGCAGTAGGTCTTCTCACTTGCCGATTACAGGGGGGGAAAAAATGTTCACTGCTGCAGCCTAAGGGCTGTCTCCAAAATAAATGCATGAAGGGAGCTCTTAAGAAAAATGTGCAAAAGCCCTTTGTAGCTGAAGGGATACCCTGAACTTCTTTTTTGACTCAGCATTTATATAAAAGTAAGCAACTACACCATAAAAATAAAAAATAATAGAAAAGAAACTATATGATTTTTTTTCCTCTTAAGAGTCAAATAACACACCATCAAGGTGATTCACAGACTGGCATAAATGTGGGTGTGGAAGGGACTATGATTTGTGATGGACTGGCATCCTGACCAGGACTGACAGGATAAACCGTGTTTAGAGGATGCTTTCATGAATCACATCAATCGGGGTCAGCATGGTTAAGTTTAACAAAGCTGTGAAACTGCAGCACACAAAATGGTGAAAGGGGTAAGCAGGTCTTCAGATACCAGCAGGATGTTATTGGCCTCACCCTAGGCAGCCAGACTCCAAAGTCAACAGGCAGGCTTCCAGACCAACACAGACTTTTAAAAGTTCAAAACAATCCAAAATACCCAAAAACCACCCTTCAAGGGTGAGGTAAATCGCAAACCATTGCGTATTTTTTAATGTTACCTTCCCCACGTAATTTGTAGTGATGTCTGAGGTAAAAAATGTAATCTCATGTGTCCAGAGAATGAGAGAAAAAAGTTTATGAAATAACAGAACCCAATGGCAACCCATGTAGTACAGCAGCAAACAATGTGAAAAATGTCAATTTAAAAAAGAAAACAAATTATTGCGTTACTTGTGTTGTATAATCCATATGTCTCTTATCCAGTTGTATGCTCAAAATGTGCAAAACTCTTGCATTTTCTACTAAAATATTATTAATGGTTACTTTTAGAAAAACCAGCATACATTTTAAACAGGAAAACATTCCAATAATACTGTACTTTTAGATTTAAGACAGAACTCTTGACCAATGAATGAGGGGGAGATAGATAAACAGATATGAAACATGCTATATAAGATACAGTAGATATAGAGATAGATATGTAAGGCAGTATATAGTAGTTAGATAGGTAACTTTATTAATCCCCAAAGAGAAATACTTTTGCTCCAGCAGCTGCAAAGAGCATACTGAAAACATTAAAACCAAGGTGCACATTATTAGACAGATAAATAAATGTGAAAGGCACCATATTAAGGTAGATATTCAGATATGAAAAGCTCTTTATATAATTGATATAAGATAGATAAGGAATGACACTATATAACAAATATGAAAGGCACTGAATAATAGATATAAAGTGTGCTATATAATAGATAGAAGTGAAAGATGCTATAAGAGATTGCTCCAGCAGCTGCAAAGAGTATACTAAAAACAGTAAAACCAAGGTGCATGCTATTAGACAGTTATATAAATAACAACACTTTTTAATAGATTAGTATAATAGTAGATTAATATGAATTGCTGTATATAATAGATATAAGAAAGCATTACATAATAGACAGATATGAAAGGCACAATGTAACAAACATAAAAGGCATAGTATAATAGTTATAAAACATAATATATACCTGTAATAGATCGACAGATATAAAATGCACAATACAACTGTATAATACATAAAAACATGATATACAATAGATATGAAAGTCACTATATAAGACAAATGATAGATGCTATATAAGATAGATATATAGATAGCTATGGAAGGAACTAGATAGGTAGGTGTTTTTAATGATCCCCAAAGGGAAATACAGTTGCTCCAGTATCAGTAAAGAGGATAAGCTGATACTGAAAACAGCAAAACCATGGTGCACACTATTTTACAGAAGTGCAAAACCCAGAGATGTACATTCAATACACCCAATGTATATTTTATATAGAGGGTCCTTAAATAAATGCCAGTATTGATGATCACTTCTAGTTCTGCCTAAAATAACCTGAAGTGTTAAAACACTTTGCTCATAACTGTTATTTAGATGATATTTGCATTCAACGTGTATGTCAACACCAGAGGCAGTGATCCAATTTCCATTGGAAATGAGAATGGCCAGGAATTCAAACGAGGCTTGCATGTCCATTACTCTCACGGCTGCCACTAGAGGGCCACACAAGCAACTCTTAAACTTGTTGCACAGGCCTACATTTTTTACTAACTTCATGAATTCCCAACGTCCAGTTTATATCAATAGAGTTAAGTGTCTGCGTGATGTGGGGACTTCAGCAGTGCTAGGAAGGGGCAGAGTTAAAAGAAGAGGCTACCTTTCTACTCTGTTTATCCTACAACACAAGTAGCCTTTTTAAGCAAAAATGAGAATGCATATCCACTGTTTGAGTTAACTGACTAACTGCCTCTGTGCAAGTGTTTGTGAGCAGACTCAATGATGCCAGGGTGAGCCCCCAAATTGGATTAAGTGGGTTTGGGAATGTTTTAAGATGCTGAAAAGTCAGAGAGGTGAGGGCTAGGTAAGGGGGTACATCTTCCTCATCATGAAGTGTCCGCCTCCATCTGTCCTTTCTCAGAGGCTCTCCCTGGCTCTACCACCCTGGCTAGTGTTTTTTTTTTTTTTTATCTTTTTATCTTAGCTATCACCTTAGAGGATGCTAGGTCAATGGGAGGTGGAGGGTGTTTGAGTGATTTTTCACCCCTCTGATTTCTTCCATGGTCATTCTCTTTGCTTGTGCTTTGAGTTTATCAGGCCTCAATGCTCTTTGAGAGAAATTGCCCCAGTGCCCGTTTGTTCTGCTGCCGTTGGGTGCCTTCATCTTTCAAAAGCGCCTTTTGGAGAAAATTCATCCAGTTCAAAAACAGAGGAGCTGACCTTTAAAATCCAACACATATGAAGTCAATGCTCAGCATCCAGCAGAAACGGCTAAAGCATTTAACAGCGTTGGCAGGGTGACTGGCTAGATTGGATCACTCGGTCTGATGCTTTATTGGCCTCTCATGCCTTTCAATGCAACAGAAAATATTCTCAGGTTTACCACTCAAAAAAAATTAACAGTGTGGCCTCTCATCAGTAAGTGAATGTTTGGCAACTTTAAATGAGGAGTGAAATTTCAATTGAGAGAGCTGACCAGTCACGGGGACTTGGCTGCTGCCTTCCTTGAGATCAGCTTCAAGCTTAGTCATATGAAGAGTGACAGTGGGAAAGAAAAGGGCAGAAGTCAACTAGAATAGAGTGGAAGTGCCATTGTGACCAGCAGTCCAACATAACATATTCTTTAATCCTTTTAATCCAAATCAGGGCTGTAAGCGACCAATAGAGAGTGTGGGCAGGAGCCTTTCATCATTAGCTATAGGACAGATGATCAATGGAGAATGCTCAGGTGATGGTTCATTCAATACAATGAAGCAGACAAGCAGCCTTTATCGTATAGAGCACCAGCCCGAGGCTCTTGACACTAAATACAGATCAAGATCTGTTGTTTCTGAATTTTTTTTTTTATTTCAAGCACAGTCAGGTTTAGTGACATCCTGAAGGTGACACATTGAGTCAGATGTGAGGGACTGAATCGGTTAAGACTGCAGCTGCTTAGCCGATATGCCACACTGCCTAACTACACCATTAGTGACATGGGTACGGCCCAGTGGCCAGAGAGCAGTGACCTAAACTGCTGTTACTTTAAATTCAATTCTTAAATGAGAACATGGGGTGTAAATTTTGCTCAAATGTTAGAATGTTCTCTGCGGTGGGTTGGCGCCCTGCCTGGGATTGCTTCCTGCCTTGCACCCTGTGTTGTCTGGGATTGGCTCCAGCAGACCCCCGTGACCCTGTGGTTAGAATTCAGCGGGTTGGAAAATGGATGGATGGATGTTAGAATGTTCTTCTTCACATAAAGAAGCACTGACACATTTAATAAATTACCAAGTAGCATGGTGGACAGTAGGACTTTGGAGATATTTTGACTTGAGGCTATTTTAAAGAAATTAGTGGATAAGTGTTCTTGTCACAATTGTTCTAATGTGTCATTGCTATATGTGAAGACCATTATGATTTGTTATGTGCCCACTAAGATGAAATTTACATTTACGTTTACTTGCTTAGTAGACACTTTTTTATATAAAGAGATTTACATAGAAGGTCGACATAATGAAGTAAACATCAGTCATATATTATATATTATGTATTATATATTATAATAACTGTGGTGGGCTGGCACCCTGCCCGGGATTTGTTCCTGCCTTGCACCCTGTGTTGGCTGGGATTGGCACCAGCAGACCCACATGACCATGTGTTAGGATATAATCTTGCCTAAAGAAGGGACCTGATTTGCCTCAAAAGCTTGCATACATGGCGTAACTGAAATGCATGCAAATACCTTTAAATTAAAGTCTGCAATGTACAGTTTAATCACATCTGAATTGGGTGATTTATAATTTTAAACTATGAAGCAGAGGGCTAAATCAAAACGACACAGCGTCCAGCGTCTATACCAGTGTGTAATGTTATTTGGTGTGCACACAAGGGCTGCAATGGCTGATGAACAAAGGCAACAAAAAGCACAAAGTAAGAGGGATGTAAGGTTAGCATATCTGGCGGACAGAGGTTCCTAAAGGCACAATTTAATTAAAACAGACAGACTTACCAATGTAGCACTGTGCCCATTTTAACAAATGGACATTTCGCTATGCTAGGATTATCATATTTGTGGTAAGCAACCTTGAAATAGCATAAAATGACACTCCACATTCAGACTAAATATGACGCCTACCTGAAGGCTATCTGTAACAAACCCAGAAGCACATATTCATGATTTGTGCTATACAATGGCAGCGCATTCCTTATAAATACTCTTTTGATTAACATTTTTTTTTTTCATGTCTGATTATGTTGACTTTTTTTTTTTTCACATGGGTTTATTTTTGCTTTGCGCCCCAACCCTACCATAACCTGTTGTCTATGGGGGAGGAGCAAAAGCTTTAGATTCGTCAAAAATTTCGATCTCCGGTTTTTGACATTTTAGGGTCCCCTGATAAATAAAACATTGATATCTTGTTGATGGGTGTGTTTGTGTGTGTGTGTCTGAGTGTGTGTCACAGTTTCTTGAGGATGGTCTACAGCTAAAACGGCTGGATGAAAAAATGCCAAACTTGAAACTTAAGCCTGTTATGAGATGACAATATGCTGATTAGTTTTTGAGCCACATAGTAGAAGAGAAAGAGGCACTCTAGAGGAACCCTCAAATTCCGTAATTCTGCAATTAATTATGAATTCTTCTTGTAAATTGCTATCATAATGACTTATTTTATGATCATAAAGATCAGCATCAGAGTTTTAAATAATAACTGAAATGTTATAGAATTGATCGGGTAGCTTGGTACCTAGGGCGCAAAGCCTACTGACACTCACATCTGAATAGTGCTCTACAGTCCCAAAAAAGTGAAAGAAACACTGCTCCATAGAACAGGTCAATGTGCTCTGTGTGGGACTTCATAGTGGCTTCTAAAGAAGGTGACCGGTGAGATGCAGTAAAGTGAAGAGCGCATGTTCACCCTTTAAATGCCAAGTTAATGGAAGGAGTCACTCAAACACTCCATGCCTTTGTGCCTGTGAGCAAAAAGGAAAAAGCTCAGACTTAGAGGTGTCATCTTAACCAGGGCCTAGGGGCTGTTAAACAGTGAATAGGGAAGCTATGGAGAAGTGGAGAGAATGTCCATCAAAGTAGGACAGAAGCCCCAAATTAAGAGCTCTATTGTGCATGCCACCACGGTACACCAGTGCCGTGGCGCTTTCAGTGGAAGCAGCTCCATCTTCTACCTCCTTCTTGTTAAGGGGTCTCACTTTCAGCAAATCAACATTGTAGTGGAGTTCAGGGAGTCTGATTAGTGAGCATCCATTTTCCAAATTAACTGATTGCAAATAAAAAAAAGTACTGTAAGTAGTGTGTTTCTAAACGGGGCAGTGGGATCTGCTGCATTATGGTATGAAAGCAGGTTGGCATGTTGATCTTGAGTAAATTGATATTATAATGGCAAGAGGGTCCATCTGCTCATTATGGTGGGTGCCTTTTGGGAATTGGAGAGTGTTAAACTACAGCTGTTCCGTATCTGTTGATGCACAGTGGCTTCAGCCCAGCCAAACTGGGAGGAAGGCAAGAGGGGCTCTAAATGTGCCCCCTGGAAGCCAGACTCGCTGGAAAATTAGCTTGGCTTTTGTTATCTCCAAGTCAGTGGTTTTGCTAATGAGGGGACTGTCGTTACAGTTTTAGTTCAATTTCCCTGCGCAGAGGCGGATGCCTGAATCCACACGAGAGGTCAAAGGGCACTAATGTTCCCATCAGCTTGCTTGAGCTGTGTTCTGAGATTGCTTTAATGACATCATTAGTGATGCCCTCGTTCTTTTGTCTAATGTTCTGCACATTTCACAGAGAATGGGAAAGGGTCTTCAAGAGAAAGTGGTACAAGGAAATTGAAAACAAGATAAATAAATAAAGGAGACCATCTGGTGTCCAGGGCAAGGTGGCCCTAATATAATAAGGGGGAAATAAAAGAAGCTCTAACCACAGGGATTTTTCAGAATAGAAAATTGATTTAAAGAAAAAAAGCATAATAAACTGAATAAATGAAATGCTTTAGTCAGCTTGACCTAGTCCATGGTGTACTCTTCATTGCTCCTCTTTAAGTTTGATGATGCGCTTTTTTCCTTGTGAATGATCTGGATTGCACCCATCCTTGCTGCCAGGCATTACTTTCATCATTCATAAGCATTCTTGCCCTGCTCTTATTAAGAGCGACTCCAGCCTAACTCTCAAGGAATTATCCAATGAGGGTCTGAGACCAACAAACAAAGCAGGAGTTTTTAGGTAATTCAGAAGATCTTTGGATGGCTGTACTTTGTGAAATATTCTTAACCTCATTAAAAAACAAAAATATTATTACAAAGTAAAGAATAATAGCATTTAACATAATTGATAATGAATCGTCTAATAATGAAGATGAACAGGTATTCATGAAATGTCAGCAAGGATAAAGAGTTTGTAGTAACACCAAATGTACTTGATAACACTGACGCTACAATTTCTAACAAAAATAATAATAATAATAATAATAATAATGATGAATTGAGATGTAATAAAAGCCATAGTATTTTTCTAACCTGCTTAATTCTGAACATGGTTTTGGGGGTGCTGGAGCCTATCCAAGCTATCAAAGGGTGCAAAGCAGGAATAATCCCTGGACTGGGCACCAGTCCATCGCAGGGCAAACACACACACGCACCTAAACACACACTAGGGCCAAGTTAGCACCGCCAGTCCACCTAATCTGCATGTCTTTAGGCAGTGGGCGGAGCCTAGAGCGCCTGAAGGAAAGCCACGCAGACACAGGGAGAACATTTAAACTCCATGCAGGGAGGACCCGGGAGGTGAACCCTACGCTCCTTACTACGAGGCAACAGTGCTATCACTGCAGCGCCATGCTGCCCTAAAAGCCATTGCTGAAAAACAATAATAATGATTACGTGGAATTAAAATCCATCCATTCCCTGATTATGCTGAATCGAGCTCATGACAGCTGCAAACATCTGACACCAAATAAATCCAACCCTGGACAAGGAGCTAGTCTATGACAGCATGCACTCGCATACAATGATAATGGGTGGCAAAGTGATTAGTCATTCTGCCTCATGTTCTTAGGAGACTAGGATCAAAGTTTGTTTCAGTTGTATGTATTTCTTTTTGAAATTTGCATCCTCTCCCTGCATCTGTGTGGGTTTTTTCATAAAGGTAATAACACACTCAAATATATTTTTTATATGTTGCATTCCCCATGTAGTTTGTAGCGATGGCTGAGAGAAATTTTTAAATCTCATTATTTCATGCAAAATGGAGATAACAAAATTTCTGAAAGAATATATGACTATGGAGAGCAACACTGGACAACAACAGCAACCAGTATCAAAAAAGTTCATGACAAAATCCTAAAGTCGTCCAGATATATGCTCACAACATCCCGAACACTTACATTTTTACAAAATAATGTTCTCGTGAACTAAAACAGAAGACGACGAAACCCAATTGAGCACTTGAATTGAAGACCTCCCTCTCATTCGTTGTTCAAGAGTTCAGCACAGCAACAGCACATTCATTGGCTAGCATTGCAGTTTATGTGATATCAACAGATCAAAGTTCACTGAGAGACACATACAACTGAAGATTAAAAGTTAAAGAAAAGCGAGTGAAAACATCAGGAAGAGAATCTGCCTCGTACTCGTGCATATTTGAGATCCTGTAAGGAGCAGAAGGTCAGGTTGCCTGGGTAGCTTCACAGACTACTGCCAAATAATCCTGAGGCACTCCAGTTGTGGCTATGAATGTGAATGTAACGATGGAAGGCGGGTCAACAATTCAAATGCGCTGTTTTCGTTCAGAAGGAGTTTTTTGAAAATGGTTTATTTAAGAATATTTTGGAAAAAGTACATGTGTTTGGGACATTGTGATCTTGAGACTGGATGACTTGATATGTGGATAAGAAAACACAAGTAATGGCAGATTTTTTCATTAATGTTTTTGATAGATTGTCCTGCTGTTCAACATTGCTCTCTATAGATGCCTATTATATCAAACTTTGTTATCTCCGTTTTGCATGAATTTAAAAATTGTTCTCGCCCATCACTATAAACAACATGGTGTAAGTAACATATAAATATACAGGTATTACTATTCCCTTACACTTCCTGGAAGTTGTGTTCAAATTCTAGCCCAATCACTATTTGTGGATTTTGTATGTTCTTTCTATTTTAGGTGATATTAACAGGTTAAACATCACCACCATCACCACCACGCCAAGTGGTGGATATTTCGTAGTGCATGATTGCTATTTAGTTTCAATAGTTTTACCAAATATTACCTTAACTCTGTGGCACCATGCCACATTGTAGCAAGGAGGCCAGGATTGAAGTCCCCGGTGTTTCCTGCATTGATTTTACACGTTGTCCCCATATCCTACAGACCAAAGACATGTAGGTTAGGTAAGCTGGCTTTGTTACATTTGCTCTTGTGCATGTGTGTGTTTACCCAGCGATGGACTGGCACGCTGTTCTGGTGTCATTCCTGCCTTGTGGCCAATTATTGCTGGGAACCTGTCCTAGGGAAGTGAGGTAACAAAATAGATAGATGGATGAGCTTACCTTGAAAAATATTTCATGTTTAGTAAAAGATAATAAGCAACTCAAACAAACATAGAACTGGAGGAAAAGAAGGAAACAGCCCCACACAAGATGCCTGCTAATTGGCCATTCTAAATTGGCCCCGTGTGAGTTGGCACACAGGTGTGTGATTGTGCTCTCTGATGAACTGGCCCCATGTCTAGGACTGTGCCAAGGGCTGCTGGGTTAATCACCAGCTCTCCATGCTCATGAACTGTACACCCTGCTGGAGAGTGAATGGATGTAATTCACTCCACGGCACTTCCAGGAATAAACATATTTGATAATTGTCATTGCATACCGACACATTTCTGGGATTCACTGTGTGTCAGGTAATCTTTGGTAGTGTGTTGGTTCCAAATACTGTACTTAGAGTAAATAATAATATATACAGCTGTCCGATTATGTACATTTTGTTAAATTGCATAGGGAGCTAGATACTGTACTGTAATTATTAGTAACACATCAATGATGCTACTGGATGGTGTAATTTTTGCCTTATCATTTGGAACAGTTAAAGTATATTAACAAGGAGAAATTCGGGTCTGGAGCAGCTGTGTTCTCTTTTTACCTTTTAATGTATGAAATATTACATAATAAACAGTCAGCGACTTAAATGTGAATGTGTAATACAAAATGTCTTTAAAAGTTGACTATACTTGCCAAACCATTCATTTAGTTAATATGTTTATTTGAATTAAAGACTGCAGGAAGGTGGGACCTGTCACAGCACCATTAGCACAAGACTGGAATCTACAATAAATAGATGGAGCGCCTGTCCATGTCAGGGCAAATTAACACACACCAACCTTCAATGAAATCAGGGGGAATTAAGAGTTGAGAGTCCATTTAATCTGTGTGCTGACATAAAACATGCAAACCCAAATAGAAACCTATACCCACCCAGTTTGGAAAAGATGTTTGGTTGTTTCTGACCGCTTATGCACAACTTTTACTACACACAACAAAAACAACAATCACATTACTGAACAGGCACTCTATTCCACTGTTGCTTCTTGGCTTGACAGGCATCACCTGCATCCCTTTAAAAAATGTGTTATGTTGTGAATCTACCTCCGTCTTACTTTACAATATCTAATGCAATTCCCCTTAATGAGATGGAGCTTTGTTTAGCATCATGAGGTGGGACTACAGAGTCTATCGTTGGATGCAACACCAGCAGCAAGCAGGTAATATCATGACAAAAAAATGGCATGCTTTTGTGAAACTCCAAGTCTTAAGCTGTTGAGTAAATTATGGATATTCCCGTTTGAAGGTGGAGAACAAAGTGTGTCTCATGAATGGCTGGTTAGTAATGACTACTGTCATTAGCAGTGAGAACAAAGTCCTGCTGTTACTATTCTACATTCATGCTCAGATTGTTTTGGTGGTAATGTTGTTCAAGAACACTGTTAAAGTTCACAGGACTAGAAGACTTTGCAAAACGTATCACTTGCACTCAAAACATCTGCTAACATCTGGCTGTTACAAAACCTATCACTTGTTTGCGAAATCTATCGCTAACTCTCAAAATGTGATATGCATGCTTGCAGAACGTATCACTCGTGCTCCAAAAGTGATACAGTCATGGCCGAAATTATCAGCACCCCTGGAATTTTACCAGAAAATGCAGTATTTCTCCCAGAAAATTGTTGCAATTACAAATGTTTTGGTATACACGTGTTTATTTCCTTTATGTGCATTGGAACAACACAAAAAAAACAGAGAAAAAAATTCAAATCTGACATCATGTCACACAGAACACCAAAAAAATGGGCCGGACAAAATTATTGGCACCTTTTCAAAATTGTGGGTAAATCATTTTATTTCAAGCATATGATGCTCGTTTGAGCTCACCTGTGGCAAGAAACAGGTGCTGGCAATATAGCAATCACACCTGAAGCCAGTTAAAATGGAGAAAAGTTGACTCAACCTTTCTGTTGTGTGTCTGAGTGTGCCACACTAAGCATGGAGAACAGAAAGAAGAGCAGAGAATTGTCTGAGGACTTGAGAACAAAAATTGTGGAAAAATATCAACAATCTCAAGGCTACAAGTCCATCTCCAGTGATCTTCATGTTCCTTTGTCCACTGTGCGCAACATAATCAAGAAGTTCACAACACATGGCACTGTAGCTAATCTCCCTGGACGTGGACGGAAGAGAAAAATTGATAAAAGACTGCAACGAAGGATAGTCCGAATGGTGGATAAACAGCCCCAATCAACTTCAAAACATATTCAAGCTGTTCTGCAGACTCAGGGTGCAACAGTGTCAGCTCGAACTATCCGTCGACATCTGAACGAAATGAAACGCTATGGCAGGAGAGCCAGGAGGACCCCACTGCTGACACAGAAACATAAAAAAGCCAGACTGGAGTTTGCCAAAATGTACTTGAGGAAGCCAAAATCCTTCTGGGCGAACGTCTTGTGGACAGATGAGACCAAGGTAGAGCTTTTTGGTAAAGCTCAACATTCTACTGTTTACAGAAAACGGAATGAGGCCTACGAAGAAAAGAACACAGTACGTACAGTCAAACATGGTGGAGGTTCTAAGATGTTTTGGGGATGTTTTGCTGCCTCTGGCACTGGATGACATGGCATCATGAAATCTGAAGACTACCAAAAGATATTGGGGCGCAATGTAGGGCCCAATATCAGAAAGCTGGGTCTGCATCAGAGGTCATGGGTGTTCCAGCAGGACAATGACCCCAAACATAACTCTAAAAGCACCCAGAAATGGTTGAAGCACTGGAGAGTTCAGAAGTGGCCAGCAATGAGTCCGGATCTAAATCCGAATGAACACGTAATAAGAGATCTTAAAATTGCTGTTGGGAGAAGGCGCCCTTCAAATCTGACAGACCTTGAGCAGTTTGCAAAAGAAGAGTGGTCTGAAATTCCAGTTGAGAGGTGTAACAAGCTTGTTGATGGTTATTGGAAGCGCTTGATTTCAGTTATTTTTTCCAAAGGGAGTGCAACCAAATATTAAGTTAAGGGTGCCAATAATTTTGTCCAGCCCAGTTTTTGAGTTTTGTGTGAAATTATGTCAGATTTGGCTTTTTTTTCTCTGTTTTTTGTGTTGTTCCAATGCACATAAAGGAAATAAACATGTTTATACCAAAACATTTGTAATTGCAAAAATTTTCTGGGAGAAATTGTGCATTTTCTGGGAAAATTCCAAGGGTGCTGATAATTTCGGCCATGACTGTATGCTCACTAGCAAAACTTATCACTTGCACTCAAAATGTGATCTGTGTTTTTGCAAAACATGTCGCTCACGCTAAATGAGATGCTTGGGCTCAAAATGTGATATATGTTCTTGCAAAATGTATCACTCACTTGCAAAACGTACGCGAATCTATCTCTTATATAGTGCCTTTCCTATCTATCTATCTATCTATCTATCTATCTATCTATCTATCTATCTATCTATCTATC
>JANRMT010062816.1:930633-942937 GCA_026402145.1 Polypterus bichir lapradei | reverse complement strand
ATCTATCTATCTATCTATCTATCTATCTATCTATCTATCTATCTATCATGTTAGAATTTTCCACATAATCTGCCTATCAAAACCTTGTGCAGGTATTTTTCCATCTGTGTAAGGCATGTTAGAGACAAGAGCCCAATACAACATTTGTATTTATAATGAGGATAATGGGGTGGTTGTGAATGATGTATGAATGATGATCCCTGCGCTTAAATTCCTGACTGTAATAATGAAAATGATGTTGGTGCCCTAAATGTTTGTTTATGCTATTTAAGCTGACATACTGATGCAGAGGATAATATTTCTAACCATCCCAGTTCTAATATGAACATAATAACAATGTTGGTTGCTGATGTTTTTGTAAATTACATGACTGATGCTCTAAAAATACTCAAATAATAACACAATGCTCACAACAGACATTTTATTAATAAAGAGGATGTTGACATCAATGATCGATTATATGCATAACAATGCAGTATTGTTAAGAATGGCATTACAGATAGCAATAGCAGTACAATAATTAACAATACAAATGTGACTACAATGGGGAGAGCAGTGAAAGATTGACAGCAGTGATGCTACTGCATCCCCAGCCCTCGAGTCCTTGTTCAGTTCTGACTGGTCTTGAGTATCATGGAGTTCCTTTAAAAACACAGAGCCGCTATTAAACATAATGATGATAGTGATGGTAATTATGGAGAGAGAGAATGACAGATGCTCCAAAAATAAAATCAATTAAAACAGTAACGCTAATCACAACTGTCTGAATATTAAGAACTTTCACAGAGGGCTTGTAGTGTACATGTACTGATTTTTCCTTCAGTCTATTTTTATGCCACCTCTTTTTTTCTCATATATTATCTTGAGCACCTTCAGTCTCTATAATGTACTCACCTTCTTTTTCCATGATCAGATTTTTATTTCAGCCATGTATGGAACACCACTGGACATCGAGCAATCAGGTCTACAATAAGAGGCCTCCAAGAGGTAGTCACCCTGTGGTGGCCAGGGGGTCTTACTATCAATGAGTCTGTCTTTGTCTTACTCCCTAATCTGCTGCCTCATTGTTTGAGAGTGCTGGTTTTACTGTGCAACTTGGAAATGTTCTGTGTTGGCATATTCCTCTCATGTTGAGATTTGTTTTTTTTCTGAATACTTTGGTTTAATCTGGTTGATAGTGAGTCTAAATCAGAGGGGTATGGCTGACTGGACTGGGTTTCCATCTTCAGCTACGTCATGATAATGTTGCCAGGAAAAGCAAACTCAGAAAATAAATGAATGAACAGAGGATTGCGGCAGTAGGCATATAACTACACTTGGCAGTTGAGTTACTTCCTGTCCATCATAGGTTTCTGCTTTGCTCCATATGTTGACAAGATGGACTCCAGGTGTTGATAACTTTATAATGGAAGAAGTATGCTTACAAAGATTAATAAATGGGTGGGGTACATGCTTTGTATATGAGATGGTATACCCACTAATGAACTGTCATTTCACCCTGCATTGCTTCATGTGTTACTGCGGGTGCTATTGTGATAGGCTACAATTCCATGTGAGCCTTAAGTGGGTGAATCGGGCTAAGAAAATAATGGATGTGTTGTCATAAGACAACCTGTATCGATAATGCGTGCTCTGTCAGCCAAAGCATTAAGCCATGGGCACTTCTCTTAGTGATTTGCACAGTAACTGGGATTGATTCAGATTTTGAAACTGCAGTATTTTGTAGGTTATCAGGTACAGCACTTTGGTGTACACTAAAGGATGAATTTCCACCGGCAGTGGTATACAGTGCTTATAAAAAAGTAATCATCCTTTAAAGATTTCACATTTTATTAATATAAAACATTGAATCATAGTGTTTTTCATTTGGCTTTTTATACAAAGTAAACACAGATAATTATAAATATAAATCACAAAAATAATCAATCACATAAGTTATTCACCCCTTTAACGTGACACAATGTCATCCTCACTGGTGCAGCCTTCAGAAGTCTCCGAATTAATTCAATGGAGACCACCTGTCTGAGGTTTCAACTGATTTTAGTGTAAATATACCTGATCTGGAAGGTCCAATTTGTGGTTAGTATCAATCATTATGGTGAACTAACCCACACCATGAAGACAAAAGAACACTCAAAGCAACACCATGAAAAACGGATTAAAAAGCATAAGTCAGGGGATGGAGACAAGAAAACATCCAAGTCACTGAATATCCCTTGGAGTCCAGTTAGATCAATCGTTTAAAAATGGAAAGAGTATGACATAGCTAGAAAGATGATGAAGTAGGCTGTGCACAAAAACTGGGTAATTGTGCAAGAAGAAGATGAGTGAGGTAGGCCATCAAGAGAACTCTGAGAACTATGAAGGAGCGACAAGCTACAGTCGTTGAGATTGGAGAGACTGTGCAGACAACAAGTGTTGCCCAGGTGCTTTAACAGTCATAGCTTTATGGGAGAGTGCCAAAGAGAAGTCACTGCTAAAAAATGCACATAACAAGGCCAATGGGAGACTCTGAAATCAGCTTGAAGAAGGTTCTGTGGTTTGATGAGACCAAAATTGAGATTTTTGACCATTAGACTAAACACTATGCTTGAACACTGCATGTTATTAAAAACACCCTATCCCCACCATTGTGGTTTGTGGTTACAGCATCATGCTGTGGGGATGCTTACACTTGTGAGTGTAAAATGAATGCAACAAAATACAAGGAAAACCTGGTAGAGTCTACGAGAAACCTGCATCTTGGAAGAAGATTTGTTTTCTAGCAAGACAACAACACCTAGCATAAATCCAAAGTTACACAGGAATGGCTTAAATAAAACAACAATATTAATATCCTGTAGTGGCTGAGTCAGAGTCCAGATCTCAATTCAATTGAGAATTTGCGGATGCTCTTGAAAAACGCTGTTCATTCACGATCCCCATGCCACCTGGCAGAGCTGGAGCAGTTTGCAAAGAAGAAGAATGAGGAAAGATGGCAGAGTGGAGATATGCAAAACTGGTAGAGCGAGACCTTTGAGCACAGACTGCCTACATACTAACCTGAAGGGGGTGAATGCTTATGAAATCAATTATTTGGTGTTTTATGTTGGTAATTAATTTAGACCACCCCGCAGAGATCTGTATTTTAACGTAACATCCATCCATCCATTATCCAACCCGCTATATCCTGACTACAGGGTCACGGGGGTCCGCTGGAGCCAACACAGGGCACAAGGCAGGAAAAAAAACCCCGGGCAGGGTGCGCACACACACACACACACACACACTAGGGACAATTTAGAATCGCCAATGCACCTACCCTGCATGTCTTTGGACTGTCGGAGAAAATCCATGCAGACATGGGGAGGACATGCAAACTCCATACAGGGAGGACCCGGTAAGCGATCCCAGGTCTCCTTACTGCGAGGCAGCAGCGCTACCCACTGCGCCACCATGCCTCCAACGTAACATTAAAGAGTTTATTTCTGTTTATCAGTGTCCAAAAAGCTAAATTAAATCCACTGTGATTTAATATTGTATAATAATAAAATTAGAAAACTCCGAAAAGAATTAATACTTTTTACAGCTGCTTTAGGTAGACCTCTATATTGGGATTTTTTTTTCAGCTGGGGTTTGAAATGGCTGGCAGTTACTGTAAATACATGCAGATTTAAGGGTGTGTTAAGCCATACTTTGCTTTGGCATTTTTTTGTAATGTACACCACACAGTACCAAGTGAGGTTTCTGTTTTTAAAACTACTGACCTCCATGTGTGTATTAAGCCACTGTGATCGATCATGCTGCTTGGGCTGCCTTTAAACCCCCTGTAACATGACAAGGCTGAGCCCCTGGAGTATTCTGCATGTGCCCATCTACTTCAGAGTAATGGATTCTCCCAGCTGTTGCACTACTTCATCAGCAAAGCAAGGATGCCATTCCTTTAACACCTTGTTTCATCCTCTCATAGGCCGGAGTGCCAGGGTGCCAGAGCAAATGAGAAGTTGTTATTTTAAATCTTTTTGTCTTGCTGTAGTGACAGAGGTGATTGAAGAGCTTCTGTGTTGCATCTTTTTTTTGTGTCGGGCAGGAGTGAGGGGGGTGTTGAGATGGGCCAAGAGGAATATGAAGAAGAGCTCTTTACGATAGCAGTGGCTGTCTGCCGTTTGAATAATTTAATCTTGCAATGTGCCTGCCACGGCAATGGAGATTTATTCATATATATTTCAGGAAGTTGTAATCTGTTCATAGCTCGGCTGCTTTCCTTTGTGTTTGAGATGAAAGGTGACAGAATCGGGACTGCTAATATGTCTGCATTATTAATACTGCCCGCCTGCTGAAAAATAGGCATGTTTGTCATTCTGGAGAAAGGAGACAGTAAGCGAAGAAGAGCGCCTTGCCCAATCTTCCCTCTAAGTCAGCGGCATGGTTATTTTTTAATTAGCACTCTGACGACTTGACTCCTCCATGCCAGAAGAGCCTTTCAAATGCAGAGCTTTATAAGTAGGTTATTATTTAATACACATGTTACGTATTTTAATTTTTAATTCTAATCTTACACTTTCCTGTCATCAGTCACGTGTTACTTTACCTCCCTAACTGACTGATGTTGGGTGAATTTAGTGCTTTCTCGGATATTTTGGTTATCTCCTAAAAAAATCTAAGCAAAAGGGTGATTTTTATGTGTGACCTCTGATGCCTTGGAGGTGGATGGTGTAATTTAAACGCATGGGATGGGCAATCAATCTCCAGATATGATTCGATGACACTGACTAAATCAATTGAGAAGGTTGAGGGTTCAGCCCAAACCCTGGACTCGTTGTCTAAATCCACTTAATCTGCTTTTGCTCCAACTTTACTCTGCAGTGTGTGCGTAAAGAACATCACTACACTTATGTAATTGTAAAGCACCATGAGTGGTGTTCATTATAAAATGTCTGTTGACCCTGAATCCCACTATCCTTCTATATAAAAGCGGTCGGGATTGTCCTTCCGTCCCGTGAGTGCTACTCAGGCACGGAGTTTCACACATGCCCCATCCATTTTGCAATGCACGATGGGATTTGTAGTTTCGTTTTTCCAGGTAAAAGATGATTTTCTACTCCAGACTGTGTGAGTAGCATGGAGTTTCACACACGCCCCATCCATTTTGCAATGCACGGTGGGATTTGTAGTTTCATTTTTCCAGGTAAAAGATGATTTTCTACTTCAGACTGTGCGATATCTTCTTCTTCTTTCTTACTATATAAAAGCGATCGGGATTGTCCTTCCGTCCCGTGAGTGGAAAGCGTAGCGGTATTCCGCTTATCACAGACTTACTACTTGCAGCTTGCGGTACAAAGCGACATGATGTGAACAGAGTTCTGGTGCTCCCATCGTTCCCTTGCTTTTGTGCGCGATGCGCTAGAAAAATAGACAAAATTATGTCTCTGGAAATAATTAATGTTGATGGAGTACAAATCCCTCACCGCGTAGTAAATGTCAGGGGGGGTTCAAAAGGGCGACCTCAATATAGAAAAAAAGTTTAAATTTCATCACAAAAATAACAAACTACGAGTATTAAAGTAATACCGCTCAAATGCAATATAACTAAATTAATGAGTTTGTATAAAATATCAAATTGATCTACATATTGAATTGCCTTAAGAAGTGGTCAACTTAAAAGTCGGTCGCCTTAAAAGGCGGGTCAGCCTAGTAGGTTCACAAATCCAGAGCTCATCGCAGCAGCATTGGGCTGAAGGCAAGGAAAAACCCTAGACAATGTGCCAGGACACAAACTTTGTTTTTACAATTAACGCAATTTGCCAGGTTTGGAGTGTGGAATAAAAATTCATGCATACATAGGGGGCTTCAAACCGCAAGATGGCGAGTTGTCCGGGATTTGAATTGGCCCCAGTCTACTGTTGCAGTGAAACAACCGAGCTAACTGCTGTGCCACCAGCATAGGCAGGCAGTAGGCAGAATATTTTTTTTTTTCAGATCATGGTCAGGTTTTTACATTCTGCCTACTGCTGCAAAATTGGCCTCTGATTGGCAGGAACAAAATCTACATGACCAGCAAACCCATCATGGGATGTTGTATAAGATGAGCATCCCTAATCCAAAATGCCTGGGACCAGAAGTATTCCGGATTTTGCAATATTTTCACATAATGAGGTATCTTGGGGATGGAATTCAAGTCTGAAAATGAAATGTAGTTATGTTTCATATACACCTTATACACAAAGCCTGATGGTAACTTTATTTTTTAATAATTCTGTGTATTAAAAAAGTTGGTGCACAGCAGCATCAGCGGATTACCTATATCAGCTAATAAACAACAGCAGCGTCAAACAATGAGAGACTTTCAGTTTCCACCTACGATACTGCAGTTTGATTAAAAAGGTTACTGTACACAGAGAATAAGCAAAAAACACAGTGAGTAATGCACATAGGTCTGAAAGTGATGATGGTTGATAACAGAATGGTGGCAACAGAGGGTCAGAGCCTGTGTTCCCTGTAAGCTGTGAGGGTGCTGCGTGGTACTTTTGAACTGATGTGCAGGTGTTATTGCGCCGCTCACTCACCGTCCCGCTCGCCAGTTTGGAAGTGCCGTGTAGCTATTGTCACACCCTTACCCCTTTGGGTAAACTCCCAAAACTCAGGAGTGGCCTCTCTCCGTTTGTTGTTCGTGTGTTGGTGCTTCGGTGGATTGAAGAACTTGGTTATAAATGGTAAGTATCAGCTCATGTGTTATTCAAATCCGCTCATTGGTTTAAAAAAAAAATACTAGAGGGGAACATTGGTTCAGAGTTCCTCATTGGCCAGTGAGATCTGGTTTGAGATTTTCCACAAGTGGCATCACGTTGATGCTCAAAATGTTTTGGATTTTGGAACATTTCTGATTTTGGAGTTTTGGATTAGGGATGCTCAACCTGTATATCTGCAGTGTGTATGCAGTTTGCACATTTTCAGTTTCCCTTGACATCCCGATGACATGTATGTTATGCTAATGCTGTGAGTTTCCAAGTTACAAATTCCACGTAAACGCCCTACAACCTTGGAGCTATGACATGAATTACAATTTGGAGAAAACAGGGCTACTCAAATTCTCTAAGCTGTGGCGTAACGCTGACTTTTTGCCCTAGTCAATTATATAAAATAAAAAAATATAACCTGGTCATCCGGAAATTTTTGCCATTTATGTGATACACGTTTAATATGTTTAGGTTGCTTCTTATTTGCATTGTTTAAAAAATCAGTTTATCTTTTAATTGCTTTTATGCAGACCCGGTAACAAACCAACAGCCACCTTGCGTTTCTCTGAAAATGTATGTCAACAGACTGAAGTGGGAAAATGAAACGTCACAAGCTGGAGCTCTGAAAATTCTGAGAGTGAATGCAGCACACTGTAATTGGGAATGTCAGTTGTTTCAGTCGGCTTGATGTTTCCAGGTTGGGCTCCTTGCTTCCTATAAGCTGAGGAAATGGATATATGTAGTGTGATGCCCAAGAGCGTGTACAGCCGCCCTAACCCGACACAGACAGGAAGACACAAGTTTGCCACACAACACACGCTTTTATTTACAGGTGGGAGCGATTTCTCTGTTCCCTATAGCACAGTACAGAGTCACAGCAGTATAGTAAAGTAAACACAGTCCCTTCTCTTTGCTAGTCTTCCGCCTCCATTCCTCTTCATTCACCTCTTCCTGACTCTGGCTCCTCGAGTGGAGTCAGGCAGCTCCTTTTTTCAGTACCTGGGAGTGCTCCAGGTGGCTCATAATGATTAACTGGACCCACTCCCAGATTTGGTGGAAGTCAAATATTGGGCTCTGCAGCTCCCCCTGGTGGCCCTCACGGAACCCAACAGGGCTGCACCAAACTCCAAGTCCAGGCGTGCCCTGCGGGAAGCTGTGGTGCCACAGCCGTCCAGGAGGGCTGCCCCCTAGCGTCCCAGGGGAGGTAGTGACTCACAGGTTCTCTCTCCCCTGGTCCTTCCGTCCAGTTGACATCCTGGCCAGGTAATGGCTGAGGCTGCCTGTCACAGTAGGTATTATAAGTTTTGACTCCTGGCAACATGGACTCTTCTGGTCTGTGTTTGGAGTTTGTGTGTTCTCTTTGCCTTCACACAGGTTTTTTCTTCTACATCCCTATATTTGAATTAAATGGTGCTGAAAATGAACACATATTCCTACATACAGCTTGTATTTTATACTGGACAATGTGCTTACCTTTACTATTTAACCTAGGAAGCTTTTACAGTATGGACTCAGAGTAGTTACTGCCTCATTGACATAGAGGTTCAATGCCCCAGCATAATGTGTTCAAAAGTTGTGATTTTAAATCGCCTTGTTAGGTTTCTCCAGGTTTTCCTTTTCAATTATGTTAAACGGTGTGGACAAGAGTGTGAGTGTGCGGTGGACTAGAGTGTCACCAAGGGTCACTTGAGCCCAGCGCTGCTAGCATAGCCAGTGACAATTTGTAAGCGTGTGCTGGACTAACCCAGCTCAGAAAATGAATAGGTTGTTGTGTCCTTGTTTAGCAAGTTGGCTAAATCCAAATACTGTATAAAGAAGGCATGAACTATATGACAAAATATGCCAAGTATAAAACTGTTATGAAACACATAGTCTCACGGGATTACTGTGAGCAAAGCACGGAGCAGGAGATGAAAAACATGAATCAAAAATCTTGGTTGAAGACAGACAGAGGTCGTAACCGGGGATAAAAAAAAAACGAGATTGTAGGGACAAAATCAAAGGGCAAAACTGGAATCAAAAGTTCAAGATCAGAATGACTTGGCCCTAATGGCTAATTTAAGCATGATGATGCATCACATCACTAAGCAAAAGTTGTATCAAACTGATCTGATGAACTTGACAATGAGTTCATTGTTCTTCAGTGTCCTTCCCAGTCTCCACATTTGAGTCCAGTAGGACACCTTTAAAATGGGGTAGTTTGGGAGTTTTGCAGCATGAATGTGCAGCTGAGAAATCTGCAGATATTGTGTAGTGTTATCCTGTCAATATGGAGCAGAATCTCAAAGAAATGGTTCCAGGATCTTGTGGAATCCATGCAGTGAAGAATTGAGGCTGTTTTGAGGTCAAAATGAGGCCCTACCACCATTTGTTTAGTGGTCCTAATAATGTTCCCAGTGAGTGCAGGTTCCAGTGGCCATGTATATTAGATTAACCGGGGACTCACAAGTGTCCTGGACTGAGTAAAGCTTGCATGTGTGTGCTCTGTGATGAACTGGTGTCCCATCAATGGTTGGTTCCTGCCAAGATAAGTAAACACTATCTGTGTCCTCAAGCTAAAAAAGAAGGTTTAAGAAAGAATGGATTGATGTTCATTGTAGGTCAATGCCCTAGCAGTAAAAAACAGCACTCCTGTTAGTGAGTACAGTAGAAGTTGCAAGAAGAAAATGAATGAGCTGACAAGAGGGTACAAAGGCCAAAGTTTCATGTTATTATTAGTATAGAAGATTATGTAAGGACCACAAGAGAGTCAATGGACAGTCCATGTTTCTTGTTTTTGCTAACAATTTCTTGGTGGTGGACAGAAGTGGAATGCTGTGAGTTTCCACATATTGTGAATCTGTGTGTTATGTATAGTGGAACTCAATTTGATACACATTTGTTTTAATTTATTGTTATGTTAATGACATTTTTCATGTTTAACATTATTTTGTTTCCATTTTCTGCACCACATTGCATATCTGGCTGAGGGTGCCACCATTTTGTGAGTTGTTGTTGGCAACTGTGCTGTATTACCATTATATGACAACATTATGTTATGTCACATCATGACAGTATAAAATATAGTGGTGCCCTCTCCTCTGTGTCCAAGTTTCTCAATTAAATTCTAAAACAACCTTTCCAAGATTTAGCTATTTAAAGAAGTTGAAGCTTTACATGCTTTTTCAACCTTTTTTGTTTCAGACTATTAGTTTTGACCTTGGTCTGTTTTTTGTCTTTGATAATTCTCATCCTCTTGGTCTTGTTTTTTTTGTAATCTTCCTTTCCAGTCCATTTAATTTTCTGTTAACTTAATACTTCAAAGTTTTGTTTATTCCTCTTTCTAGTCATTGGCTTGTTTCTAAATATCTGTCTCTCCTTTGTTCTCCTTTTCTCTGGGAATTTGTGCAACTTTCCTTCAGGTTTATTAGGTTTCTAAGCAGTGGATGTACTTTCTTCATTGGGAATTAAGCATACATGGAGCTTAGTTAATAAGAAAAGTATTTCTTGTGTTTCTTAAAAAGTCCCTCAGTCACTTCTTGGAAGCACAAAAAGCTTGATAAAAAGAGTACACCCTTGCTCTGGCACAAAAAAAATGAATAAAATAAACTACTGCGTTTTACCCTGCAGCATTAAAAGATAAAACTATCTGATAGCTTGCAACCAATCAAAAAATCTTGATGTGCTGAGTGGTTGCAGCCTTTATCTCCGATTTAATAATGAGGAGGCATACATGATGGAGCTGTCCAAATTTCAGCACTGCACCGGAATGTTCCAGCACATTCTACGCTCCTGGCTGGATGTCTTATCTAAAGCTTGCACTTGGCAGAACATGTCAGGTCTTCAGTTGAGAAGCTAAACAAAATGGCGATCCTAAATAAAAACAAACGGAAAAGAATTTGGACATCTCAGTGCTCAGCTCTTGTTTACATTTACAAACCAAGCTGGTGAGAGACAAGGCCAGGGAAGAACATATATACAGATACATCTCCACTGGTGACTATATCTAAATTATATATAAAGTATATCCGCTGGTCACTGTGGGGGTAGGGGGCTGGAGCCTATCCCAACTACCATGGGGAGCAAGGCAGGAACAAACCCTGGACAGGACGCCAGTCCATCACAGGGTGAACACACACACACACCAAATGCACACTAGGGCCAGGTTAGTATTATCAGTTTACCTAACCTGCATGTCTTTGGACAGTGGGAAGAAACCCACTCAGAAACAGGGAAGCAAATCGACGCCTGCTTACTATGAGACGCCAGTGCTCTACCACCGCACCACCATCCCGTCCATCAACAGTAATATGCATGAATAAATTTGATTAACTTTGACTCAGCTGTTTTTGAGTGATGCATTTTTGCCCACAATATTATAATCACTCTTCACAATGAAATTTTTGAAACAAACACCATGCCGCTTGGTTGGACTGATGGCAAGCGACGTGTAAAATTCCTTGAAAATCGGTTCAGATATTTTTACTTGATTCGCAAATAAACAAACAGACAAATAGACAAGATGTGATCTGAGGGTTGAAATGAGGTTTAATTATGCAAAACAGATAAATGCCATCATAATGAATATTCAAAAAACATATAAAGGCCATTACAATTTTAATATAGATGTATACATACAGTAAATCCTCACTATCCGTGGATTCCGTTCCACATCATTCGCTTATCTGCTTATATAAAAGTGTAACCTATTTTGCGACATCCACGCTCTACTCTTGCCTATTCATGGCCTTGCGCAGTAGAAAAAAAAATTCTGAGAGGCCTGTCGTACAGCGGCGACATGAGTTTCATCAAGGGAATCTGTTCTCATGCCTGCTGTTGTGTTAACAAGTCTCCATGTTCCTGTAATATTCCACGTGCCTAGTTGATTTTCAAAACACGACATTGAGATTATGATAAAGGGTAGCAGAAGTATAGTCAATGGTGTGCAATTAAACCCAAACCTCATTTTTCCCCTATAGGATCAGTGCCTCAGCATCGATGTTTTTTTCCTGATAACCCCTACGGATAATGAGAATTGACTCTGTGTGTGTGTGTGTGTGTATTTTGTGACAGATGGTCATTGTCCCTGCCCAGCCGGGAAGCCGATATAATGGAAGGAACAGTGGAGCAGATGTGCACAGGACACTGCCTCCCCCAGAGTGCTAGAGAGCAGCCCCCCAGGTTGCTGTGGCTCTACGTATTCCCGCCGGACTTCATGGGAGTTGAAGTTCGGGACACCCCGGTAGGGTTCCATGTGGGCTGTCAGGGGGAGCTGCAAAGCTCCACATTGGGATTCCACCACACCTGAGAATGATTCTAGATCTGACTAACTTAGGGAGCCAGTGTCAGGAGGAAGAGGGATGAAGCTTGCCAGAGGAGGAGTGGAGGCAGAACAAGGAAGAAAGAAGGACTGTGTGTTGCTTTATTGGAGCTTCTACTGTGCTGTGCAGTGGGGAACGAAAGTAAAAGTGCTTACCCACAGTAATAAAGCTGTGTTGTGTGGCAAGACTTGTGTCTGTCTGTGTCGGGGTTTGGGCAGCTGCAGTGTCCTCTGGTGGCCACTATATATATATATATATATATATATATATATATATATATATATATAT
>JANRMT010062816.1:920465-930623 GCA_026402145.1 Polypterus bichir lapradei | reverse complement strand
TATATATATATATATATATATATATATATATATATATATATATATATATATAATATATATATATTGTGAGATGTGGCCGGCTTGTCATCCCGGCCAATACCCCCAGGCCGCCAGATGGAGCCCTCCCTGTAGTATGGAGGTGCCCCGAAGACCAGCAGGGAGTCATGGGACATGTAGTTTTTATACAAGACCCTGCTGGATTCCACAGGGGCCGCCAGAGGGAGCTGCAGGGAGGACCAAAGACTTCTTTGTGCCCTTTAACCCGGAAGTTCGTCAAAGGAAGAGCAATGGGCTTCCGGGGTGAAGAAAAGAACATTTTACCTGACCCAGAAGTGATACAGGATATATATACGTGGCTTTGTGCTGCTGCTGCCGAGCTGCATGTTCTGCTTGTCGCACTGCGCGTCGATCATTTAAACGCCTGTACAGCAGCTATCCTTTTGTCTCACTGCCCTGTCTCGTGTGAGGTTAAAGTGTCTCTCTTGGGACGTCAAATTGTCTTCCGAGAAGATCGTGTCTCATCTCCTTCCAAGATTTTTGTTTTTTATAATAGAGAGATATAACATAGATATATCTTATATATAAACATCTCCTTGTGGAAGAGGACGTCGGCAAAGCGAAACCTCCGAAGAAAGAGTCACTTGCTTAGTGGCTAATACAGGAGCGAGGTGAGCACATCGGCAAACGGTATCCCTTTTACTTTTCCTCCCACTGCTAATACACAAGAGAGGCGAGCACGCTGACAAAACGAAACCTCCAAAGAAACTTTCAATTACCTGATATCTCACCATTTCATTTTTTTTTTCTGATGATTTCTAGGACCCCGTGCTTTTTACAGCACCTTCTTACAAAGCTAGTATATATACATATACAGTATAATATATATGTGTGTGTGTGTCTGAGTATGTGTGTATATATAGTCATTATAGATGCATGTGTATTCATATCAGAGTAGGTTTAATTTTCATTTTTTAAATTCCGTTTTCTATAAGTAGCAGGCTACTTTACCTACTGAGAATGCCTTTTTTGTTGTTCCTTTGACTTTATTTTTTAATTAGATATACCATTTCATTTCATGCTGTAACTAAAGCTTGAAAGCCAGGAGCTTCGCTAAAGGTAATTTTGGAAGACTTGTGGGCAAATCCTCAGCTTTGATAACCTAGTGGCTGGTGCAGTTTAACAGACTGGTTTGTGTTATTTAACTGGGGTGTCGAGTACACAGCAGCATGTCCTCAGGATGGCTTTTTTCTCCAATAAATAATTTCATTTTTAATATGTGCTACAAGTTGCAAAAGTATCTGATCCTTAAAGTAAGCCTCTTAGAACGAGGCATCAGTCTGTTCTGTCTTGAAAAGAGTAATAAATGGGATTATTTTAGGGCAGTCTGCAAGGAGGGTTTATGAAAGCGAATCTCATCATTTTGTTCAGTAAGGTGCTGTGGCTGTGCTGCAAAGGGAATAATCTGTGTCTGGGAGAAGAACATAAGCATTACATAAACCAAGCCACCATGATCCCAAACACCCATATTTTTATACTGCAATTTATGAAAGAAATTGCTGAGGTTTGATAACAGCTGACACACAATCCCACCTCTCCACTTCTCACCATATTCCAAATATGCCTTCACATGAAAGGTATGAAACCACCTGCTATTTGTGTTGAGTCATTACACCTTTGAGGCAAGACAGTTATGTTCAAGGAGAGAGAATCTACAAACCCTATCGTGCACAAGAAACTACAGAGAGGCACAGACCAGCATACTATTGTCAGTCGATCCCTGATCAATTCATCCACCTTCTGTGTTCACGTTTTTCCATTATAGTGTCACAAAGATCAAGATTCTGTCCTGGCTACACTGGACCAAGACAGGAATGAACTGAAGTTAGAGCTCCAGTCTGTCACTGAGCACACTCATCCATACCGGGCCAGTATAGACTCACCAGCTGACCTAAACAAAATGTCTTTGGGATGAGGCAACCTGAAGAAAACCAATTCAAACATGGGGAGAACATGCAGATATGACAAGCACAATTACAGGGAAGGCATGTGTACTCATGTCTAAGTTAAAATTGTGCGAGTCTGACTATACATGAATGTGCTCTCCTAAGAACTGGCGTCCCAGTCAGCACTTTTTCCTACTCTGTGCCATATCAGAAGATAGATTGGTGTTATAACTTTTCACATTAAACACCATCACAATGCTATTTTAAGTATGATTTTACAGCAATAGAATAACATTCACAGTGGCAGTTTTAAGTTGTCTTGCTCAGGATAAATAATTACTTGTATCTTCTGTTTATCTATGTATGTATTTATTTGACTTGCTTTTTATAATTTTTTGACAGCACTGCAATACGTTCTTTCCAGTCAGTAATGCTTTCTTGATTTCATTTGAAACATTGACTTTATGGTTCCCCAGACCATCTCTCTTTGTCAGTAGGCCAAATTTTTTATAAGACACACAGGCATGAATTCCACTGCCTCCTCTTCATTTTGATTTCATACCTGACACTTCACCATACTTGGTTGGCCACCTGAGAGTGACCATTAACTGTTTGCAAGTAGTTACCAGCTTAGAATAACTGCTTTTGCTGTACTTCCACCTAGTGGTTGCTAGCCAATATGGCAGAAATAAGTAAGCGACAAGTCTGCTGCAAACCTGATTTTGCTAATGTCCACATGACATATAACATGTTGGCAGTGGGCTGTTTATATCGTACATGTATGCGTTAGGTCTTAACCCCCACCCAGATATTTCATGGGGAAGGCCTGAGAGCAGCATGGAGGCTCCGGCTTTTAATTTTTAAATGGGAAAAGACCACCTATGAGACCCTATAACTTTTTTTATACCTTTATTCTGTCCCTGCCTTGTATGTGTAAATTGCTGAATCTAGGTCATGTATTGAACAAATGATGAAGGCTTTGCCTGCACTGGGCACTTTGCAATGGAGGCTTCAAAACATATCAAATATGTCCATTTTTCAAGCCAAGACAGCTGTGGAATATTGATCTGCACCTTCCATGTTTCAGCCTCATGTTTGTGAAAACGAGATCTGGAAATACATGTTTTATCACATATTGCTGGTACTCTTTTTCTTCATTATCTTTATTTGCTTGTATGAGTTCTCACATAAATACAGAAGTAAATCAAACAAAGCCAGACATGTAGCACAAAAATTTTACTGTGCTTTGGTCTTTGGAGAGAAAGCCATGCCCTAGTGGGGGGTGAAACGTTATTATGAAGGAAGGCTAAGTGCTGAGCTATCATGCACTGCTGGTCTTTTTTTTTTCAATGGCTGAATTTAGTAATATTGGTGTTTTTCTGTTCAGAAATTGAATGTATAAACTATTTTACAATGTGTGTGGAATTCCAAGATGCAGAACAGTACACAACAACTGTCTTGACTTGATAAATGGATGTATTTGTTAAGATTTTAAGTTTTTCCTCTGTGTCCTACAATGTAAACCCCAGTGCAGGCAAGATATTTTTTTTTAACTTATAGAAAGCACTAAACTTTAGAACACAGTTTTGCATGGCAAATAAATATGTTTCTGAAGAAACTACTTTGGAAAATAGTAAGCTTTTCCATAAACCTTTGGGTTGTAAGAGGAAAATGAGAGGGATATTTGTGCATCATCAGCATAGTGGTGGTAGAAGATGCCATAAAGAGAGAAAGCATTGCCTAAGGATTGACTGTAGAAAGAAAGGAGAAATGGATCCAACACAGATCCTTGAGGCACAGCTGCAAAGAGTTACTGTGCAGAAGATAATGAGTTAGATACAGGAGATATGAAAGGATCTTTCAGAAAGGTAGTGACTTAAACCAGGCTGAAACAGAACCACATGCTGTTAAGTTAATCTAGGCAATGATTGGTATCAAGAGCTGAAGGATATGCACAGAGGAGAGAGAAGCTGCTCAAGCAGCTCTAACAGCATTTGTGACTGAATGTAGTCTTGGTAGATTGACTCTTGTGGAATCCAGACTGAGAAAGATCTAGTAGAGAGAGGAGTTGTTTGTGGACTATATATTTTAAATTCTTGGACAGGAATGGCAGAAATGAGAGAGGATGGTAATTCTCAATTCTCAGTAATTCTTTTGTAATATGTTTTGATGTTGATGGAAATGACCCCATGTTGACTATGTCAAATGTCTAGGAGGTACTGAGATTCTACAGTGAGTCAAGGAGAAACTCCATCCATCCATTTAATAAGTCTACTTAGTAGTTTTAGTGTCTGGCTTTATTGGGCGTAAGACAAGAAACAAAGGTGTAAGCCTTTGATGAGACACAAGCCCACTACATGGCATACTAATGCACCAGTTATCCTTATAGGCATATTTTGGGATGCTGGGTATCAGGACAAAATAGTCATGCATACATGTGAAGGGCATACAGTAAACACTCCACAGAGCCAACGGGTGCACAACAATTCAGACCCAGTTAGTGAGCAGCATTAAATAAAGCACCGTCATGTTACCATGGAGCACAGAAAATACTTTGGGAATTTGCAGAATTCATTAAATTCATTAAATTATATGTGCCAGAATGTGGCATACCAAGAATTCAGGTTAATCTAAAAAAAGGAGTTGTTTTTGAAGGCCTTATAGCTGGAATGAGGCTATGTAAGGTCGCAGCTGGGCTACCAAGTCGGAGCTGAGTGAATGTAATGGTTGGGACTTAAAGTAGAAGAAGAATAAATTAAACAAGAGTTTTCATCCATTCAAATGAAGCATAAGCAGTACACGTGCATTGCACCTTTCAGAACTGGGCATTCATTGAATTTAATTAGAAAAATTCTGATATGACTGGTTAGGCAACAGGTACAACTATGGTTACTCATAATGTTCTTTCTCCCTTCCCATCAGTCTTTTTTTAAGCCTTACATAACTGAACAGATCTACGCCAAGATGTGATTATGGCCAAGTGGGGCACTTTAACCTGCTACAGTGGAACCTCGGTTCACAACCGTAATTCCTTCCAAAACTCTGGTCGCAACCTGATTTGGTCGTGAACCGAAGCAATTTCCCCCATAGGACTGTATGTAAATACAATTAATCCGCTCCAGACCGTACAAATTGTATATAAATATATTTTTTTAAAGATTTTTAAGCACAAATATCGTTAATTATACCATAGAATGCACAGCGTAATAGTAAACTAAATGTAAAAACGTTGAATAACACTGAGAAAACCTTGAACAACAGAGAAATCTAACACTGCAAGAGTTCGCGCTATAGCGCTAAGAACCGCTCACTAAAAACACTTTTTTAATGAGTTTTAAGCACAGGGAAAAAAATGAACATTTGAAAAATCCGTAATTTAGTAAACCACCAAGAAAAGTAAAATTGCAACAAAGCCCGATATGAACTGATCGCTGTAAACAGAAGTGAAGTGGAGGTTAAAATCCAATAGAAAAAAGTCTTCATTAAATACAACGAGGTTAAAACAATGCTCGGATCTGTCTCTTTAAAAACAAGCCCGGTGCATTCTTTAACTACCTTCTTGGCCTTATGCGTCCAGCCCTCTCTCTCTCTCTCTCGCTTGCTCTCTCTCTCGTGCGAGCGTGTGTGTGTGTGTCTGTGTGTGTCGCGCGCTGTCTCTCTCTCGCTGCACAAGGAATGCACAGGGAGAGACTGAACACTTGCGGAAATCATTGGTGCACACAAACCGAAGGGGAAACTGGCTTGTTCGTATACCGAGTCTGTGGTCGTGAACAGATGCAAAAGTTTGGCGAACTTTTTGGTCGTAAACTGATTTGTACGTGTTCCGAGATGTTCGTGAACCGAGGTTCCACTGTATTTCAAAAAAACAAAGGTTCAACCCAAATAAATTTCTTCACGGCTTCATCAAAATACCGGCACAATTAGCAATGATCAAAATCACCCATAACACCCACCTTATGGTGCCTATCTCGTAGAAGGCGTAGAAGGACATTTTTCTTAACATCCAGGATCTCCCACCCAATTGATGTTGCTCCCGGGGACCTGTCGTGCATGAACACTAGTGACGATGGAAGTTAACAGGTTGTAATTGTGAATGAAATAAGTGGAACCATCTAAATTCCTGAGATAGTATATCCACGAATGTCACAAGTTCAATGTGTGACAGTGCAAAGACGGCAAGGTCGCGTTGCATTTGCTGCCTGACCTGAGCTGTGAGCTATGAGAAAATCTACAGAGCTCTGAAAACACCTAACCCACACTTTCATGGCACAAGCCAGCTTGTCCAATGAGCGCATTATCTTTAATTTATGGAAGCAGATGGGCTTCTGTGCTGCTGAGAGAACTTCTCAAGATACTGGACGTAAAAACATATTTCATCCCAAACTAAGTGCAAAAACAAACCAAAATGAAACAGAGCATTTGTCGAATACAGGCAACTGTTTAGCTTCTGTTGGCCAAAACGCTGTTACTATGGCAACCCAAGGAGCTGTCATAACAAGCATCACAAGTTGCAACACCAAAGGTGAATGGCATTTGCATTACAATTCACAGGGCAGCGATAAGGGTACAGTGCTGATTAATTTTCCATCTGCAATTTCTCTCTTTGCTTCAGCCAGCAACTCATGTGCGGCAGGCATAGAAAAAGATGTCACGCTCTGCCGCTTGGCAGCACTTCTGAATACATCCACCGTCTGTCTTATTGACGTCAATTACGTACTGGGGAGTCAACGGCTTACACAGGAATTAAAAGCATATGGGTTGCCAAAAAGCAGCTCGCCTCATGGGATGCTAACTACCCTTACCTACTGCTCACTACCCAGCGGTCACTATTGCCTTTCACTGGCTCTGCTTATACCCGCTAGTTTCTCCCAAAGTAGCTCTTTTGTTTCTGTGGTCACAGAGCTGAGTGTCACCTAGAACTTCTTTTCTCTGCCTCACATCTAAATTACTTCTCACTCTGTGCCTCTCCTGTCTGTTATCTAATTGGTCTGCTAGATAGATATGTAATGTAATGGAGATGGCTGACTATAAAAAGCAAACTACACACTTGTATTGAATGCTGATATAGAATAGAATTTGAATTGGTTGGAATTAAATTGACTTGAATCCCACTTACTATACTTCCTAACCCAACCAGCAAGTTCATCTATAATGAGGAACAGCAGACGAACAGTAATATGTCAGACAGAACTTAGGAATACTTTTAATTGGAAGAGGACTTGCCAACTTACCTATAAGTAGAACACCAAAGAGGCAACATATCCCAGAGTACATTTCAGTGAGTCCAGTCAAGCCATCAACAGAAGTAAACAAAATATCTCCCAGTATGAGGACAGTGTTAGAGGAAACAACTCCCAATTCCACCTTAGTGACACCATTGTGATTGGCTCTACCTGGAATCAGAAAATAGCACAGTAGTTACAGTATCCTCACTAAAACAATAATGTTTTATAGTATAAGGAGACAATGTGCCTGGAGCGTTAAAACTTGGGATATCGTTCAGCATGGAAACCATACCATGTTACCATGTCAGTATTAATTTGCCATGCTTGATAGTTGTCAGATCAGATTGTTCTTTGGGACTTGGTGTGTACTGATAATGGTGTCCTCCCATCAACCCCAGCACATTCTGTCAGTCCGATGGGAATTGTAGCCCCCACTTTGGCACTGGTTTGGGTTGTCCCCCCATTATATTTCATGAAAATTGGGTCAGCCATTTTTGTGTGGTTGAAAAAGAGAGAAAGAAATACACATACAAGCAGCTTATCGTTTTATTTATATAGACAGGCTATAGACAATGTGGCAATAATTAAGCTTGTTTTTAAAAATTATATTTCATCTTTATAAATTGCTCAATTTGGCTGGTACCAGTACCTTAAAACTCATGCGGCCTCCTGCCTTAACTTTATTCCAGCATCTTTTAATTCATAAATGATATGCTGTACAAATTCATCAGAACATACTGGCAGGTCTACTGCGATAAATGCATAAGGGGGACCTTCTCAACAGTGATAGGCAATTAGTACCTACCCAAATTCAGATATTGTTAAACTGTACAAAATGATTCCCTGTAGCTTGTCAGGCATCGAAATATGAGTGTGGCGCTATTAAAGAATTACACATGCAAGGCTTTTTCACCAAGTGAGCCCTCTGCTCTGATATACTCTGTGCACTTGCATAATGGAATTCTGCATCTAACTTATCAGATTATCAACCATTAATTTATATAGCTCCTAAATAACTCATAAAGCACTATATACAGTTCAAAACAAATCAAAAAGGTTTAAGAGAATTTGGATACAGCAAGGGCAACATTTACATTAGTTTAATTAATTGTTTAATCTGTTAAATCCCAGACCACCTCCTGAACCCACCTTAGGTCTCAGGTTTCACATGTTAAAACATGAATTGTTTATGTTATGTGTTTAGACGCGGTTAGAACATGCAAACTCCATGCAGAGAGGACCCAGGAAGTGAAACCCTGGTCTCCTTACTGCAAGGAAGCAGAGATTGTTTCAAAACATAAGAATATTAATTTTAATGTGCATGTCCTAAAATGTTTAAACAGCATATAAACAAGATTTGTGACATGGCACATAAGATGCCAGTTGGAACATGATGATACTCCAACCACATTTTGCATATTGCTGTTATGTTTGGACTGTTGGAGCACAATAAATCAGAGCACAAGTCAAAGTGGACTGCCTATCTGTAGAAAACAGCATTCAAAGGTGCTTTATGACTGCACAGGCATGGTGCCAGGTGTAAGTGTATTGTTAGAACAGCTGAAGTGATTTGTTCAGGGTCATACATGGTATCAAAGGTGGGGCAGAACCAGGGCTAAAGAGTTGAATGCCTTAGCCATTAGATCATACAACATGCCAAATCCTGTTAGTTACTCTAAGTGTGCAAAAGCTAAAAGAACAGTGCAATATTGGATATTGAATTAGACTTTGAATTAGAGATCATAGACAAATGGTTGATTCAATTAATGCATGTTATATAAATATGCTTATTGTGTTTTTCTCTTAAAAGATACTCCACGCAAGAACGCAATTTCTTTTTTTAGTTACCTACTACCGTGGTCTCTAATAATGGCCATAAAAACAGTTCAATCTTATGTTCTCATGGAGAATAGCAATAATGTTTTTTATAGAATGGCAGTCTTATGATGACCAACACTGGACAACATAAAAAATATGTGTGAAAATAATCTCCTTTAACGTGTGTCACGTAATCCAGCCTTATGCTCAAAACTTCTACAAAAAAGCATGCATTTTTTTCTAAAATACTGTTAATTAAATACCTCTGTAAATGAAAGCAGCCTACAAACAGGAAGTCCATTCACACAGGCTTATGCTTTTATATTGAAGATCTGACTCTAACCTTCATTCATCGGTCAAGAGTCCTGTAATTTTAAACATTCTAAAGCTCCAAAAGCACTTGTACGTGAGACAAAATCTCCAAAGTGTTTCCTTAATCCCCACATTTAGTGGATAACAGGGTACTCCAGTACTATAATATGGCACTACAACTGAAGCTTTTCTACGAAATACTAGCTGCCTTTTCACAACTCCCTTCAACATTCATGAGGCCAACTAAATAAAACAGTGATCTTTAGTCAAGAATTAACCTTCCAATTATGGTGTTAGCAGAGAAGGGAGAGGGAGGCTGTTAATTAATGCAGCTTCACGTTTTGCCCCGAAGCTACATTACAGATGACAGAAATTAAGACATTTGCACAGACTCCTCTCTTACCTTGGACTGATCCGATATCTTAGAGGAGGGCAAAGCATTTAATTTGCATAACACCATGGCCGATTGCAGGCATCAGCCATGCTCTGAAGGTCTTTGTCTCCTTGCTGTTCTTTGTGCCACCTGTCTACAAGGGCAGAGCAGCTGACCTGAGGCGACTGGACTAATTAGCAGTCTAGGAGTCCGTGCCTGAGGACCTGAACATCACCATCATACTCTTCTTATGCCCGGAGCGATTCTTACCACCTAAGTGGATATATCCTCATTTTAACAGTTCCTCATTCTTTTTTTCTATCATTTGCTGATAACAGTTCTTGTTGGTACTCTATGAAGATGAAATTTGACTTAATTATGGGGGGGGGGGGGGGGGGGGGTTAAATTCCCCATTGTTTTTTGTCCGCTAGTGGGGGTAAAAATAGGGGTCCACAAGAATTCTATTATTTTTAATGTTTTTAAATTT
>JANRMT010062816.1:904566-920365 GCA_026402145.1 Polypterus bichir lapradei | reverse complement strand
TTTACAACAAATTATCTTTTATTTTTGTTCTTTTTATTTTTTGATTTATGTTTTTAATTTTTTTGTTTTCTTTACTAATACTCACACCCCGCCGCCCCCGCCCCCCGGGGGGGGGGGGGGGGGTTACAGTCCACATTCTTTGATGTCCGCTACTGGGGGTAAATCTCTGGGTCCACAAGACTTCTAGTATTTTTAATGGTTTTAACTTTAAATCGTGTGTTAGTTTTGCTTTAGTATCCCTGTACTCATAATGTTTTCCTAAAGTGTAAATTCCAGGGGAAGGGGTATTTAAAATTTCATCTGATATCATTGAAGAATGTCATAGTCTTCTAGTGGCTGCAGCCCCAGAATCTCTGAAGCATCTCCGAGTTCTCCAGTTCCCACCAAACAATATGTGTGTTAGGGTGACTGGTGACTCCAAATTGGCACTGTAGGTATCTGCCTAATGTTACATGTGATTAGTCTCATGGGAAGAAATGTGATTCTCAAATGAGAATACATGTCTGGGGACAACACATTGAAAAGTGTATAGTGAAGAGCAACAAAATCCTCCTTGAAACATCTGCCCCCAATTCCACCAGTTTGGGAAGTATAAACCGTCGCCAGGATTTTAGTGAGAGAACAAAAGATACTGAGCAAAATGTCTGAGGCTGAGAGAAAATGCTAAAATTGCTGTTATCAATTCAGGAGCTTATTAGCACAAGGTAACTAAAGCTTAATAATTTATCAGTATGTTGTAATGAGCACCGCAACAGAGAAAACAGACACACACAGACCACTGCAGCTTCTTGGGCCCTCATTTGGGAAGTATTTCTGTCGGCTACAATATTTTTCTGTCATTTTGACTATTGCATCACTATATGGCAAAACAACAATTAAGTCAAGTTTAGATAGGTATTGTAGTCTATGGATGACCACATGTTAAAGTGCTGTGACTATTTTGTCTTGGTGTTTGCATTTACTATTAGGCAGTTTTGTTAATTTTCTTTATTGATTCATTTAGGCGTGCAGTCAGAAGGTGAATGTTGTACAGCCTCATCCATGCTTTACTGATGTCATTAAGCAGATTTGATGATTCAGGTATTTTGAGTACTGAAATCTGCAAGTCCTGCGGCACTTCATTATCTGCTCTCTTAATGGCAGTACGTTTGGTGTTTGAGTGTGACACACCATTTACTTCAAATGCAGATTTTTGCTGTCCATATTTTCACAAATAGAGCTGCTATTTCTTTTAAGCTTACATTGACTCCTACACTATCACCGTAATGCTAAACAAAAGAGAGCACACACAACACCTTCGACAACATATTGTTCACATTTACCATTCATCCATTGATGCTGTTGAATGTATAATCTGATGCTACAGAAAGGTTTCTCCCTTGCAACAGGTCATGTTTATGTGTTCAATTCACATAGGAGACACATTTATATGTCTAATAGGAGTTTTGTAGGAGACAGTTCGACTGTAGATAGTTCATTGCAAACAGAAGTTTGCTCTCTGTCAGACCAGGTTAACAAGAGCACCTCTGATCTCTGCAGTTCAAAATCACTGCCCCAACTTTGAATGCCACTTTCATGAGGGTTAGGGTTAGGGTTAGTGGTTAAGAAATGTGTTACTCATTGAGCTGTTTTATTGTTGCCACCCAGTTTTAAGCAAAATTCGCTCATGGCTGTCTCCAGACATGCATATAAGTCTGGCTTCAGCGAGACTATAAAAGTGACAGACTGGAAACCCTACTAAGGTTGGTTCTTGTCTTGTTCCCAGTATTATCAAAATCATTTCTATCTTTCATTTTAAGTGAACTCAGCAACAGTAGTGGAATGTACACAACTCTGTAATGCTTAAAAAGTGGTCAGAACATTGATGGATAATATCTGACTTGATTTTTGTAGTGTTTAGCCTCTTTTATACATGTGTTTTTTGTCTGTTTTCAGGGTTTTGCATGTGAGGTTTTCATTTCTGACTCTAGTTTTCACTTTAGTTTTTGTTTTATACATGCTGACATTTGCTATCATCGTCTTGTTTGTTCTGAGGCAAAGGAAGTTCAGCTGGAAATCAGTTAAGCTTATCATCAGAGCTACATACAATGATAACCTTGGATCATCATCAGCGGCTTGGTGAAGATCCAAGGTGTGCCCTATGTTCCATGCCAGCATCCCTCAAAACACATCCTAGCAGGGTGTAAGAGCAGCCTTACTCAAGGGCATTATACGGTACTTGGTGGCACAACCAAGGTCTAAAGTTTCTTGCTTCAGCCCTGGAGATCAAACGAGTTACAATCAATTCTGTACCCCCAAGAATAACTAATCATTGGAAAACAGTAGCTTTCATCTGTGATGGAAAAAACAGGCAGAAATGTCTTCTCACTTCTAGACATAGGGCAGATATACTCCCCCAATTGGGAGATGAAGGTAGACATTGCCAAACAGCTCGCCTTCCCATCAGAGATTGCTGTTAGCTCTTTAAGGCCTGACCAATGCTCTGGTCTGCTTCAGTACATATAGTTTACATCATTGAGCTCACTTTACCCTGAGAAGAATCAGTGAATAAGACGCTCAATCCCAGAAGTTGCACTTTGCAGAGCTTGCCACAGAAGCACAACATCAGAGCTAAAGGTTGCCCCTGTGGAAGTGGGATAAAGAGGCCTTGCGTCAATGTCTACAGACCAGGCTGCTCAAAGGTCTGGGTATCTGGGGCTAAACCTTAAAGCAAACTATCCAATCTGCGTCACATATGACAGAAAAGAGTGGCCAGTGACTTTGGTTTAAGAGGCATGACCTCAACTGGGCTCCAAAATAGGTTGCTGAGGATTAGGTAGACAAATAAGGGGACAATTCTGGGATAATTGATGAAACGTCAAGGAAGGAGGATTCCCACTTTTTCCTATCATTTACATCAAGATTGTCACTTGTAAGTACTTGCACAATGGATAGTAACATCTTACCCTGTGTTTAATGAACCTTACTTACTTGATACCACTTTGTCAGTGTGGTATCACATTCCTATCCTCTTTGTCGTGGTAGCCAGGGTCACCAGTACTTCCTGTAATATATATGGCACCACATCACAATTTCACTATCCCTTGGTGGATATTCCAAACAACTTAAAAAGCTTTACCAAGTTAGCTTCTTTACTAGGTAGGCCCTAGTGTTTGTTTCAGCCCAGACTTCAATTCTCTTCCAGATATCCCTGTTTGTATTTGTACTTTGGTTTCATATGCATAATTCCAATTGTCTTCCTGGTTTTGCCCTTCTGCTACTTTTTGACCATGTTTTCTAGTTTCCATATCATCTCTTGGTTTTCCAGTTGGCTCATAATAATTCATGGGTACACTTTTAGTGTCCTTAACAGTTTTAAGAGTAAGTGTGCACAATGATGGGCTGATAGCCTGTTCGGGGATGTCTTCTGACTTGAACAGATTATTCACAGAATAAGCTCTAGTTAACCAAAATGAAAACCATGTAAGAAACAGGATAGTTGGAGGCGTTTACTAGATTTTCATTACACTCAGCAATAGACTTTAACTTCTCACAATCCTATAATGGACAAACTGGGTTCACAAAATAGAAGCATGATAACAGAATCAAGTAGCACAACAGCAGAGCATCATTACTGCTGCCATCTCACCTCACTTAAGTTCTATTCCGTATTCAAGTGTGCTTTATTCAGCAGTCTTAGACAGTTGGTTTAGTTATTAAGAAAGAGTATGAACTGTTAAATGAGTATTTATGTGCCTTATAAAGGACGTTTAAATTCTGCCTTTTGGTAGTTGCGGCCAGGTAGAGTACAACACTGAGACAGAATTAACATCATGGCCCAATACATAGATACAAAATCTGCTATTGGAAGTTTGTTATTTTTATTACAAGCAATATAATGATTGATAATAACACCCATGTGCATTAGGGGTTTATAAAATAATAAATGACAACACTACATATCTGATTATTCCATAGATTGTAATTCATATTAACAGAGTGCATAACAAGAAAGCACATTTTTATTCTTCTTAGATTTCATCAGCTAACTGCAAAAAGACCCATGTTGCATGATATTTATCATTCATCTTCTGAGCCTGCATAGCCCATTAAAAATGGGATATTAATTGCTGTCATTTTCCAAAAAAGACATTCATTAACACTGGCACATTCGCTGGCTAGCACATCAGTATATATGCACTGAGACAAACCAAGTGCTTCATGATGATGCACACAGTTGCTGTTCTTTGTGCTTATTAAGCCCAAAATATTAAACAATCAACATCATCCGTAAGACTCGTGGAGTGGGTTCTGCTTCCTTTGTTTTGGAATGATGAACACCAATTACATGTACTCTGCCAAGAGAAAGCACACCAAATGGGTGATTCACAAAACATGTGGAAGAATGAATATTAAATACATACGCCACCCAAAAATTATATTTTTATATTTTACTTACCCCATGTAGTTAGTAGTGATAACCAAGAAACAAAATCTCATGTTATCATGACATATTCTAACCCGCTTAATCCAGATCAGGGGTGTGGTGTTGGCTGGACCCCTTCTCTCAGCCATCATAGGGCACAAAGTAGAAACAAACCCTGGTCTAGGCACCAGTCCATCACAGGGTGAACACACACATACATACACACACACCAGTGCCAATTTAGCATTCCCAACTCAACCAACCTGAATGGAAGCCGAAACACCTGGAGGAAGCCCACACAGGAAGAACATACAAATTCCATGCAGGGAGGACCCAGGATGCGAACCCCGGTCTTCTTACTGAGAGACAGCACTACCACTGCGCCACTGTGCTGCCATTCATGTTACCATGCAGAAAAGAAATAACCTGTATCAAAAACATCCATGAAAAAAAATCTCATGTTAATCCTTTCGCATGATCCATATGTCAAGTCATCCAGTCATAGGCTCACAATGTCCAAAACACATGTATGTTAACTAAAATATTCCTAAGTAAACTACTTTAGGAAATCATTCTCATGAACTTAAACAGAACGTGCTCAGTCACAACCAAGCATTTAAATTGAAGACCCGCCTCCCCCTCATTCATTGGTCACAAGTCAAGCCCAGTAACCGCTTATTCACTGGTTAATACTGCGCTTTACATGATGTCTACATTGCACAGAAAGTCATAGACAAATATATGGAAACATCACGTTAATTTTTTTTCTCTGCCACCTTTACAAACTACATGGCATAAGTAACATATTAAAAAAGCACTTTTGGGTGGAGTGTTCCTTTATCAGATTCCAGATCATCTGGAATAACTCCATATCATTTTTAATCATTATGAGTGATCGGGTAGGAAACAAGTCAACTAAAGAATTCGTTAAGGAATTGTTGTGCCCCAAGTTAGGTTTTCAGAGGCCAGCTGACAGACACAGTTGTGTTTCAGAAGTCACTTTAAAAATCTGCCCCTTTTCATTTTTGTGCAGTTTTATCTTCATTTCAGTTAATATACACCATGAATTTACCAATTTTACTCGTTCTGTTTTGTAATTTGTATCTTTCTTTATTTTCTCATTCTATTACTAGAGAGTGTATATTTGTAAATTGTTCCCAAGGGTATAACATGTCAATTAGCTTGGGCACAAGCAAGTCATGTTTGAGTAAATGGTGACTCTGTTGTGGGTTGGTGTGAGTGGATGTATTTTGAATTCACCACGTGAGGCACTGGCACCCCATTCAGGGCCAAATCCTGCATTGTGTGCAGTGCTACTAAGTTACACTCAGGTGACTGATTGTTGGCTTAAGCAAATTCAGCAAGTTATGAATCACTCCATAACAGTTCAGTGATTTGAATTGAGGGCCACTTTATCTGTTTTTATGCCACTCTGGCAGCGTTCCCTTTATTTGCAATGACTGTGCACAAAATTGTGACAAAGATGCAACTGAGGTGACACACTTGCACCTGAAACACTGCCAGAGGTTAAGCCAAGAGACATTTAAGTCTTCCCTTGCTTTAGAAACAACACACATACTGTATTTACCAATTTGTTCTTTTCTTGATTATCCTTCACCACACATTAGGCCTTTAAAATTATGAGTTACATCAATGGGTGTTGTGTGAAGGGAGGCTTTGGCAGGCACAGACTGGTGGGCATGCCTTCTCTACATGGCCGAGTAGGAGTTAGTTGTTTATGTGTGCTCTCAATTAATGTGTAGGAGTTGGCATTCAAATGGTAACTGCAATGTAGGCGTGAAAGCAAAAAGTCATGCAAAGGCCAAAAAATATTAGGATCCACATATCTAACTGTAATGGCAGCTAGAAAAATAAAACGTACTGTATGGCAAAGGCACAATGAGGAAGGCTTCCATGAACTAATGTAAGGCAACCGTAAAATACGGGTCAGGCTGACAGAAGGCAAATGCAGCAGTCTGTGCTGCCTGTGGTCATATGTACATGTTATTTGTGAGGAGTGAAATTTTTGCATGCCAATAACTTTGGAGAAGGCACTCTTATTAGGATGAATTGATTTAAAAAATAGCGGTTTCATACATTTTGAAGAGGCTGGAGTCGTGTTTAACTGTGCTGTCTCGTCACTCCAAACAGCCATGTTCAATTACCAGCTAGGCCGCGGCTGTTGTGTACGTTGTGCCTACTCACCTGGAAAACTGACTACAAGTTTGGTCTACGAAAAAGACACAGCAATACTACAGAAAGTCCAGAGGTGAGCAGCTAGGCAGACTGGGAATGACAGGTATGAGTTGTGAGCAAAAAGATGGTTTAAGCAAATGGAGATTAAGAGTTGACATGACTAAAGTGTTTGAAAATACGAAGAGAATTAGTACCGTGGATTGAGACTATTATTCTTGCGATAAGAGACGCAGCTGGAAACCTGTTAAAAACATATACATATACAATGAATATATGTGGTGGTCCAGAACTGATTATGCAATTTTCATTACACTATAACTTACTAAGTTTATTACATAGAGAATTCACAAAAAAATTATTTTTGTTGCTGATAGATGGCAGAACCTGCCCTGCATTCCAAAATGTCAGGGAGACGGTTGTCAGTCGAACAGCGGGTGTGATGTGTTCGCCTTTTCATAATTGCATAATTAGATCTGGACCACCCTGTATAGTTAAATGAAAATAACACAGAATAAGCAATATTTTATTTACCTATTAACTCAGATGACTTTTGGAATTAGGGTTTGGAATATGTTTAAAAAATTGTTGAAGAACAGGGGCACCCAGCGCTGCCCAGGGTGGAATTAAGTGTAGCTGTGGTCACCAAATAACTATGGCCTCAAACCAAACCCATCAATGGGAGCAAATTTACATAACTGTGCCAAATTTCAAAAATGTCTTGCCAAATAAAGTACAGGTAAAGATACTCAGGTGGAAAAATATTTTAGAGCTAAACATAGCCTATGTCTCCCAATGTATAAGTATAAATGGGGTCAATGGCCTGGGTTTAAATACCAGATAAATACACATTCAGCTTTATATATAGATTACAAGATTTATGAAATAGACTCTTATATTTTTCCCAATCGTATATGATTGTTAATTATTGCCATAATAATTATTTCTTTTTTTTAACGTATTTCCATTTTAATTAGCTGATTTTCTTCCCAGATCTCTTTGTTATATAATGCTGTCTTTATTCATCTCTTGTTAATTTGGGCACAGATAACAGAGATACGGCAAACCTTAAGATGTTCAGCATTCAGACACTGACCAGAATTGTCTTACCTTGTTTCTTTCATTGTATTTTTGCAGTGTGTCGAGGAATGCTGTGTGGCTTTGGAGCCGTCTGCGAGAAGGATGCCACTGACCCCTCTAAAGGAACCTGTCACTGCAAGAAAATAGTTTGCCCTTCTGTTGTGGCACCAGTCTGCGGATCTGATTATTCTACCTACAGCAATGAGTGCGAGCTGGAGAAGGCTCAGTGCAACAATCAGCGAAGGATCAAGGTGATCCGAAAGGGGCCATGTGGTAAGTGGCTACTTTAAATGGTTCCGACAGGAATTTTATGGTGCTTTTATGGAAACGTGTACAAGGGAAAAATGCTTGTTAGAAAGGCTTGCTGGCAATATTTTGTGATCACACTGCAATATTGAGTGCTGTTAACTAGGCTTTAAATGAACTTAATCTGTTATTAACTCTTCCAGTAACACATAATAGCTCTGCAAATATATTATGCACTTCCACAAATTATATATTTCACCATTTAGTTTACTTACTTCAGTTACTTGCTATCTGTCATATAAAAGGTGTAATTGCTTACAGAAATATGTGATGTGGTTCATAGCTTGATTGAATGAGCCCATCAAGCACATCAGAATGCAGACAGAGCCTTTCCCATTTAGGACTCCACAATGAACCTTGCATGATTCTGCCAACTGTTCTCAATTTAGAGAAAAAAAAATCATGTTAAACAATTGTCATAAATTAAGGGGGAAGTTTTGATGCAGAGTGGTTATGCTCACTAATGGCACCTGAGAGTGGTGATGCGTTGCACTTTGATTAGCACTTGCAGGTCATAATTTCACTGCATTCTATATATGTGACAGTAACAACCCTATAAATGGACCCTTCTTGAAGGTAGGGTGGGAGTCCTTAAGCTCTTGGGAACTTAATCTAGCATCCTTTGGCATCCCTAGCCTAATCAATCCTAATCACACAAAGTGCATGTAAAAGTGTGTACATAATAAGTAAATATGTGACACAAGTATGCAGCAGCTTAACACTATCTCATACTCACACCAAGATCATTCCTGATCTGGAAATTATCAGAAGAAAAACTTCACAAGAGAAATCAGTAAATGGACTGATACATTGATACGTTTATAGATAGTTTGTATCAGTTATCTGGAGATGGGCAATTCGTATATGATTTTCTCACTTGTTTGATTGGAACAGTATTCTTACAATTCAAACTCTGCTCAACAACTGGCATACAAATGGAAGTGTGTCTGGAAAAGTGGATGTGATTGATGCCAATAGGTGAGGAGGGCTGGGGAAGGGAGCATTCACATCACCACGCTTTTTATCACTGCCTCGCTGTCAAGCAAGGAGGAAAAAAAACTGTTTTCATTTTAGTGCTTCGATACAGCTTTTCAGAATGCAGCTCATGGCCCTGTGGGAATTCTCCTGCTTGTACGGTGCTTTACTCCACAGATTACGGGTTGTGATCATTTTAATGTGCTTGCAGTTGAGCAGGAGTCATCTCAGGAGAAGGGGAAGAGAAACATGCCGGAAGCAGGCAAACCAAAAACACAGTGTGTTGGGGGATGCAGTGGCATATTAACAGGGGTTGGAAGAGAAGCTGAAAAAAGGATTACAAGCAAGAAAGAAAGAAAAAGTTTGAGTTTTGAACTGAACTTTATTAATCAGTAATCAACAAATTATTTGAGGTCCATTGAGGAAATTACCAAACTGACATTCCTCCTGATTATTCTTTTTTTCCCGATAACACTATAAATAAATAAACAATCATTAAAAGGCAAGTTAAGAACACTAAAAACAGAATTAACAACATTCACAAGAGATCTAAGACAGAAATGAAAACCATGGAAGACATTCTCTTGCTCTCTCTCTTTCTCTACACAGAAAGGACATTTGTCCGTAACTGAAGGATTAATCAGTGAGACACAGGAATTAACAGCTATGATGCCATGCAGTACCTGCCATTGCAGATCACCAGTTCTTTTGTTGTGCTCAGTTCCGGGGACGTGCCAGCACACATATTTTACAGAGCTCTTTCCCCCACAGCACCATCCAAAGAGGGTCAGTCTATGCTGTACACGGAGTGCATACATGACTTCAGTATCCAGAGGTTTCAGGATAGCCAGTACCACAGTCGCTTCAGGAAAGCCTTCACTAGACTCAGATTCATCTGAAAGAAAGAAAGAAAGAAAGAAAGAAAGAAAGAAAGAAAGAAAGAAAGACTCAGTGTTCTATGCAAGTGGCATTTTAGCTGACGATGTGCTTTTGCTCCACTAGGTGGTCTGTCTTTTCCAAACTCCTCTAGTGTCTGTCAATAATTCATCTTTATTTTTATTACATCTATTTATTGTTAATTTCACTCAATAGAATTTCAGTTTGGTATTTTGTTAAAAATATTTTATCAGTAACACCCCTTATGGCAGTACATTCTGTGAAAGGACCTGTAAGATAGTAAATCCAGGCATACACGATGCCATCTCTCTGCCTGATTTGCAGTCGTCAACTGAATTTCAGCCTCATCAGCCATTGTTTCATCTGCAGCATAAGAGAGATTGTGATGCCCAATTGCATCTTACCACTGGGCTGGCATACAATCGGAAGAATTTCTGCCATGTCAGAAATTTTAAGTTGTATGTCTCGAATTGTGAGCAGTAACCCAGGCTGATTTTATGATATCTCAGTCAAGTTTCCTGTTTTCATGCTCATTTTTACTTTTTTGATTTCAAAAAGCTATCATATATATAAGAATCTTGGTCCCTTTCCGAGAAAGCGTATAATTGAAGAAATATTAAAATTCTGTATTAATAGTGCCTGGCTCTTGCCGTTAAAAAAAAAGTTTGATAGTAAATTTCTTGATCTTCTAGACATACATGATTATGCATACTGTAGTTTATTTTTCAATTCTTCAAGTACACATAGTCACAGCTTTTAAAATCTGAAGGTTATATCAACTGTAACTGCACTGTTTTTGCATGTGCCTATAGAGAAGCCAAGGTCTGGCATTTTGCAGTGGTGGATGTAACATGACGACTACAATTTATATTCCACCATCCCGTTCCGGAACAAATTCAATCATACCGCCTCTGTTTTTTGCTTCCTCCTGTTTGTAACACTTTTGAACCTCCAAGCTTGTTCTAAACAACAATACACACACACATACACATATCTACTCTCTATATATAAAATCCTAAGCCTAAAAGTGCAACGATTTTATGTGACGTTTTTGTTACCCTTTAAATTGGGCTAATTTTAAAACCTACATATATATGTTTGGTATCATTCTTTTCAGAATTTATCAAACTTTATTGTGATGTTGTTAGATTTTCAGATTCTTACTCCGTTTTTAAATTATAAACTAAAATATCAAGAAAGTCGTGGTTTTTAATATCAAGAAAGTAGTGGTTTTTATTTTTGATTGAGTAAACTTTCTTTCACAGGAACAAACTATGAAAAAAAATTATCTATTAATAACACCAATGTTTGTATTTAGGCAATTTAGTTAGCTGAAGGTCGAGTTACGATGACCCATTGCATACCACTTTAGTTTTCACGTGATTTTCCTGTTATTTAAATGAGTATTTTTTTTAAAAAAGTTATTTTTTTCTTTAAGAATGCCAGGTAAAATGAATGGATTGTTTATTTAATCTCTTATAAATACTCATCGAGCATAGTGGACCTCAGTTTAACGGGAATGCTCCAATCGGTAAGAGAGTAAATATTTTATTCTCATCTCATGATTTTTACTCCGTTAAATAATAATAAATTTTTTTTTTTTACATATTTATAGAATTTTGTGATTTTGACTCCAATAAATAATACATTTCTTTTGTGCATTTACAGATTTTACTTGCCCCCCAGTATATATATATATATATATATATATATATATATATATACAAACCCAGGGTGCATATAACTGCCCCAACCCATCACAGACAGGCAGAGACACAAGTGCAGCACACAACACACTTTTATTCACAGCTGGGAAGCACTCTTTCCTTGCTCCCTAGAGGACAGCACAGTACAAACCATCAAAGAACACACTTCACAGTCCTTTTCTTCTCTTCACCTCTCTCTCAATTGTTCCACCTCCATTCCACATATACATACACACAAGGTGATTTAAAATTTGAGTCAAAATTATGTTAATACTAATGGATTATTTTTATTTCAACCACACCTTTCCAGGTCTATGGATAGGTTGTGGTGGACCATTGCCATGGCCTCCACACTCCCCTGATTTGACACCCTATGATTTCTGGTTATGGGGTATGATTAAGGAGCAATATATAGCAGGAAAGTTTGTGATATCAATGACCTGAAGGACAGAATATGGACTGTGGTATCATCTATTCCCTGCGAAATATGTGTCCAGGCTTTAAATGGTACTGTTGCTCATTGGTTTTGGTGTGTTGAACATTATGTTATAATTAGGTATTATTATTATTAAATAATTCCTCCCATATAAGTAACATTTCTCGGACTGCCTTCTCCCATCTCTGAAACATTTCTAGACTTTGTCCTGTTCTTACGCAACACAGTACTGAAGTATTGGTTAATGCCTGAGTCACCTCATGTATAGATTACTGTAATGCTATTCTATCTGACATCTCACAAAAACTTATCCATCACTTACAACTTCTTCAAAATTTTGCTGCCAGGATAATAACCTGCTGTTCTAAATCCACTGAATATATTACACCTATTGTCTCTCAACTTCACTGGCTCCCTGTTAGCTACAGAATACAATACTAAATACTGATCTTAACATTTAAAGGTCTCCAACCTCACTGATCTCCTACAGACTGACACTCCTCTCGCTCACTCAGATCCTCATCTGCAGCTCAACTTTCTGTACTACACATCAGACTCAGTGCTATGGGAGCTCGAGCGTCTCTCTTAGTGCGCCTCAACTCAGGAATTCTCTTCCCTCTCATATACGTCAGCTCGATTCAATAACACATTTTAAAACTGCCCTGAAAACTTATCTTTTCAAACTGGAATACCAATTGTGAATTTTGCACTGTTACTGCCAGTTATCTTTGTTTGTTTGCTAATTATTGCTTTTTGATTTATCATTCCCTTGTTTTAATTTTACTAATTAACTTTAATTTTTACTAATCTTGTTTAATTTTATTGTAGGGTGACCTTGAGTGCTAAGAGTATAAAACGGGATTTTCTAATGGCCAAATATAACCAAAACAATTGTTCAGCCTTACCTATGAAATGTAATCCCCTGGGATCTGGTTTTGGAGTGTACAGCGGTTTGTACAATCCCAAGCAGCACATGCGTGAGGCATCTTTATTATTACTTCACTCCACAGCAGTGCCACTCGGAATATGGCGGCTTCGTTGATGTACGATGCTGCTGGTAATGCGGCATCTAGTAATTCTATATCTATCGTGCTGACAACGGGTGCCTTCCTTCTGTGATATCGTGTACAGTGCTGTACAGAAGAGCTCATCTTAACCTTTTGTCTTCACTCTTCAAGAATGTCTCTGAAACACAAATCTGATGCAAGTGCTGGTGATACAGTAAAGAAGAGAAAAACCATCACCATTGAAAATAAAGTAGAAATAATAAAAAGGTCAGAGAGAGGTGAAACTCCATCATTCATTGGCAGAGCACTTGATTACAGTCGGTCAACAATAGCATTTATTAAAACAGGTACATTATTAAAATAATGTACCTGTTCCGACTTACATACAAATACAACACAAGCACAAACCTACAGTCCCTATCTCATACATAACCCGGGGACTGCCTGTATATACATATATATATATATCTATAATAATAAAAGTCAAAGCCCTCACTGACTGACTGACTGACTGATTGACTGACTGACTGACTGACTGACTGACTGACTGACTGACTGACTGACTGACTCATCACTAATTCTCCAACTTCCCATGTAGGTAGAAAGTTGAAATTTGGCAGGCTCATTCCTTATAGCTTACTTACAAAAGTGAAGCAGGTTTCATTTCGAAATTCTACACGTAACGGTCATAACGGTCGACAACGTCCGCCATGTTGAACTTTCTTATTTATGGCCCCATCTTCACGAAATTTGGTAGGCGGCTTCCCTGCGCTAACCGAAACCGATGTATGTACTTATTTCGATGGTATGACGCCACCGTTGGCCGCCATATTGAACTTTCCAACTTCACCAATTTTCAAACTTCCCGTGTAGGTAGAAGGCTGACCCCATCTTCACGAAATTTGGTAGGTGACTTCCCTGCGCGAACCGAGACTGATGTACGTACTTATTTCGATGGTATAACGCCACTGTCGGCCGCCATATTGAATTTTCCAAATGTCACTAATTCTCCAACTTCCCGTGTAGGTAGAAGGCTGAAATTTGGTAGGCCCATTCCTTACAGCTTACTTACAAAAGTTAAGCAGGTTTCATTTCGAAATTCTACGCGTAACGGTCATAACGATCAACAACGTCCGCCATATTGAACTTTCTTATTCATGGCCCCATCTTCATGAAATTTGGTAGGCAGCTTCCCTGCGCTAATCGAAACCAATGTACATACTTATTTCGGTGGTATGACGCCACTGTCAGCCGCCATATTGAACTTTCCAACGTCACTAATTCTCAAACTTCCCGTGTAGGTAGAAGGCTGAAATTTGGCAGGCCCATTCCTTACAGCTTACTTACAAAAGTTAAGCAGGTTTCATTTCGAAATTCTACGCGTAACGGTCATAACGGTCAACAACGTCCGCCATTTGAACTTTCTTATTTATGGCCCCATCTTCTCAAAATTTGGTAGACGGCTTCCCTGCACTAACCGAAACCAATGTACGTACTTATTTCGGTGGTATGATGCCACTGTCGGCCGCCATATTGAACTTTTCAACAGTCTTTGTTACTTATGGGCCCATCTTCAAGAAATTTGGTACACGGGTTCCCAACGCTAACTGAATCCTACTTACGTACATATATACGTCCATAGCCTGCAGCTTGGTCACCATGTGAGGCGGCGTTGGGTCCCCCATCCCAACGCCTCCCATGTTGTTGGCTGCCTGCCTATATAAGGCCGTCCGTCGCTCCAGTCTCTACATTCCCTTCCTTGCTTCACCACGGGATTCACGTCTCCCTGCGGATAACTACAGCCTTTTTGTTTAATCCACGGCTTCTCCGCTGTTTTATTGTTTGTTTATTACAATTATAGTTATTGTATAGGTATTTTAGACTTACTTTACATTACTCAGGTACCCATTTCCTTCTTTATTCCAACCCCCATTACCATGTCTATAGAGGTAATCACCATCGATCAAAGAACTGTCACATACCGAGTGGTTTCCATGCCCGGAGATGGCACCTACCTTTTCCATTCTCTGTGTTACATATTGCACGGCCATATCAGGCTCACTCTTGATATCCGGAAGAACATTGTGTCTTATGTATTGAATGACTGGGACAGGTTCAAGGTGTGGACTGATGACGGTACAGGAGATAATTATACTACACAGGAGCACTAGAAGAGTGAAATGCTTAAGCCCTTCACCTATGGTTCTGCATGTGAGTTGATGGCTGCCGGTGAATTGTTCGGTTGGTGCTTTCAAGTGTACCGAAATGGCCAAATATTTTACACCTTTCGACAACCGCCAATGCCTCTTAAACATCTTACATTCATAGGTGACAATTTCAGTAGTGGACACTTTGATGTTTATGAATGTTTAAACTCTCAAAAGCTGGATGTGAAGTTATCGATGAAACCGGTTGTAAGCTTACAACGCTTGACAGATGCCGAATGTCACTTCAACACAAGTCCTGCAAATACTGTTGTAATTGAAACAAACCATGAACCTCAAACTGATTATGACAGCAGCAATCCAAGCTGTGAGATCTGAGACAAGATTACTGTTCACATGGCCAACTGTAAGTTGCATGCTCAAGAGTAAGCTCAGCGCACAGCTTGGTCATGTTACAACCGGAGGGCCGAACTGACAACGTGGTATACAAAGAGATCCTTAACAAATAATTATTGGCATATTTTCCCTCAGTTTAAAAAGGTTAAATTTTCTTCTTAATAAAAGTTTTAATGCAGTACTTCGCCGCTGCGAAGCGCGGGTATTTTGCTAGTATATATATATATATATAT
>JANRMT010062816.1:891894-904466 GCA_026402145.1 Polypterus bichir lapradei | reverse complement strand
ATAATATATATATATATATATATATATACACTCTATATATATATATATATATATATATATACACACATTATATATATATATATATATATATATATATATATATATATATATATATAGGGTGGTCCAGATCTAATTATGCCGTTTTCATTACAATGTAACTTAAGTTTGTTACATAGAAAATCACCAGAAAAATCCCGGACCATCGATAAGTGTGCAAACTGACAACATGAAGAATCGTCTTTGCGTCGAACTGGAATCGTCCCCACATAAATCAAAGTCATCCAGACAATCTGGATCTGCATAATTAGATCTGGACCACCCTGTATATATAATATATACACATATATATATATATACACACACACACACACGGGTGGGCAAAATCAGGTTTACAGTTGTGAGTATGTGAGACCGGCAATTTGAGCACTTACAAGATTGTAACTCAGTGCACTGTGCCATTGTGACATTCTTTTGAGTTAATAAACTATTGTAATAAATCTTACCCTCCATGTCTTTTTCCATACAAACAACTGTAAACCTGCTTTTGCCCACCCTTGTACCTGTATATTGGAATGCCAGACTCTTTTTCTAATTAGTTTGCAGTACTGAACTATTGCGGAGCTGCAACCTTTTTTAAGGTTTTTGATAACATCAGATTACCTTGTAAATTTACTCACACGTGTATGTTTTTGTATGCAGAGTTAACCTGTTAACTTGACAACAGAAGGTGAAGTTGGATGAGGTAGCACATTACGTTGGTCAAGAATAATCAGATACGCTGGGAGAGAGAACACAAAAACTTATTCAAACTTGCTGTATCTCGTTCATGGTGTGCTTCTGTATATCCAAAAAGCAGCCCGGTGCTGATTTGTATTTTTATTCTTGGGATGAAACTGACTGATAATTCATGTGTCCTTGCACAACGCATGCTTCAGGACTTTTTTTTAAACTGGCCAGCGCCACTGCCCCAAATGACTTCTTAGTCTTTTTAATTGCTAGGATTTATCTTCGGAAAAGCTGATATAGGAATTCACGTACTCTTTTATATTCATGTGAACAGCAAAGTGGTTATTATACTGTATGATTGAGCCTATTTATGAGGTTTTATACTGTAATTGAAAAAAAAAAATCTAGAAAGGAAACCAGCCCGTCCTCCAGGATAAGGCTCGAGTATAAATTCTGTGGCCGAGTGCGTTAACTCTTCAGTGCTGAATTATCGGATTGGACTCGGCAGCTCGTAATGACATATTGAATTAGCAAGTCGCTCCCCCTCAACTTCATTCACCTCTCTCACCTTCTAAAGAAAGCGATACATTTTAGAATAAACCTGCTTGGAATCATTTTTTATTGTGCCTTCTGAAGGACTGCGAGTGTTGCTGAACAGAGATAAGCCAAGATTAGTGTTAAAGCCGGGCTCGTTTCACAAACAGACTTGAGCCTCCACTGCATAGTAAGAAGCACCAGTCAGGCGGGGTCATTTTTTCCTTGCTATATATTGCATTTTCTAAAGTGCTAAAGGAAATAATTAGTCGCTGGGAGAGCAGGAAAAAGTTCAGTGAGTCTTGAGGCCGTTAAATGTTATTTATTTTGTGTCTGGTGTAAATCATGGGCGCCCGACGGTACAGACATTAACTTCACCTATAAAAAAAATAATAGCGTGTGCGCTGAAACTGACGGCGCGTTGAGAATGGATCTCCTTTTATTGGCTTTTCGTTAGCAGAATGCCACAGCATCGTAAGTGAAATTTAAACTGCTGATTTACACACCGGCGAGTCGGAAAGTCACTCGAGTTAACTTTGACGCTTCTGTGGCTCTTTAATGGCGATTGTCGCACCACTGGGAATCGCAAGAGTACAAACAAAGAAATAAAGTTATAATAAATGCGCCAATAAGGAAAGAATGCGGTAGGAATAGGACCCAAGGGTCGCGGCGTCAGCAACATTTTGAGGCAGCCGGTGTACATTGATGCCTAATGACTACAGGGCGACTTTTGCCATACTGTATATCCTCTAACAGTAGGATCTAAAACGAGGATGACAGCTGGTCTCCTGTGCTGTAACTGCTTTAAGTGAGGCGTTTCATATACACAGATGATAAAACGGAAGTAACAGAATTTCAGTATGTTTATCAATAAAATATGCAGGGACAATCATTGTGGCGTACATTGTTCTTTTTATATCCATATGTGGGATTTTTTTCTCAGCATGCAGAACATGCTGTAGTGCTTGTCACGTCTTCGATATTCATCTGTGCTTCAAGGATGAAACTTTTAAAAAAACGCGTTTGATAGCATTAATATCAGCGATGAGGAGCAGTAAACAGTAACAACACTAGCGCTAATACGGGAGTAGAAGGCGGCATTTTTTCAAATGAACATTCACATCCCGGAGAAGTCGCCTCTTAGTCGTCATCTAGGAGCGTTTCTTTGTGTCACTTAGGATTGCAAGCTACAATAGAGTAATAAAAATGAGCCGAAACGTGTAAGGGTCGGCTACAATAATTTCGTTAAAGGCTTCCAGATATTCAACGATAAAGTACAGTTGTTACCGCATCAGAACACAATTAGGTTAAACAAGCAAACGAAGTGTGAACAGTCGGACTGACCACCGAGCAGGTTTGCCAGGTCCTGCTTTTACAGTTCAATGAATTAATTACGTTGTGTTTCGTTTAGACTGGGCGGAGTGGTGGCTCTGAGACTAGGGATCTGTCAGAAGTTACTCTGCTCCGTTGGGCCTTTAAGCAAGACCCCTAACCTCATCGTCCTGGGTATGGTATCAGCGCTCAGCCCAACAATCAGGTCCTCCAACTTCAGGGAAAACTTGGGGAGTGATGGCAGGATTGGCACTCCAGCCACCGTAAAAACGAACTCACACTGTTCCTGTGTGGTGCTGAGGTGTCACCAATACTGGTAGTTCAGTCGTGTGGTGGGTGCGGCAACGCGTTATCATACTGGACCCCAATACGCTGTATAAAATCGAATCCCCCGTGAACTGAATCCCAATGAGTACAGTGTGTTTGTTGCCAGGTTCACTCTAATAACACCCCAAAACCCGCACGCCCTCAAATCGATATTTACTTGCACAGCGCTTTCAAATAGTCAAAATGCGCGGTAAAACAGTAATGCTGGCTTTAAGGGAAGTGTTTAACTGAAGCGGACTGGCACAAGTTGGAACCAATCAGTGACCGCCACGTCAAGAGGACCAAGTCGCTCAGTTCCTAACAGCCCGGGCTTTTCACGTGGAAGTCTTCTTATCAACGTTGAGGTTTTCACGTTAGTACGGGTTTCCAGTGATTGGCTTCAGGTTTTTTTTTTTTTGGAAAAATAAATAAAGGAATACGGCAAACCTCTAATTCCTAGAGCTTGTGGCATAATTGTTTAATATCTGGAGAAGTGAAGAGGAAGTTAAAGCTGTGGCGCTAATTTTAATAGCGTATGCCGAATTTCTGCTGTTGTAGCTGAAGCGTGGCACACATGCTTATAAAGTTAGGAGCGGCATTGAAAGGTTAAGGTTTTTTCATCTACATTGTAGATATAACTGTTAAATATAGAAAACAGTTTTATGTCTTATGTGCAAAATAATGTAGTTTTTAACAAGACTCAATAGACACACTTGCACTAGCCCATGACTGCATTTACTATGGCTGTTTTAAAGTGAGTGTCAGCAAAATTACTTCTCATTATTTACCTAGGTAGATGAAATTCTGTTGTGTTTAACAGAGGTGCAGTGTCTGTGTCAATAGAGATACACCAGACTAACATTGTGGAACATTTAATAAAACTCCTAAAAACACATTTTTAGTTTAGCTTTTTGTAGCTACATTTTAGTTCTACTCCAAATAGACTATACATGTTTAAAATTATCATATTCTTTATGATTTTGCAATCATTCCTAATCTCTAGTCTGCTTTCTTTTCCATTTTTTAAACACCACCACCACCTGGTCAAGGCACTGTGCCTGTGATGCTTAAATAAAGGCAGATGTACCAGCTGTCCACAAGACCTAGAATCCTTTGGACGAAGCCTAAAAAACAATAAGGGACATTCTAAGTACATTTATGTTGGGTATAATGCCCTTTGGGGGCAGGGTGGTCTTTTGGCCTTAGAACTCCTGTAGATTGTTTTTTTTTTTCTCCATCTTATCTGGAGTTTTAATTTTTTCCGTCCTCCTTGGCAGTCTGACTGCTCTAACTTTGAAGTGCACACCAGAAAGGTTTTATGAGGAAGAACCAGGAGAAAAGACGAGGTAAAAAAAGTAGCAAAGGTCAAATCCAGAGATCAAAGAGAGAAACAACAAAATCAAAAAAGCTAACCCAAAATCAAAGTCAAAGTACAGAACCAAGATCTAATCACAAATTTCACAGAAGAAAGAATATAGTTCGCAAATAAATTCAATCTCGGATGAAATAAAGCGGCAAGAGGTAGCCTTTATATAGCCGCACTGATGCTGACATCATCACAACATCCCAAAGCATCGTGGGGTGTGTTACCAGAGTAACAAACATCACAATACAATCAAAATAGTAGGGGAAAATGACGTTATAAAAATTATGTAGATATTAAAATTGTAATCTTTTAAATATGGTCTCTAAATGAAATACATATGTCCAAAGCAGATTCTCAGGGTCAGAAAACCACAGAAAAAATGTATTATTCATTTTTAAAGCTACAGGAAAGCCCCCCAAAATTCAATATAAATGTAAAACGAATTATAACAATAACCTTATCACATTTGTCTTTAGAGACTTGCCAAATAATAAAACCCTTTTTTTGATGGCCAATAGTGTGCTGCCTGAAGAAAGCTACTGTGAGTTCATCTGCGATCCCTGCCTTTTCCTTTTTTCCAAACTGTTGTGGTACATAAAACCTTAGACATCAGACAGACAAGCTTCTCTTATGTTCATGAGGTCCAGAACATGCATGTTCCTTATTCCTTGTCACTGCATTACATGCTTTGTAGTTCTGGGTGAGCATTCATTGGTTGTCAGCTCTCATGCACATTGAGCCTGTGCCCAAGAAAGAAGAAAAAGTCAAACATGCTTTGTTTTTGTCAGAGCAAGTCATGGACTAGTTGGAGCGAGTTGCATGGCATGTCACATAAGATGACTAGCTTCATGGGAATTTGCTATCAAGTGCATCCAGCTTGCTAGATTATCTGAATAAAGGCTACAACTGAAGAAGTCATGTAATGCGACTTGGCCTTTAGTCTGGCATTAGCATTAAGATGGAGCATTGGATAAATGAGTATGGTCAATGAAGTAGAATACCAGAGATGGTTGTTTGCTTTCATTAAACCTTAGTGCCAACACAGACACCCATAAAATGATATTATTTCTGCATGGGAGGCTCATCAGGTGATGTTTGAGTGGTTGCAGCAGGATTAAGAGTGGAGCTATAGTCTAAATAAATGGCAGTTTGTCTCCTGGCTCTTTGCACATAATCAGTTTCAGTATTTTCTGATTACATTGAGAAATTTAGTATGTAACCTTTATATAAACGTGTGACTTCCAATATGCCTAAGTTATGCTTGAAGTGACAGTAGGTAACGTGCCACTACGTAGATCTTGCCATCTGTGTGTGTGAAAGAGGAAAGTTAAGGAAGATAAGATAAATATTGCAGCAAAAGTAGGTCTTGCTTTTATTAAGACTTTTTGATTTGAAATACATTTATAATGCATTTTTTCAACATTTAACATTTTATGACTAACACATTTAATTAATGAGATTGTTGTGTGTGTTTAAGGTCACTATGAAAATTAGTGTTCTGGAGAAAGCTGTAATATGATTTGAACCATCCATCTCTGTTCTAACTTGTTTATCTATTTAAAGTTCTCAACGAACCCATGTCTGTCCTAGTATCTCTGGATGAACAACACACATGTTCAACGAATTTAAATTTAGATAAATCGAAAGGCTATCTAGGTGTCTCAGGTTTTGGTCAGAGGTCTCACTTTTTTTTGCATGTTCTAGCTGATTTCATCTGTTTCTTTGATCCTTTTACAACTTTGATTGTTATTCTTCTGCTTCTTTACTCAGTCTGATAAATTTGCATTTTAACCATTTTACTTGTGGCTTTCAAGTTTGGTTTGGTAGAGACCTCGTCATTTTCTAAGCTAAAGGAAAAGGCCTGACTTTAATGGTAGTTGCACAGAATAACATTTAGTAATACACATGCAAATAAAACATCAAGACAAATATTCAACATAAGGACAACAGTAATCATCCTTCCACCTCAGTGCTAAACCAACCAACAAAACAAAACCTACATATCAATTAATCAGGCGACCCTTCCGAGTAATAGAGCAATACGAAGTGGTGAAGGGCAACATTAACAAACTTTGAAATGGTTTAGCAAGTAAAGTATCCCCAAAAGTTGCTTCTCTTAAGGTTGGTTTAAAATTTGTAAAAAAGAATAATGTGCTAATTTTACCTAAACATTAAATGGTAATGTGACAATTTGCTTATTGGCATTTGTGTAACAAAGTAGTAGTTTTAAATCATAAGATTAAAGGCTGTTTTTCAAAAATGTACAGTGCAAGACAGTTTGCAAAAAAATAAAAAAAAATAGAAACATGAAAAGTCTTGACTGTTTCTAATAAAACTAATGCAGTACTAGTAAAGTTTGTGTTTTTAACTGACAGCTTAGCCATTGCATGTTACTTTTGACTTTGTGGATATGCAGAGGCTATTATTATAATTCTTCTGGTGAGAAAACATTCAGGGTTGTGCAGTCTTTGATAAAATAAAATACTGAATACTAAAATGCAACATACTAGGGTTGCGTTGTGTACCGATACTGGAAAAGTACCAAAAAAACCCCAATTTTTAAAATGGTACAATACCAGCATTTTGGGAATTTTAGTACTGAAGGTAAAAGTCAACTTTACTTTCAATCTTTTTATTACATATCTGTAAAGTTAATAACTTTTTGGCACTAATATTGTGGCCTCTGTTGACAAAGATGGGAACCCCTAAGCAGGACTTACATACATACATTCATTAAGAAATGAAAAAATAATTTGTGTGTTAGATACCCTAAAGTGTTTTTATATATTTAATATGAAAACTTACAGATTAAAAGGAGCATGAAATATAAAAAACAGTATACTCTATCTGCTTTTACAATGTATGGTGTTCTTAAAACATTTGTCACTAGAAATTAAACAAAGCTCATGAAAGCAAACTGTAAGAGAAACAAAGGATGAGGAAAAAAGAGAACAGAAAAAGAAAAGTATTACAGCACTAAGGAAAAAATTCATGGATGAGGGGAAAAGTGAAAAAAGAAAGACAGTTACCCATGCTATTAGCATCCTGTACATAAAGTTTAAAGATGCATATCCTTTCTCACTACCTATACAGACTGATATGTCCTCACAGCACTGCATTTCCCACCACATTCGTAGGGTGAAAGGAACCTCAATGCCCATCCCCTTTCTCTCTGTGTAAATGGATTAATGAGCCCATCACGTTACCACAGTTACTGTACAAATCTTGCTTCTTTCAGATGTGCCAAAAGATTGTTGCTCATTCAACTTAATTCTCCTACTATCACTCAGTAGAACTTTTCCTTGAAGTTCAATGGCATCACAGCATAATGGGTCCAGACTTTGCCATTAGTCTGTACTCTGTGAATGTGTCACAGTTTGTAAAACATCAGGGTGATAGACGTTGTACAGGTCTGCTCTAGTACATTATATTACTTGTCGGTAGAATGTACTCAGACCGCTGTATTGAGGAGATGAGTCTGAGTGCACAAACATATATGGCTCCCTTATGAATAATCTGCTTTGAATTTCCACAGCCTCAAAAGATCCATGTGCCAAAGTGAACTGTACCTATGGCAGCAGCTGTATCCAGTCATCTGACGGCCATTCAGCAAAATGTGTTTGTCCAACATCCTGCGCCCTGCAACACGAGAAGATTGTTTGTGGCAGTGATGGAAAAGATTACAGAAATGAGTGTGAACTTAATAAGTATGCCTGTGACAACAAGAAGAACATCAAGATGATGTTTCAGAGTCCCTGTGGTATGTACAAAAGTTAGATTTTTTTAATCAATTTCTTGTTGCATTTTTTATTTACCATACTTTGATTTAAACAAAGAAAGGTTGGAGATGTGGATGAATAGATATGAACGTCTGAGTGATTTGCAGGGTATGTGCTATAAACAAGGCATTGTGGGGTAGTTTCATGATACATTATGAAACTAAATCATCTGGGACTGTAATCCGCCATACAGAAACTACGCTGGGTGGGATACTTGAAAAACTAGTATATGACAATATGGGCCTCTGTGCTGTGTGATAACTTCATAAGTGACTCATGATAGGATTTTTGCATTGTACATTATACAGTTGTGAGTTAAAACAGCAAAGCCGCTTGGGTGCCTACAGATTAAGTGATGCAAGATTTCAAAAGCTATAGGCTATCCTAAGGAGTTCAAGCTATGACACTTTAATTTACACGCTGCAATCATACTGGCTACTCAGACTGCATTTTTGAGGTAGCAGAAGCCACACTGCAGTTTTTACAGACAATTATTCAGGTTTTAGGCTATCCTGCGTAGACAAGGATATTGATATGGTTAGTTCATAGGTTTCTGGATAGGTAGGACAGGTCAAGACCATTAGTACTGTTGGCCTGGGTATAGATTATGTGTGGACATGGGTTAGGCATAGGTTTCAGGATTAGGTGAATTAGAAATGACCACCAGTGGTACTGGCCCACCTACAGTGTCAACTGCACGTCTTATTTTTAATAGTTGGAAAAGGGTTGAAGTTGCAGGTACTCAGCCAAAAAGAAAAATGGGAGTGACTAAATCATTTCAATACAGTGGGTGATATCTTGTTTACAGGTTAGTTTTTCAAAGAACATAAAGCCATTGGATTATTTGAGCATTTCTCATCCTTTTTGAAACAACGTGGGTGTAACTTTTTACCATTGGGCGTGACATGGTGTACGATTATATAGAAAATTGACCCTGTGGCCAAGTCATAGCCTCAGACAGAATTATTTCATTACCGATACTGAATTCATCAATCAGTTATTTTTTATGTGTCTCCTCTCATGTTATTGATTATTGCAGAAATCTTTAGAAACCAGGTAACTTGATTACAAGTATATCTATAAATAAATATTTCAATGATTTGTGTAACATGTGCCAGTAACAATTTGTATGACTTGTTGGCCATTGTGGTATTAGAAATATGATCATCTTGGTTATATTTCTTGACTAAATGTCATTTTTTCAAAGGTTTATTTTTTCAGAAGCCTTATATTCGTTGTTAGAGCACACTGATTGAGTCCCTTTCCCCTTAAATTATAGTTTCAATTTTACAAATTTCCATAAGCCCATATAGCTTATACCCTACTCTCAGTTTATTAATTTCCCTTTCAATGAAAATTTTTCATTTCCTTTCAGTTTGGGACTGCCGAAGGTCTTCCCTACATTATTTTCTCTTTCTGATACTAATGAAGCACCTCTATGTCTCTTTCTTCTGAAGGACAATTTAGGATGCCTAATGGGGGCTGAACAAAGTGTAGAGTATGAGCTGTAGAAATGCTCAGCTACTACCTAAAATCATTCACAGATGGAATCATCCACAGAGTGTGAATGGTTTTGTATGCAAGGAAGGTCTCTGACTAGCAGACTCACTACTCCTTTAGTTATTTTTAAACTAAAAGCCAGAGAACCTTATTCTATGTTGAAATCTGTTTTTTGATTTTAGAAATTTGATCATTTTCATCATTTGCACACCCTGGGAAATATTAATGTGCAGTCCGTGGGTGAATTGAAAGACTCTTGGTTTTCAGATTTTTCATTCACCAAGCCACACAGAAACATGTTCTGATGTGGGGACATGGGGCATGATATGTGAGCAGGGATTGTATCAGGATCCACTTGCTTTGAAACTTGTCCCCTTAGCCTTCTATGGAAGATTCACCCAGCAGAGAAGATTTGATCCAAAGATGCAGAAGCACAACATGAGCCTGTGGTCCTTCAGGTAAAGAGAGCAAGGAGTACTATCCATTGATTTAAATTAGAAGCTTAGTGTTCTTATAATTTTTTCATCCCCCATTCCACTAAAATGTAAAACATTGTCAAGCTAAGTAGTGGGAATTTGCCCCATCTCAATTCCCAATTCTAGGTCCAACTGACCTGGCAAGGAGCTGATTTTTAATCCTTACAGTGATATTGCCAAAATGTGCCTTCTGATGGCTCTTAAAATTATTGTACTTCTGATCGCTAGATATTTTTAAGGAGTCAAAAACACTGAAACTACCAGGCTGCATGTCTTTTAGTATCCTGAAGAAGCCTTTATGGTTTCTTTCCAGTCCACCACATAACCACATAAGCTATCATGTGCAAACCTGGTGAGATATCTGACCCTCATAGTCTGTTAAAAGTCTTTTTTCCACTATTGCACATAATCATTACTAAAAAAATTAATGGAGTTGGTAAATCTAACTCACTGAGTTACATGGACGAGACTTAAACTGAAGGTCTTTAGGTAAAGTAACTCATGTTTTAAAAAAGTGGCAGGTACCTTTTATCATAAACAAATGAATAATTAATGGATAAGCATGGGTGATGGTCTTGGTATATCTGGGATTCACATATTTTATCAAATGAGTCACACAGTCATCACGTAATTAATGATATCTTGAAACAGTTTTCCATTGGGTCAGATGGGTGAGGCACCTTGACTCAGGAATACACTTGCCGACAACTAGGTCAGGACCTTAATTTGGTAAGTCCTTTACCTTCTGAGTTACTTTTGAAAATTAAGAGCGTATGTCGAGCAGGGAGCATTTCCTCACAAAATGGACCAGGTTTGGCATTTGGGAAACACACGTAGGAAAGGTCATTCTGCATACAAAAATACCTCAAAGTCGCAACTTTGAGTAAAATAACAACAAAAAATAATCACAACACAAATAATTTTTTTTTACTGACTGTAGCTTGTATTAAAGAATCATTCAGTGTTCCATCTACATCAGGCTCTGCCTAGAGACTCCACTGAATATCAGCAGAGTGAATACTGGTGTAGTAGTTAGGATGTTCTCTTTCTATTTCTGTCCTCCTCGGTTCCTTACCGTTATCTTCTCCAGATGCTGTCAGAGTGAGTTTTGAATAGTCAGTTTCCAGAAATAAAAAATCATTTACCTAGAGTGTCACACGGTCATTTCTGAAGAGTAGGATGCCTCGAAGGCAAAAAGCTGTCATCTGCTGAAATGAGATTTTAACTGGGAATCTTATGAGTTTTAAATGCTTTGCCTTATGTAAAACATGGCTCACTTTTAAAAAGGAGAAACTTCCTAGTGGTTTTTCTGAGTTCAAAGATTAATTTGCTACAGATAGATCTTTACTCATGTTGTACTACACCCACTGCTTTATTCTCCACAGATGCCTGCAAAGACCAACAGAATAATTTCAGTATCTCTTGTCGAGTAAATCCTCTGAGTCGGGCACGTATGATCTTGGAGCGTCCAGAGACATGCCCCCCTAAAAATGACCCATTGTGTGCCTCAGATGGAGAGACTTATGAGAATGAATGCAGGATGATGCGCTCAAGTCGGATTAAAGGAGTAGAGCTTCTCAAGATCCACTCTGGCCGATGCCAGCCTCAGGGTAAGTAAACCTCAGAGGCAGATGAAATGTGCTTATTTTATTTGGGGATATGGGTTGGGGTAAGCCTGCAGGGAATCTGTTGCCTAAGCAAATGGCAAACAAGCAGAAAGTTAGGGCACATTCGGGAAATTAAAAGCATGTGAGGCTTTGAAATACGTTTTGTCTTGGTGGAGTGCATAGCTGTCATAGTACATTAAAGTCACTCTAGCTCACTAACGATAAAAAGCCTGTCATGGTAAAAAGCCTGTCATGGTGGCAGGGACTTCCCAGTGTAAGCTGCTTTCTTTTAGTTTTCTTTGTAGTAATAAAATGTTTTTACTTCAGTAATTGTGACTATAAATTAAAGTTAAAGGTTTATGAGTTAGTGTCAGTTGCTAGTATTGTATATTCAGTGGCCTAGTAGTTAGTACTGCTGTCTCTCACGGACCAGGAACCTGGGTTTATGAGTTAGTGTCAGTTGCTAGTATTGTATATTCAGTGGCCTAGTAGTTAGTACTGCTGTCTCTCACGGACCAGGAACCTGGGTTTTATTGACTCCAAATAGACAGTGATTGGGTTGGATCTGTTAGAAAGAATGACAAGATAACATACCACCATGCTTTTATCAGTCTTTATTCAGTTTTTATTTTCTATAGCACTTACTATTTTAGGATAGTTTCTTGACAGTGGACTTGACACTACTTCTTCACAGCTTCAGGACCTGAGTTTCATTGACAAATCCCAGTCCATGGTGTTGTGAGGCAGCATTCCTTAACTGTTGCACCTCTATGCTATCCAAAGTCTTAATTCAGAGTTTACTTTCTGTAGCACCATTTATGTAGGAAAAGCATGGTGATGCAGTATTTATTGCTGCTGCTTCAGGACCTGTGTTAAATTCAAACTAGATAGATAGATAGATAGATAGATAGATAGATAGATAGATAGATAGATAGATAGATAGATA
>JANRMT010062816.1:723346-891884 GCA_026402145.1 Polypterus bichir lapradei | reverse complement strand
ATAGATAGATAGATAGATAGATAGATAGATAGATAGATAGATAGATAAGCCATTTACTATGAGCATTATTTAAAACATTTAGCCAGAAGTCTACGTGACCATCATCATCAGGTCCTTCCATGAAAACCCTAAATACAAAGAGGACTGTTTGATTTATGTTAGGTAGATTGCCCAGAGGGGACTGGGCGGTCTCTTGGTCTGGAATTCCTACAGATTTTATTTTTATTTTTTTTCTCCAGCTCTTGGAGTTTTTTTTTTTTTCTGTCCACCCTGGCCATCGGACCTTACTTATTCTATGTTAATTAATGTTGACTTATGTTTATTTTTTATTGTGTCTTCTGTTTTTCTATTCTTCATTTTGTAAAGCACTTTGAGCTACATTTTTTTGTATGAAAATGTGCTATATAAATGTTGATTGATTGAAATGTTGATTGATTGATTGATTTAATGGAGCTATGGCCTTCTACACTCATCTCAACCAAATATTTAACAATGAACATATTAACATATTTTTCACATACTCCAGCAGCATACTGATAAAAGCAATATTAATTATAGAGCTATAAAAAAGCAGTGCAAGTAAAAAAAAAAAAAAAATGCAACGTGGAGAGTGCGAGGCAGGTATAACAGTCTATAATCTTGTATAGTGTTAGCGTTTACCCCCCCGGGTGGAATTGAAGAGTCGCATAGTGTGGGGGGGGGGAACAATCTCCTCAGTCTGTCAGTGGAGCAGGACAGTGACAGCAGTCTGTTGCTGAAGCTGCTCCTCTGTCTGGAGATGATCCTGTTCAGTGGATGCAGTGGATTTTCCATGATTGACAGGAGCCTGCTCAGCGCCCGTCGCTCTGCCACAGATGTCAAACTGTCCTGCTCACCAGTTTGTCCAGGCGTGAGGCATCCCTCTTCTTTATGCTGCCTCCCCAGCACACCACCGCGTAGAAGAGGGCGCTTGCCACAACCGTCTGATAGAACATCTTAAGCATCTTATTGCAGATGTTGAAAGACGCCAGCCTTCTAAGGAAGTATAGTCAGCTCTGTCCTTTCTAGCACAGAGCATCAGTATTGGCAGTCCAGTCCAATTTATCATCCAGCTGCACTCCCAGGTATTTATAGGTTTGTACTCTCAGCACACAGTCACCTCTGATGATCACGTGGTCCATGAGGGGCCTGGTCCTCCTAAAATCCACCACCAGCTCCTTGGTTTTGCTGGTGTTCAGTTGTAGGTGGTTTGAGTTGCACCATTTAACAAAGTCCTTGTTTAGGTTCCTATACTCCTCCTCCTGCCCACTACTGATGCAGCCCACGATAGCAGTGTCGTCAGCAAACTTTTGTACGTGGCAGGACTCCGAGTTGTATTGGAAGTCATGTATAAAGGCTGAACAGGACCGGAGAATGTACAGTCCCCTGCGGCGCTCCTGTGCTGCTGACCACAATGTCAGATCTGCAGTTCCCGAGACGCACATACTGAGGTCTGTCTGTAAGATAGTCCACGATCCACGCCTCCAGGTATGAATCTACTCCCATCTCTGTCAGCTTGTCCCTAAGGAGCAGAGGTTGGATGGTGTTGAAGGCGCTAGAGAAGTCCAGAAACATAATTCTTTTTGCATAACTGCCTCTGTCCAAATGGGGGAGGGATCGATGTAGCATATAGATGATGGCATCCTCCGCTCCCACCTTCTACTGGTATGCGAACTGCAGAGGGTCGAGGGCGTGGCTGACCTGCGGCCTCAGGTGGTGAAACAGCAGCCACTCCATGGTCTTCATCACATGTGACATCAGGGCAATAGGCCGGAAGTCATTCAACTCACCAGGACGTGATACCTTTGGGACTGGGGTGATACAAGATGTTTTCCAAAGCCTCAGGACTTTCCCCTGTTCCAGGCTCAGGTTGAAGGTGATCAATACACATTGATCAAAGTACTGTGCTACCATTTTGCTCCTCTTTTATAGAGTACTTTTTATGCTGGGATGGTATTATGACAGATGTTGATGCTTCAACATCACAAATTAGGGGATTAATGTAACATTCATACATGCAGTTACCAAGCATTCAGTTAAAGCACAGTCCCTTGTAATTTGAGACAGCAACACTAACAGCTGCACAACTTTGCTGCTCTTTTGCTTCATTCAGTGGTGAGCATGGGAAAGCCTCTATATAAATAAAATGAATTATTATTATCATTATTAACGTGATGTAGTGCTTGTATGCTGGGATGATAAAGTGATGTAGCCATTGTTTTTCATCTCTAGGGAGCTGTGCTTGATTCAGCCTTCACTCAGACAACAGTTAAACCTTCTACCTTATCATCTGAGACTGCAGCACCAATCATTGGGCTACAATTCTTCCCTTTGTCTGCATTTCATCTTTATTTCTTTATCCTAGTTTTACCCTGTCCTTATTTTTTAATCTTATTTATCATATTTTCTATCCTATTTTAATGTTGGAGAGGCACATTGACACTGTGATTAGAGTGGTTACTTTTCTATTCCACAAAAACAATTCCTAGACCATGAACAGAATCTACAATTTGTCCCTTTTGTCACAGGGTGCAGCACAAACCACCTTCAGTCTTTATTCAGCCTGTATGTTACAGAGCACTTTTCACATTGGGAAAGTATAGTTAATGCAGTGGTAGGTACTGCTTGCTTATGGCAGCAGATATGTGAGTTTCATTCAGACCTTACATAGACACTGATCAAAATGGAAATTGAACCCAAGTCTCCAAATATTTGATCAGCAACACTAAACACTGAACCATCATTCTGCCCACAGCATTTTGTCTGTCTTTTTTCATATAGCACTTTTCATTTTGAGGTGGTAGGAAAGTGTAGGCAATGATACTGCCACTCCATACTTGGAGTTGAGTTTGGTTCCAGCTCCAACGGAAACCAACAAGAATCAAAAACAGAATCAAACTTCTGGCATTCTGGGGCTGCAGATCTAAATACTGTACTGCCATTCTTCCCTTACCCTTAATTCCATTCTTTTCATATTTTACCATTCATGTTGGGTGTTTATCTCCAGTCTTTCTGCCTCATTTGGTCCTACTAGTAAATTATCATTAGGTCTTGAGCAGTTATTTGTGATGTGATTGCCGCAACACTACTAAAGAATAATTTATTAATTTCAGGACCAAAAAAATCTTTCAGCTGGCCTTTCCTCCATCTTGGGCAAGACTCAATAGCCTCTTCTTGTGAAGGTTAAATGAGCAGTGTCACCTCTGTGATTTAATCTTATTTTTCTTTTTTTTTCACTTTATCAGATAAGTGCACAGAAGAATGTAAATACAATGCAGTTTGCCTTAACCGAAGACTAATGCCTCGTTGCTCCTGCGATGGCTTTGAGTGTGATGGCTCATTCCGACCCCTGTGCGGCCGGGATGGCAAGACCTATAACAATGACTGTGAGCGCAAAAAAGCTGAATGTCATCAGAAAAAGGACATTCATGTCAAGCACGAGGGACTGTGCGGTGAGTGCCAAGTGAAAAGCATCCTCTTTCTATATTTAGATGTTCTATGACTGTTTTTGATCCTATTGAATTTGTCACTGTCTGTTTCTCACTGTCCATCTTTCTGTATGTGTTTGTCATCATAATGCTAATGTGGAAGTTAAAAAGTATGAAACGTTGCCTGCTTGAAATCTCATATTTCAGCACATGATATCACATAATACTCTCTCCTATCACATCCTTATTCCATACATGGTAGTGCCAGTCTGCATTTCTTTTCCATGTTTTCATGCCAGCCGCCGTCTTCTGTGCATGGGTGTGTCACCTTTGAGCTTTTTAATGTTGTTTGTTCCCCCGTCTGTGTTTCAGCAAAGCATTGAGTCACACTGTCTGTCATTTTGAGAGCTGGAGCTGTCCTGGGAGAGAGCACCACCTTTGACCTTTCTCGTGAGGGCCTTAAGGAGATTATGGGACTCGTTAGGCCTTCTGGAACTTGAATCTCACATGGGGATGGTGGGTGGGAAAGGGAGAGAAGAGGGCAGTGATGGAGCAAATTGGCAGATGGCCTTTAATGGGCCATTCAGAGGTATGGTATGATAAGCTGCTTCCGTAAGATAGTAGATTGTGAAATGTTTTTGCTAGGTTCTTGGTGAAGGACATATTTGAGCTCTTGGTCTACTAAGTGCCTATTGTGTCCATTCAAAACATGAACAGCTGCTTCTCAAAGGCCAATTTTTTTATAATGATTTCAAAATTTCCACCAAACTCTTATTTCATTTACACTAGATATTGTGTTTAAAAGTGCCTTTCTGCACTGAGTGCTTGTATGTTTGTTCTTTTTTGACGTTTTTTCAAATAGTAAACAGTTAAATGGTCAATGTACCTAAATAATACTATCCTCAGTATTCAGCGTTTAAAAACTCCCCAATAGCCACTGCAGTCATCTTGCCTTGAGTCTTTCTTTCTTTTTATCTCTAGACTGTCTTGACTATAGTAACACATAAGGTATGCTGTTTGATGGTCAGAAATTTATGTTAGGCATCTGTTTACTGTAGGATATCTTATTGACCTTTGTGTTCATTATCTGTGTACCTGTTATATCTGTCATATTTTTAATGTAGAAACCATAACCTCCAATAAGATATCAACTATAGGTAAATGATATAATTTGAAAAATTTTTATGAGTTGCTTCTGACCTATAATAATGCTGAGCATGAGAGGTCATGAACCTCTTTCTCGAATCAGTTTTGCACATGCAAGGCCAGAGCAGTGTATTTTGGAGTCGGGGGTGTGGGGGTGCTTATTTGGCCGGGATATGAGTCCACTGTAGTACAGAGACATTAGTTCATTTTTGTAAACCTTCTCATTCCATTAGAGAGCCACAGGGACCAGAGCAAATCCAGGCAGAACAGGATGCAAGCCAGGACAGGGCATAGGTCCATAGCAAGTCATTCTCTGTCACTCATTCACTCACTCATACAGAGCCAGTTTAGAGTCACTTCTTAACCTAACCTCTAAATCTTTGGGATATTAAGACACAGAAATACATTGGATTGCATACATAATATATTAATGTTGATCAATAAAATCAAAAACAAAATCAATATAAAAATAATCTACAGTTAAACTTTTGCGGAGGTCCTAATTAAGTCTAAAAGAATGTTGCCTAATTTTGGCTCAAGCACAGTAAGCAAACACTTATGGTGATGGAAACTTTTTCAGAATTAGGTGATATTAAAATAAAGTTCCTCAAGTATAAGTGCAGGGGCTGCTATCCTTTTTAATATATATAATTGATCTGGTTAAGAATATAAACAACTTGGTTAAGGTTGCACATTATATCAAACTTAGTAGGACGACAGATAATGTAGAATCAATTTAATTATTACAGAGGGACTTAGACAGCATACAGGCCAGGATAGATTTGTAGCAAACGAAATTTAATGTAAGTAAATGTGAAGTGTTACACATTGGAAGTAAAAATATTAGATTTGAGTACACAATGGGAAGTTTCAAATCATGAGAGCACACCTTATGACAAAGGTCTAGGATTCATAGTAGACTCACTGTCTACATCAAAGCAGTGTATAAAAGTGATGTTAGGTCATATAGCATGATGTTCAGAGTACCAAGTTAATGGAGGTTATGCTTAAATTATATAACCAACTGGTGTGGCCTCGTACAGTACAGTGTGCTGTTGTGGTCTCCATATTACAAAAAAAGACATAATATTGTTAAAGAAATTCTAAGGGAGATCAGCTAGGGTAGTTCTGAGACTGAGAGTTATGAACTTTGAGGAGATTGAAGGAGTTGAATCTTTTGCACAAATATGGAAATGTTTTTCTTCATGCAAAGAAAAATATCCGCATGGAATAAATTAACAAGCATTGTGGTGAGAGTAGGACTTAATGGACCCTCAAAGCTCAATTCTATTTAAGACAATCTTTGTGAATAGGTTGGACAAGCTTATTGTGATGATTGGCCTGTTCTTCTCACAGTTATTATAATGTTTTAATGTTCTAATACAGAGTGGTGTCCACACATGAGTGCCTAGTGGCTAAGTGATTAACCTAACCCAGCCATGCTCAGCCCAAAAAAGCACTTTGGAACCACCCTCTGTTGGTTGACTTTGGGGTGTGGAACATTCATTCTCTGGTAGGGAAGGACCCGGAACCCATGTAGGAAGTTGAAAAATACTAGCTAGGTAAAGTGGGATCCAACACTGAATACAGCATTGGGTCTGAAACCATGGTTCTTAGTCAAGAAGTGTCTCTCCTACAATGGAGCTGCCCCATGAGAATACTCACACACTTCCCGCTGGATGCTGTGCACTGGTGTTTGTTTTGATGAATGAGAAGATTGCCTCAGTTCTGTTGTGTACACACTGTGGGCAGCCTTCTTTTACAGCATGCCTGCCATAATCTAATAAAACTTGCATCATGCTTCTAGGAACCATATAGCTTCATAGCAACCAGACACAGAAAATGCACATGAGAAAATAAACATACAAAATGGCAATTAAATAATAACATCAAAGTAATAGCAAAAGTAATAAATAGATTAAAAAAAACAAAAATGGACCATTATTTACATAACCCTAAAATAAGATGTTTTTCATCATGGTATACATTCTGGAGTACAGATGTTAAAAGCGTTCTAAATAGTAAAGTGAGTGAAACTATTTACAACAATGTTTCAGAAGAATTTTGAAGCTGAGTGTAAGTTTAAAGACATAGTTGCTAGTTGAAGTTGAAATTAGTAGTGCAGAATTATGAATTAAATGTAGAATAGTAATCAAATAATTTCAAGAACATGTGAGTAGAGCGTTACTGTACTTTATTAAGAGGGAAGTCTTACAAGCAACTTGGAATAAATGCCTGAGCAATGCCTAAATGTGTTGCTGCCTTCTTTATTGTCCAAGCCCCATCAGCTATGTGATTTCTTCATTATTTTTTAATGCAAGACCCACTAGAGCACCATAAGCACTAGAGCACCTTAATCAGAAAATATTATCAGAATCAGCAAAGCCCAACCTGGTTTTAGACAATAGTGGGTATGCTTGAGGGACACCAGACTATGGCAGTTTACGACAGGGCCATCACTAAAGGCCATGCCACATTAGACAATTTTTCCAATGATTCTCAGTCATAGCCTTCATTTGCATAATCTTACCAAGTTGGAGGTAGTTGGCCATGCACTCGCATGAAGACCATTCACATAATGTGACATACCCAGCATCTCAGTAAATTAATATGGCCTGGCGACGAGATCAGCAACTTCAGCCAACAAGTCTGACATACTTTTTTTTATCAATATGTTTCTTAATAAACTAAGGTTTTTGCATGTTTTAATTTCTTCTACTGCTGCATAATGTTTTCTTTACTGAATTCATTCATTAGTTTTTTTACAATTTAGATACCCCTCTCTCCCAAATACGAGTCACAACAATTACATATCTGGAAGCAAACTAATCTTTCTTGTTTCACAAATGACATTACTTTAAAGTGTGCTTTGTGAGATGACATTCCTAAATTGCAAATGTTCGGCAATTTTTAGTTATTTTAATTATTAGTTTTAGCAGCACAATAACATTTTCATGGGCGGCGTTGTAGGATAGTGAATGCTGCTGCCACCTCACAATTCTTGGACCCTGGTTCAATTCCTGCCTGAATTACCTGACTTGTGTGACACTTGCATTATGTTCTCCCTGTGTTCATGCAGATTTGCTCCACTTCTCTTTTTACAGCCTACAATAATACACATTGGGTGATTGCCAACTCAAAAATGACACTGCCTACTTTTCTATGTGATTGTGGTGAAATGGGATCTATTCCTGGGTTGGATCCTGCTTTACACCAATGGCTGTTATGGTGGTCTATAAGTCACCATGACCCTTAGTAGTAATAATAACAATAATTAATTGCATTTATATAGTGCTTTTCTAAACTGTTTAAAGCACTTTAAATAGACAGTGGGGAACCATTTCGATCACCACCAATGTGTACCATTCACTTGGTTGATGCCATGGCATCCGGGTATGTGCCTCTGAACTCGCCACACTTTAGCTATTAGGCGATGAAGGAGTGAAAGGGACAGTTAGCCAATAAGGGATGAGATGACTAGAGTGGGCCCGGAATGACCAGGTTATTAGCAGGTACATCAGAAAACACACTTTTTGAAAGATGAATAGGAATCTTTTATGATGGACAGTGCCAACTTTTATAGCACAATGCTCCCATCACTGTGCTGGGGCATTGGGCTCGACACACAGACCAGAGGGCAAGTGCTCCCTGCTGGCCTCACCAACAACCCAAGCTTTTCTTCATGGTCTCCCATCCAAGTACTGGCTGGGCCTGAGCGTACTTAGATTCTGGTGGATTCATTTGTCCTAAAGTGCAGGTAGTATGGATAGTGGTTGGGAATAATTCATTTTGAAAAAAGAATGGAGGGATTAATTTTTTTATTATGGTGCTTGCACTTAAATGAATACCACATTTCTAATACAGAACAAAACTGAAAACATGTTTGAGTTAGAATTTGCCAGGTTTTTTTTTTTTTACACTGAAGAAGGTGTGATTAAAAGCAATTCTTTTCCGCTTTTGGGTTTTTTCCCCATATCCTCCATTTAGTCCGTTCACTAGAAATACAATTGATGAAAAATATGTTAATATGTTCATTGTTAAATATTTGGTTGGGATGAGTGCAGAAGGCCAAAGCTCCATTAAATGGGGACAAGTTTAAAATAATGCTCATAGTACATGGTTTATCTATCTATCTATCTATCTATCTATCTATCTATCTATCTATCTATCTATCTATCTATCTATCTGCCTTTGGTTTCCCCTATTTTCTGTATTGAAAAATGTTGCATCTTAAAGATGTTGTATAACAAAATATGCTATTGGCTAATAAAGGTGAGTAAAAGTAGGCCAAAAATGATTATCTTGAAGCTGCTGCCTTCTCTTAAAGCTTTCAAGCTGTTGTATACAAGATCACATTGTTTTCTGAGTGTGCAGATTTCCACTTTTCTTAATCTAACAGATTTGGATTTTAAATCAGTTTTCATGCACTTTCAAAGTAGGGCTTCTTTAAAGCAGAGGATCGAAGACATTGTGTTGCTCCTTTCTCTACTTATTCTACCAGCCTCCGTCATTAAAGGGGTAAGAAAACATCTGCATTTTTAGAGCCCTGCTGTTTGAAAGTACCGTTTCAATCCCCCACCCCAACCAACCTGCCAGTTGGTGTTTTCCTATTCCAGACTCCCCAACCAACTTCCCATTTTCTACATTTAATCCTGCATGGCAAAAAGAAAGTGCTTTGAAAAGATTAGTATCTTCAGCATTCCTTCCATTCCCCCCCCCCCCACCACAGTCCCCGCCAGTTGGAAATGCGCTTACAACGCTTTGCCTCATGTGATGAAGAAAGCTTTTTATGTGCAACAAAAAAAGCAAAAGTGAGTGAGAAAGGGAGAGAGAGAGATGGCAAAGTGAAGAAGGGGAGTGAATAAAATCAGCTTCTCATGATTGTTTTTCACGGTTTCTTCTGATTTTGACAGGTACCAAAGACATTTATTGTCCTTCAGGCAAGAATGTGAGATGGAGTCAGCTGTATCTTACTGCCTTTGGTTTAGAGGTTCAGGACAACAGATGTGGGCATTTAGGCAACTTGGCTAAACAATATTCTTATACCAGTTGGATACAGTTGCCCATTGATCTTTTTTATATTTTCTTTTTAAATAATAAATGCTATTGCTTTTGATTTCTCACAGCCCCTGAACAGTGTTCTGTGTCATCTTCTCTGTTTCTCTCCTCAGTTTGGCATTGCCCCCTTTAATTGTTCACTCCACCTCACCACTTGCTGCCAATCTTTCTCTCTTGTGGCAGTTCTCTGCTGCCAAGCCCAGCCTGGCTCTCACACAAGCCCATCTAACCAAGCACAAGTGCACCTGCTTCTCAACCTACTACCTAGTTTGATGGCCTTATTCCAGATCAAAAGCACCTGTGAGATTACTTACTGCAGCCGCATCTAGCTTACTTGTGACTCTTCCACTGCTTTTAGGACATTAATAACTCTAAACTGTCCCTTTTTCTGATCTTGCTGACTCCATTACAGAGTCGGACATATTGAGTGCATGGCAGAAACCAGGTCTGGATAAAATGCAACTGTATTGTGTGCACACACTCACACTACATCAGTTTTAGAGTTTCCATTTCACAAATCATTTACATATTTGTAATTGGGGAGGAAAGCAAAGTGCGCAAAAAAAAGCGATATACGCATAGAGGAAACGAGGAAGTGAATGCAAGTCCCTGGATCTGTGAGGCAGCACCCATTGTATCAAACAGCCCACTCCCCACAAGCATCTTTGCCGTCACTAATTACATGATAAATACTCAGAACTGACATAAAACGTAGCTGGCGGGTATGAAAAGGCACACAGCAAGTAAACAATCCACTATGTTTTGCATTTTATAAGAAATAAAGATCGCCCTCCTTTCCACCAAGAACCATTATAATTTCTATATACTGTACGTTATTCACCTCTTTGGTAGTTGTTTTCATGTTGTACTGTTATACAACATTGAATTGCAATACATTTAATTTGGATTTTTGACACTTATCAACAAAAAAAAAGACCCTTTAATGTCAATGTGAAAACAGATCAGTGGTCTAAATTAATTACAGGTATAACACACAACATAAGCATTCACCCCGTTTAATATGACAGGCATTGGTATAGTCAATTGGTTTTTGAAGTCACATAATTGGAGAACACCTGTCTGTAGTCAAGGTGTTTCAATTGATTATAGTATAAATGCACTTTATCTGGAAAGTCTAACTTGTGCTGAGTCAGTGTTGTGGCCTAACCCACACAAAGAAGACAAAACAACTTTCCAAGCAATTCCATGAGAAGCTGACTAAAAAGCTCAAGTTAGGGAATGGAGACAAGAAAATATCCAAGCCACTGAAGCTACAGAGCCTGTAAAGATAGCAACTGCTGATCAGGTGCATCTCCAATCGCAGCTTAATGGTAGAGTGGCGAAGATTAAAGCCACTGTTAAAAAAAATGCACATGACATCTCAGCTAGATTTCTTCCAGCTGACATCAGAGTCTCCCATGTGCCTTCTGGAAAAGATTCTGTTGTTTTGGTGATAAATCATGTGCATTATCAAAAACGCACCATCCCCAACGTAAATCATAGTGGTGGCAGTGTCATGTTGTGTGGATGCTTCATACTTCATGCAGCATGCCTAGGAAGGCTTTTGATAGTAAAATGAATGCAGCAAAACATGTAGAAAACCTGATGGAGTCTGCAGAAAACCTTTACCATGGGAGCAGATTTGTTTTCCAGAAAGAGAACAATACTAAGCATAAAGCCAAAGGTATACAGGAATGGCTTAAAATCAGCAAGGTTGATGTGCTGGAGTGGCTGAGTCAGAGTCCAGGTCTCGGTCAAATTGAGAATTTGTGGTTGGGCTTGACAAAGGCTGTTCATTGAAATCCCCGTGCAACCTGACAGAGCTGATCAGTTTTGCAAAGAACATTGATAGGAAATTGCAGTGTCCACATGTGAAGAGCTGATATAGTGAGAGACCTGTGCACACAGACTCAAGGCTGTAATTGTTGCCAGAGATGCATCTGCTAAATACTGACTTGAGGAAGATGAATACTAATGTGATCATTGTGTTTTACAGTTGTAATATTTTAGACCATTTTTCAGCATATTTTTTTCACTTTCACATTAAAGAGTTTTTTTTTCTGTTGATGAATGTCAAAAAAACAAATCCATTGTGATTCAATGTTGTACAATAATAAAATGTGAAAACCTCCACTGTATATAAAAGCATAGCAGCTTGCCTTTGTAGAACACTTTACTGCTTTGTTCTAATTGCTAGCTTACCTAGAGCATTCTACTCTAGCAGATATGTCAATGGCTAACTTTACATTCATCAAGCAGGACATTGAGAGGTAGGTGTCCTTGTAAGCATCTCAAGACCCAACGTCTGAAATCTTAGGAATGACTGGACCTGTTCATTTCTCGCTACAAAGGTTTGCGTGGCATTCCATTTAGGCCTGGCAGAAACATTATCAATTGAATTGAAAGATTTAACCACTTCTCTGTGAAGTTACACATGTTTGCTTGAGAAATCAACACTGGCAAGGTGTGACGATTCTTATTTCATATGGATAATTAATCCAATTATACCTCTTTTTAGATGTAGTCGAGTGGATCATTATAATTTGATTGGACAATGATTGATGCATTATGTTGCAGCTGCGTTTCATCTCAGACTCGAACATTTGAATCACTGAATCCTTATGCAACTCACATTTCCAAGTAAAGCAGTCTGTTTCTGAATGAACAGAAACCAAGTTCTTCACATCAGCTGTTAGAAAGATGGCTGTGGTTAAAACCAAGTAGAATGCCCGGGTTAAGCTGATCTTGGATCTAACATTATTAAATTGGTCATCTGTAACTGACATTGCTGGACTGATGCTCTACTGCTGTAGATTTTAAATTTAAAGACTCTTCCTTACACTAATATTCCCGTGGTTTCCAGTATCATACATTAAAAGAATTATATTGGCATTTTTGCCTGATTTATATTCCTGATGTTCTTTCTAAAGAATCTTATGATGGTATGCTATGTGAAGAGCACAATATAAATATAAACAGTTGATAAACCAAACAGTTCATCTTTTAGAGCTATACTTGACTTGAAATCACAGTTTCTGTAGAGCTGGTCCACTCTCCTTATTTCCATGTAGACTTAAACAGAAACTCTTGCTTTTTTCCTTTTGCATAAAGTAGTATAGGTTTAGTGGGTTGGGAATTCTCATTTGAATAAGGATTAATTAATGGGAGTGTTTGAACTGGTATCCCATCCAGGTTTGGTTCCTGCATCATTATCAGGATAGACTGTATCTTTCTGTGAATAAAAATGGGTTACAATGTATACATAAAATGTTCAGTATGAATCTTGTGGCTTCTGGGATGGCTGTTTGTTTTCAGTGGAGTCAAGTTACATATTTTACTGTGTACTTGGATAAGAGCAAAGCAAATTAGATGTTCCGTTGCATAATCAGAAAACATATGAACTGTGATTCAGAGGATCAGTTTTAACACAGCAACACACCACACTGTGATCATTCGATCTATAGAAGAGAATTTATTTCTAGTTGTAGTGTGATATTTATAAGACAAAGCACCGTTGTAGGTGAAAATCCACCCTGTAGCCAAGAGTAAAATTAGACACCCCTGCTGTTCTTTCATCAGTAGCTGTAACTTTTTTCTATGTGTATACTGTATACATTTGTACACTTGACTTTTTGTGAGTCCAGTGTGTATAACAACAGGGGCCCTGAAGTAATTTTGAGCCTCTGGCCTGCTGTGATGTGTGTCAATTTGTTATTGTCATGAGAATGCTGTACTTCCACCTGATAGTGTGGGAGAATTACATTGGGTTTTTCCCAGTCCCCTTGATCGTTCTCTGTTTTCCGGGATACACAGAAGATCCACTGCCCGAGCACCATCTCACTTATTTGGCTTACTTTATCCGACTGGTCCTGTCAAACAACTATCACTAGTCACTATTCTACTTGTCTTTTCACATTTAGTTAGCCTTCTGGCTCTAGATTTTGACCTTGCATAAAGCTGTGTATTGACAAGAGGGGGAGTGTGAGATTTTGTGAGAAAGTAACTTAAAGGAGTAACAAACTCGTTCTTTGCAAGTGGTCAAGTTTTCGTCAGCCCTTGTTCCAGAGAATCACTATTTGATATGATCATTTCTCTCAAGCTTTGAATTAATTTAAAAAAATAAGTAATTACAGGATACTTCTCTGCTGATCAACATCTGAGCAAAAATGATAATGTTACTCTGTATTGAAAATGAACACATCTGACGCCAAACTCACATTTCTGAGACTCTACCCAACATAACTTCAGTATGCTCTGTACTTCTATTTGGAATCCACTATCCTGTCATAGTCCAAAGGCATATGTCAAAGTCACTACACATTCACTGGGCCAAAAAAAACATCATTGTTTTCTCTGTAGTGCTCATACTTCAACAACATTTAAGAGAAGTGCCCTTTATAAGAACTGAGGTTTCTGCCATGTTTGAAGTGAAAAGCATAGCTTTAGCAAAATATGGATTCCCATCAATGAGAATAGAGTAAAAACTAGCAAGACCTTTATTTTATATAGGTCTTTTCTATAGTTAACACTAACCGAAGGTCCTTTACAAGTGCAAGCCTATAGTAGAATGTTTTACATATTTAGACAGTGGAAGCACTGGATTGATCCAAACTCATTAGGCCACATAGTCTGTCAGACGAGGAGCAAATGAAGATGAAGTTCAAACATACAAGTATAAAGGTCAAAATCCAAACTAGTGAAACACAAGTGAAGCTGATAAAAATGCAACATGGGTAAAAAAATATATCAACAACAAAACGTGAAAGGTGCTTGAGCCATAGTGGAGGACCAGGTATCTGTTTTAATACATTAACACAGATCTAAAATGGCTGCCAGATAACTAAATGTCCCATTGTGCATTGTTGATGAGTCTAGAGGCTAATTGTGTGCATTGGGTGTTGACATACTGTAGATGCACTTCATGAAGTAGGTATTTTCAATAATAGATTACATAAGTAAGGCTTGGCAAGTGGCAAGTTGCATGGGGTTGGTTTGGATATACAGTAAATACAGTATTTATGAGCATGACCATTTGATCTGCATGTGATGGATGTGTTCAGAGATAAACAGAATATGAAAGGTGTACTCAGACCACACTGCTAATGTAATGCGCATTGCCATTGACCACACAGTTAGTCAGTGGAGCACGTGTCAAAAAAAAAAAAAATGAACTGAATGTGCAAGATGTGGCCAGAAACAGACAGCATGTAGGAGGCCTAACCTCAGTCAAATGCATGTATATGACCAATTTACGTATGAAACAAGTGATCAAACTGCAAGCAGCAGATATGACCAGAGAAAAGCTACACACAGATTGTGTGGTCACAGACAAAATCCATGTGAAAATGTTGCTACAGACACAATTTATCTCCTGATCTCTATAGCGGAAGAGATAAGTGTAGGTGGTCCATTTGAACAGAAACATACAATATGTGGGAGACCTTACCAGAGAAATATGTCTGAAATGTTCAATCCAAAAACATGTCCATGTCATAGATGTGATTGCTGATAAACGGCATGTGGCTGGCCTGGACAGAGACAAACCACACGTAGAGGGCGAGGGCATGTGCAAACTGCATGTGGGACATATGGTGAGAGACAAACTGCATGTACTGGGTGATGCCACTTAAAACTGTGCTCAGAAAGAAGTTGTGTATGGGATATGTGGGCATTGTTGGAGAAAATGTCATGTAGCTAGCATGCTAGCAGACAAACTGCACATTGTGAATGTTGTCACCTACAAACTATATATAGGAGGTTTGGTGATGAACAAACTGCAGTTTTTGGATATGAACACAATTAATCTGCATGAGAGGAGTGGCCTCATGTGAGATAGCGTGTGCAGATTTGTGCATAAGTGCATGGTGCTTTGTGTCCCGGATGGACTTGCATATCTCAGGGTGCAAGAGGTTACATAGAGAATGTCTATGAGAAACATAACATCATGCCTTGACGTGTACAAATTGAAGAGAGATGTTGCAATGGATTAGATTAATTTTTGTGGCTTTTTTTAGGCAGGCTGATTATTAAGCTCAGTCCTGCAACACAAGTAATGAAAGGGGATTGCCGGACACACCTCTGTACACCTCTGTACACAACTGTCTGCCTCAGATGGCTATGGAGAGCTACTTATCAGTATTTCTCAGTGCTGTTTTTAAGTACTTTTTCTAAGAGACCACTCCATTTGCTCTTCCTTTCTACACCAATTGTCCATGTCCATTTCTCCTGGCTGTTCTGTATGTCGACTCTATGAGAAATGTTAGCCTTTGTCATGTGTACCGTCTCTGTACGGGGCTTGCTCAGTTGAGTTAGACATCATTGAATTATTAACATTTAGCTTATGTATCAGCCTCTAAGATGTGTGGTGTCTTGTCAAGCCATCTTGGGACTGACAGGGAGCTGAACATATTTGTAGTGGATAGTTTGGTCAGTGGAAATGTTAGTGTGGCCTCAGATGTGATTTCATCCTACCTTTGATGTGCTACCTCACTTTGGTGAGGTCCACATTTGTTTTTGCTTTGAAGCATTATGGGAAAAATAAATAGTATAAATTAGAAGGAGCTCAAGGTAGCAAAATAACAATCCTCTGAAAAATTAGTCATATAATTTAGGCTCTCCAATCTGGTATATGGCCAGCCCTCTTTGGTTATGGGCTCAAATAAACAGAAGTAATTTCAACCAGCACCACCATCACTTAGCTCAGAGTGTCTTAGCTTTGCACTGTAGAGGCAAGTTTGTACAACCACTAAGTTCCCATTGTGAATTTAACACTGAAGCCATGGAATAGATAAAGTCCTTATCAGCATTTAAATATGCTTTCATAAATTGATGTCACCCAGCAGCTATTTAGGGGTTGTATTTTATGATCAATGAATTAATGAAAGAGAAAAAGAAAATAGCACCTCGGAACCCAGAACCTACATATCTTTACTAATCTTGTTACATTTATTCTCTTTCTTACCAAGCATTCAGGTGGGAGCCAAAAAGAACAGATCTTACCTCCCATTTGCCACCTGGCTCATTGTGGTCTTTTCTGGTCATATAGCACAATGATCTTGTGATTCCAGTATCCTTTTATTTTATTTGATTCTTTTATGCCTGTTCCAGGGAGTGTTGTTTGTCACTTCAAAGCGTCTCCTTATGGAATGGGTCAAGGCTGGGCTGTAAAAATCTGAGACGTTAGACACCTTCCAGTCACCTAGAGGTACCAATTGCACGGAAGGCACGGAGGAGGACCCACACTGTGTACGTTAATGTTTCTGATTATCAACACTCTTAAAGTCAGTCCTGGGAATGTAATAAACTATAAATAAAAGAATATTAAATTGGGACAGGCAGCAGATACATCATTCAGTGAAGCCATAAATTATACATCATTTTACACCCTGTGTGCTCCCCCGCAGCGCCTCTCCATCTGCTTGTTAGCTGTCCATTCACTTCCCATCGCAGAGCTCGCCATTCACGGCTTAATGCACCCCCAGCCCTCTAAAAAAAAAGAAAGGAATTTTTTTTTCTTTACAGTTCAAAAGAGCATCTTATCTGTCTTGCTGTCATTTGTCTGAGCTTCACAACAGCACAAAAATTCATACATCTCTATGCTTAGACACAAAAAGAGAACCGATATATACACAAAGCCGATAAACAGTTAAATGAATAAACCCTGACTAATTAAACAAACGGTAACATCAGTAATGATATGATGGATCTAAAATGACATTTACATTGTGCATGTGTACATGTGAGAGTACAGGTGCAAACAACTGTGCATATATGCATACATCAATGTATATGAAGTTGCATGTGCAGGCAGGCATGTGTATTTTTGGCTGTGAGTTTATATATGTATATGTTTACAGCATATTGAAATAAAGTTCATATGTAGCTGTGTGTTTATGTTATGAGTAGGTGTGTATGCTTACATGTAAAACTGCATGTGTGAGGAGGGGTAGCTGACAAGTATGTGTATATGTTTTTGTTACTTTGTGCATGTATACAGGTGTTGGAATGCATTTATATGGAACTGCATGTCCTCAAAAATGTATGTATTTTTTCATGTGAATTTCAAAGCACATATGTTTATGTGAACTACGGGAGTCAGAATACTGTATGTATGAGGTTTAGTTTATATGTGTGTTTATGTGCATGCAAATGCACAGATGTAGAAGTACCAGTGCAAGATTGTGTGATTGTGTGTTTGTAGGTATTGGGAAGTCAATTGCATGTTTATGTCTGTGCAAGTTTGTTTGAGCAAGCATGTGATCTTGCATGTATAGTCAAGTGCATGAGGAGTGGAAGATGTTTAGTGTGTGTGGGTGAGTATAACTGTGTACCTGGTGAGGTACAAGTGCAGCTCAAATGTGACTTTGTCGGAAAGTAGTTTTGAGTGTATTTACACTTGGCCTTAGTTGACAAAACTTTATATTCTTAAACAACTGAAGGCTGTGGGTCCCCAGAGGTTTATTTTCTCTTGATTTGCATTTCTGGAATTTTGTTTTTCTTTCCTCCATTGTCATTTGGCAGTTGCTTCTTAAAAACTACACAAATTGTGCCATCATTGTTTATTAGAAACAATTGGTAATATTTTTTTCACAACGTTTCAGTTATTCTTCCTCTTTTGTTTATTTCATGTATTATTTTTACTGGTCTTTTGTTTCTGTTATTATTGTTATTTCAGTATTATCTTACTATCTAAACTTTATATATTATTTTGTATAAAGCACATTAAGCAGAATGTAATGATAAAGTGTAGTGCATAAATACATTTAGCATTATCACTATGTACCCTTCTATTTTCTAAACCTGCTTAGTTAGAGCAGGGTCATGAAGAAGCTAGAGCCTATCTCAGCAAGCATTGGGAACCAGCCCATCACAGGGTGAACACACACACACACACATACTTAAGGGGACAATTTAGAATTGTCAATCCACCTTTGGAAGGAAACTCTCTCAGACATGGGGAGAATATCCAGACTCCACACAGGGAGCACCTGGGATTTAAACCCTTGTCTCCTTGTTGCAAGGTGGCAGTCCATAAGCGTGCAACTGTGCCTGCAAATTATTATTATTATTACTACTAATACTACTACTACAATTTTTTGGTGTCCAAGTTTACACCTGTCTTTTTGGTCTGGAATCCCTACAGATTTTATTTTTTCTCCAGCCGTTTGAAGTTTTTTTTGTTTTTTCTGTCCCCCCTGGCCATTGGACCTTACTCTTATTCGATGTTAATTAATGTTGATTTATTTTGTTTTCTTATTGTGTCTTTTATTTTTCTATTCTTTATTATGTAAAGCACTTTGAGCTACTGTTTGTATGAAAATGTGCTATATAAATAAATGTTGTTGTTGTTGTTGTTGTTGTTTGTAGGTTTGTGCTAATTTGTTTGGTTATGCATAGGTATGCATTTGTATTTGCAGGTCTATATGATTCTTTATATTTTAATTCAATTCAATTTACTGCCCTTACACCTCAGGTGACAAAGAACAGTGTTTGTTGCTAGTCCTGCCGATTCAGAAAAACATTTGATCAGGCTGTTGTGTGCTGATATGTGGTTGCATCTGTGTGCACAAGAACCTGAAGCATCACACTTGGTCTCTTATTTTCATTTTGGTCTTGCCACATTGGTTAATTGTCACTACAGACTGGCTCAAGTTAGGGGCATATTCATCTTAAATATTCAGCTTGGGAATGCTAGTCCAACCCTTGAGAAGGAGTGTGTGATAAGCTAAAAAGAAGAGCACAGCAACACTGAGTTAGCTATCTGAAAGGTGAACTTTTTCTTCATTTTAATACATATTAATAATGCCCTTCCAAAAAGCATATTCCTATTTTTCCAACTAATTTCTCCTACAGATTAGTTGGAATGTCTGTCTCAGGTGTAACTGGGGGTTTAATTATTTTCTGTTTTGATTTTTCAGACCAGTCTGGTTTGTTAGGTAGAAACATAGCTGAGAGATATTACTGAAAGTTCCACCCCACTGCCTTCCACCAAATTGAGTAGAGCACTAACTAGAAGTTTTTTCATCTTCTTTTTGCTTCTGTAATTATTCTGACCATACTGGCCATTTAGGAGTATACAAGTGGAAGGCATTCCCTTACCACCCAGCTATCACATCACCTTGTGACCACCCTGGCCCCTATCACACATATTGAGCTGAGGTGTACCCGGGTGCATTTTAGCTTCTGTTTGGTTGTTTTGACAATAAGGTCAGTCTGGTCAGTTAGGTGCAGATGTAGCTACAGTATATTTAAACTCCCATTCCCAGTGCTTAGCTTCCTGGTGTAAGTATATGAACTAGCCTTGGTGAAGTATAACTGGCAGGTACTATCACACCACCTTCTTCAACCCTTAATTTTTAATAAAGTTTTACAGATCAGTTTGCCTAAAGTTAACCAAGTGATGACTTCAAATTCTCATCACTAGACCAGTTCCTAATATAGTTACGCATTACGCATTATGCATTACTAGCCTGGAAACACCTTCACTTCCCATCCCATCGCTCTCTCTTTCTTAGGATAGTTGTTTTTTTTTCTGTGAGTTCATATTTAATAGAATAGTATAGAGTCTTTAGTCAAAGTTACATTTTGTCACAATGTGATTGCTGAGTCAGCACTAAGAGAGAAAGTGGAGAAGGTGAGGTGGGATCCCATGGGATATAGCAGGCTTATTAGGTAGAGAAGCAGTGGAAACATGACTGATACTGGTGAAGTAGCCGAATGTGACTGTTTCTAACAGACTGTGGCGTCACCCCTCACATCATTTCTCATCAAATATGAAGTTGTGTCTAAAATTTTTTTTTCACACGCAGCATAGTAGTGGGTGTTGCTAAGGTAATCCTGTCAGTCATTGCTGTATTTTGCACTACAAATTGTATTCCAATACAATAAAAAAGGAATCTCAAGCTTAGAAAAATTCAAAAAAGCTCTGAAGTCTGTTTCAAAAGAAAAGTGTTTTTGCCCTGAGGAGGACAATCCTTCAGGAATCCTGCTTTACATCCACTCACGATGTGCAGGTGGCGCAGCTTACACTGTTAATTTTATCATGATAGAAATAGATGCATTGCTGCAGGCTGCCTCTCAAGCCAGCTGGTGCCAGTCAGCAGCCCATCAGGGAGTTGCAGCCTGGCAGGTGAAAATTAGGCGCCACCCTGAAGGGATGGTGACCCTGACCTAGCACATAATGTGCACCAGAAGCAGATTAAGCTAGGATCAGGACTTGTGCAATTTAAAAGTTCGATGTGTGTTTCTGTATTTGCTGTTTAGTGCCTTGTCTTCATGGCTTTGTCCTTTTTTTCACATTCTTCTAACTAAAACAATAACTTTTTTATTATTAATATAGATGTTAATTTTGTGTTTTCCTAGTTGCTGTGTATGAGCTATGATCCCTTCTCACATTTACATTAATGCTCCAAACAGATTAGGTGTAACACTAGGGTTAAAATGCATTGGTTCTGAAGGAAATGGCAACTCAAATGGATCTAAAAGAATTTGAGTATTCTAATGTCATCTACCATTTTGAAAATGAACAGACTTTATTTCATAGACAGTCTTGCCAAGTCCGTGATTTTTTCTGCCCGGTTGGGCTGTTTTTGATCGGTGTCAGCAGGGAAAACATGGGCTTTCAAAGGTTGCAATTTTTTGAGCTGATTTTTAAAAATAACTCGGTATTTTGGGCACTTTTTAAACCCCCCCTCCTCTGCCTTATTATCATCATCTAAATGCACCATATTTTATCATTCTAAAATCTCAGAGGGGGACACCTTTCCTGTTCAGTGGTATATATCCCATTCTATCACTCCCAAATGCCCCCCAGTCTTCATTAGTATGTACCTAATACATTGCTCTTGATGCCACCCTACGCTTTCTGGTGTGTCACTTTGTTTATGTCGGGTATTGGGCTAGTTTCTACATTTTTACAAAAGACAAACTGTCAATTTACATTACTCACTATTTTGGTCACAGCAGTCCAAAATAAGAAACCTGATTTTATGTACTTCCTAACAATAATAAACACAATTATAATGCATTTACACCTGTTCATTCATGCATTTTCTGTACACATCTTCCACAACAATTTTGCTGTGAGCTAAAGCTCATTCCATCAACGTCAGGTATAAAGCCATTTCAGGACATTGTCATGGGCAGATTGACAGAATGCATCAATTTAAAGTCACACCTTTGGAATGTGGGAGGAAACTGGGAGTACCTGGAATAAATGTGGAATAATATACAAACTTGGGAATTAATAAAGTAAATCATATCAAAAAATCTCCACATGGACTCAGGCCAGGCATGGAACAGAATACAGTTTCCTGAAGATTTGTGTCAGCAGCGCAAAGCACTGTCGGTATGCTGCCCTTCACTTTCAATTTCCATCTCCCTGTATACTCTTGTGCTGAGTCATGTTACTTCTTGTCCACCTGCAGGTGACTATTGTTACTTTGAATTCTTGAAGTCATCTCTTTGCAGATGGTGACACTGGCTTGCTGATTACAAGGTCTTGTACACTCAGTTATCCATAACCAATGTAGTGTATGCACAAAGAAGAGTAATCTCTTGAGGGTTAAGTGTCTGGATTTGAACTATGAACTAGAGCTTTACATGCTGATGTCAGAGTAGGTCACCTGTATGGATGACAAATATTACTAGGATTTGAGTGTGAAGAAGAGATTCTGATGAATTGGGAAGTTGTGTTTAGCTGGGTACAGGATATAATAGTACTCAAATGACTACCAACCCCTCCCAGACCTTTTTGACAATTTATGTTCATTTTGTTGTTATAACCCGGTGACCCCTGATTGGATTTAAGAAGTGATTTGAGAATATTCTTATTGCTTTAAATTGTTTTCTTCTTGGCACTGTAAAGTTTCTTTTGTTGGTACATTCTATGATGCATTTAAAATAAAAGGTGAATTGAATATAGTCTTTCACCTCAAGCTGTAGTCTGCACAACACTGAACTGGAAGCAGTGGAAATTATGTGATGATTTATTGTTTGATTGATCACCAGATACTTCAATTTTTTCATATCCTTAATACATACTATACATGTTATGTTAAATAATGGCTATATATGCCATAGTATGTATGAATGTACCCTGTGATGGAATGACATGCCATTGGGGGGGGGGGGTTCTAACTAATACTTGATGGTGCCAGGATAGACTCCAGCTGCTGTGATCCTGTAATAAGTTAAAAAATGAATTAATGGACTGGTTGATTTCATATGGAAGATAGATAGATAGATAGATAGATAGATAGATAGATAGATAGATAGATAGATAGAATAAAAGCTTAACTTGAACTATTCATCTTATGAAACTTTTAATGATGGACTTCATTCATACAGAAACTGTGTCCCTTGCAAGATATAGTTCTACTTGGTTAAGGGAGAGTGTAAAACTAGCATAAAGGCACACCTGAACAGACTGTTCTGTACTTGTACATTGGAATAAAGGAAATGTGGAAAAGTAGCAGCTTAAAGTAGTTTAATCAGCAAGGTGAGTGCTGTCAGTTATGAGCAAATGATAATCAGGCATATTCAGATGTGTCACAGTCAAACTGTGTGCAGCTGACACCTCCAGAGAGGCATGAAGTGATACAACACAAAGTTGCCTTGTGAACATTTCAGGCCTAATTTAAAATTATTAATGTCAGTCAGAATGGTTATTCATCCTGAGTAAACACATCTAATGAAGAGAGATGTTTCTGGAATACCGTGTTCCAGTCCTGTGTTTAGTGTGCTTTATTATGGAGGACTTGTGCCAGATTGTTGTTTCAGCAAAGTAATTTTGCTGCTATTGTAGCTGAGTAATGGTGGCTTGAATAAGAATCTGCTATTTCCTTTCCTGCATCTGAGGCCAGCTTTATTCCTAGTGCTATCTCTATCAGTTAAGCCAAAATTTATGCAATACACCATTGCTTTTAGTAATTTATTTAAAAAATGAACTGTAGGGGAACTAGCCTAATCAAGGAGACCAAGTGATTTATTTTATTGAAGATAGCATAAATGCTATACAAAAATCTAAGTTTGACCAATATGGACTGGATGAGTTGGTGTTGGCACTGCTACTTGACTGCTTCAGAGACACTATTTCAGTGGTCACCCTGTCTTCAGTCTGTGTGGGATTTTTGTGCTACCCCTGTGTTCCAGTGGACTTCTTCCAAATTCTTCCATTTCATCTTACATCCAGAAAACGTGAAGACCAGATTTATCGATGAGTCTAAATTAGCTCAGTGAGTGTGCTTTGCAATGAACTTTCATTCCTGTATGGCAAGTTCTTCCATTTAACACACTACTACCTAACACAGGACACGGATCCTCACAATTGTTTATTGGAAATATCACTTTATGCAAATGGATGGATGAGTGGTGCACTCAAAAGGCAGCGCAGTGGTAGTGCTGCTGCATCATAGTAAGAAGACCAGGATCCTCCCTTCGTGGAATTTGCATGATCTCTGTGTATGTGTGAGAATCCTCCAGGTGCTCCAGTTTCCTTCCACAGTCCAAAGATGTAGGTTAGGTGAATTGGTGATGCTAAATTTCCCTGTGTGTGTTTCCAATCTGCATTGGATCCTGTCCAGAGTTTGTTCCTGCCTTGTGGCCTGTGCTAGCTGGGATAGGCTCCAGCATCTCTCACAACCCTGGTCAGGATTAAGTGGGCTAAAAAATATGTCAATAAACATATAATCCTCCTTAGTGGGGCTATAAAAAGAACAGTGTTTGTCTTGACATCCCTTCACTTTTAGCCCAGGCTGAAGTGAATAATTGCTTAGGTGGACAGACAGTAGGTGGAGAAGTTTATTGACTGATTGATTTTTTATTTTCTCAGGCACATGCTTATTCACTGAACCTTCGTTTAATTAATTGACCACTTATTCATATTCCTGTTGAATAACTGTTGTTCTAAACTCTGCTAGCCTGAAATTTTACTAATGTAGGCAATAGATTTGTGGTGTTTCTTCCAGTTAGACACTGTCCAGTAATCTAGATTTTCTCGGGTGTGATAGGCTTGAAATTTTTCCCACCAAGTTTCCAGTGAATGTGGTTCAGTGGATCTCATTTGAAATCATTACTTTAAATTAAACCTTCTTCTAAAGAATAAACAGTTTTATCTTAAATTCCACCATCCCATGGTGACCATGACAAAATATTGTTAACAGAGCGCCTACTGCGATTGCCTTTAATCTGTGAATAATTACTCTAATGATAAAGCTGCAAGCATTGGCTTACAAATGAGATTGTGTGGCAGCAGCCTCAAGCTGCAACACGTACAGTTAAAAGTGTATTCATTTATTTGTTTGGTGGGTTTCTTCTTTTTTTCTTGTTAAGGGGGAAGTCTTCTTTTTAAGTGTACAGTCATCTAATAGCCTGTCACTTGAAGACGAAGTAGGCATCAAAGCCCCGCCAGGACACCATTACTCCATCTGAAATTGAAATTTCCAATGAACCGGAGGACTTCATTTTTTATTTTAATGACAGGCACCAGCTGAGGTTTATTTAAAATGCTGTGTGCGCTTTAAGTGCCAAGTCCTTTGCCACTAGACGTTTCCAGATGTATCTGGATCTTAAAGGCAGAATGTGCCTGGTGCAATATAAAAAGTTCAAGTCCTAAATAACCGACTAAAGGTAGTGTTAAAAGTGCTGCACATGTTAGCTGGGCAATTGTTGGGAACATGGATTATTGAGGAGAGGATGAATTGGGACACCAATAAGCCTTTGTTTTGATTGCTTTACAGCATCTCTCTGGTTGTTGATCTGAAAGGAAACTGTGTCACCTCACCTTGTAGGTCATTTGGTCTGCCCGATTTATTTATATACCCAGGTTACAAAATCAAGATGGCAAGGAGGCAGAACATTTAAAATGCCTAGAAAACAAGAGGGAAGAGATTAGGTAAGGAAGAGGACAAGCATCAAACACCACCATTTTACTTTATGTCAGGTGTCCACAGTCTTTCTTGCTGGTTACATTTGAGAACATTGCTTTCCCACATTTATGTGTGTACCCTTAGCAATCCCAACAGTTAATCTACAGTATTTGTATTTTATATAGTATGCAATGGAAATAAAAACCAAAGGTGAAGGTTTAGGGCACGGAGTGGTGCTCCCCATATTTTGTTGCACACAAAATATTGGGTAGTGTCACAAAAAAATGTCTATAGAGACCAGTGTCTCTAACCAGACTTGGGAGAGATTGCAGTGGTGCTAGTTATGAAGTCCATGAGGCAGAAGGGGTGGGTTCAGGAGCCCCAAACCCAGAAGTGACATCATTCATCACTGGCACGTGATTCCCTGGATCTGCAGAGGAAAAAAAGAGAGATGTTAGGATGCAGCACCAACCTGCGATATGGGTTGGAATTGAAAGTCGACAAGCCCTGAAGTTGTCTGCCAGGCATGTGTGTGTGACAGCATGGCTCCATCATAAGGTACCTTACAGAGCTTACAGGATCACAATGCAATATCAAAACCAGCAGTTTCTTAAAAAGTCCAATGAAAACATTAGATACCAGAAGTACACAAAGTGATAGACAAGACTTATGCAACAAATTTACAGATTTCCAGGCAGAAGTGGCATGTAAGTACATATCATAGTGGTGTATTTTTTCTTTAAATGTTTGCTGCTTTTAAATGTAGGATTTCTAATCACAGTTGCTATTGGCAGGTAAAATTGTCTGATTATTAAACAGAGATGTGCTAATGTAGTGGAGAGTAAAAATTGGTAACATCTAGCATATATGATGATAATTATTTATAGATTGTACTTATTGAATAAGTTTAAGTGATACTTGTTATTTTAAATTAAAAAAATAAGGAGAAGCCACATAAGCCATTTCTTACGTGGTCACATTTAAGACTCAATACACAAATAAACTGAGTTTTGTGGAAGATGAAAGACGAGCAGATTTTTTCTAGGCCATGTCTATCCTGGGAGAGTACAGGTGGCTGAGATATAAAGAAAAGCAGGTTGGTTCTGGCCAGTGATGCAATAGAGGCTAAGTTACTCCTTAGTCTGGACTGAAAAGCCAAATCATTAAGAAAATACAATACACCCTCACTGATCCAAAAGGTGTGTCGAGGACCACTGGTCTGACTTAAGTGCAGGGCTAATATGCCATTCTGTGTCTCTTAACCCATACATAGAAAGGCCATGCTGTCTATCTTTTTCTTTCTCTCCTTCCATCAATTCGCAGTAGGGTTGTGCGGTAAAAGCTCAATTATTCAATCAGTATGATACCAGCATTTCATTAATTTCAGTAACAGAAGAAAATTGGTAGTTTTTAAACACCCCTCTCAGTCATTTATTAGTGCAATCACAACTGCCAAACACCCCCTTCCCATCCCCCAAACCGCTTTTTAATGAAATATATGAATTACATCTAGCTCAATTCACCAAGGGGGAAACCCTCTGTTTGAATACATATATTAATTTAAAGTCACTGAAGACTCCGAGGGGCATCTGCCCACTTCTTGCATGGATTTGCAGAGTGCAGAGAAACAGGAAGCAGTGTGATTGGGCAGTGGTGACTGGAGGCGCATGATTGTGTGGCAGAGCAGGGATTTTGTACCAGTCCAACATTAAACAAAAGTCCATGTTGGATCAAGAGACAAATGCTGGACCAGAGACCACCGTGACAGAGCCACGTGGATAGTCTAAGAATATTGAATGTTTAAGACTTCTAGAAAGATGAACTACTTATGAACCAGGTTGTATTACTTTGCCAACACTCATTTTACTCTGCGTATATTTTGGATTAAAAACCCCAAGTTAATCTCCATATGAATAAAAGTACACATTTTCTCGCCTCCCTGTTTCAGTACTCTATCTTGTTGCTTGAAGTTTTATATATATTTGCATATTTGTAACGGAAAATCCACAAAGGGAGAAAATTAATCATGTATCTTAAAGTAGTTTTTATTCCTAATCTTTCAGCTTCTATCAGGAATCATAATAAGGAAAATGATTAGACTTATAGGAATCCAAGGCAATGTATAGCAAATAAGGAGGGGAGGGGGCATGGCGGTGGTAATTGATGAGGTGATCCAGAGACGACAGCAAATAATTGACTCCAACCTGCCCCCCCCATCCCATCTGGCACACACTTTCATATGTAATTTGTTTGCTGGGGTGCCTGGCATCTCCTATGTAAGCACTGTCTGATGAATGTCTTTGGGTAGCCATTTGACGTGAGCAGTTGATAAAGATAGTGCCTTTCATTGTTTTTAGTCTCCTTGGCATTACACTGGGTGTGAACTCTTCTGAACAGAGTCTTAACACAGCTTCATTTTTGTGATGATGAATGTTTGCTAGCAAAGTGTAACATTTTGTCTGCATAACATTACTTATGATAAACACTTGTAATAAGGGTGGCATTATCTCTTTCAATGGATATGTCCAGGAAATTGATGCATCTGTTTCTTTGTTTTTCCATAGTAAAATCGTAGGATCGTACCTGGATCGTAGGAACTATGACGTTGATGTGGTTATGAAAATCCTTCAGCTGGTCATTTTTAATGTGATGAATGTGTTGTCAATATAGCATATCTAAAGTTTTGGTTTATACTGAGTCAGAGCCATGCTTTCAAATTGTGGCATTACCAGCTCCTCTAAGAGTCCTGATATTGGTGATGCCTTCTTTTTGTCTGTAATATTCCCCATTAAAATGAAATTGAGTTTTCTAGCAAAGTGAAAGTAGATGCATTATGTTGTTTGTGGCCAGTTTTCGTTTTTGTGTCGTTATGGTGGGGTCGTTATTTAGCTTTGTTTGTAGAGTTTCTGTGGCCAGATGAATTGGAATCATAGTGTTCAGTGACACAATATCAAATGAGACAATGATTTCATCCTCAGCAATAAGGGAGTGTAATCTCAGAGATACTATAAGTAAACTCAGTTTGCTTTATAAGCTGACTGTCTGATTTTGTTAACAAAATGGTATTTCTAAAACTTATTAACACAAGTGGTACTCAGAATGTTTGGTATTAACAATAGTATGCACTAAATGGAGCTATTCAAGTCAGTTGTTAGAAGATGGCTAGCTGCCCTGCTTAAAGATGGAGTGCACCTACTGTGAAGCACTTTGTGCAATGCTTGTGATATTTAGTGTTGGTAAGGATGTCTATTCATATTAATAGAGGCTGTATATTTAAACATCACTATTGATATTACCAGTCGTATGTCTAATGATCATAATTTCTGGTGTCAGTGATGTTATATTTGAGCTTCTTTAAAGTTGGTGTTAGGAGGTGTCATTATGTTCTACTTGACATATTGGAACTTTTATGTACTTTTATAACTGTAGCCAATTTTGTTTGAAATCAGATATCTGAAGTTGGCTGTCCAAAACATTAAGCTTTAATTACACATATTAGTATAGGAACTGCCATGCATAGAATGCATGAATTTTGTAACACTTGATGCTGAGAGATGCATATAATTGGATATTTGAACTTTGTTACATTTCATATTATCTAGCAATGCTATGGATTATGCCTATAATGTTTGTTGAGAGATGAGATACAAGAGCCTAATCAAACTTTCTTTTAGGAGGTCTAATTGTGCTTTCCAGAGGTGGGTTATTGGAATATTTTCATACAATGTTATTAGTATATATTTTGCTCAATATTTGTATTAGGAATGAAATACCAGAAATTTGTCAGACCTGATGTTAGCAGTAGGTTGCCTGATTCCAGTGATGCCTGATGTTAAAGATCTTGTTACATTAATCTGTACAAATTTTAGATGTGTGCTCCATAACATAGATGAGATATCTGAACTTTGTCACACCTGGTGGCAGCAGTGGTACTGTATATGTAGCATCCATAATGTTTAATGTTAGAAATGAGAGGAAAACATTTATGAAAATTATGTAACATGCAATGCTATCCTCATCTGTACTAATGTGAAATATGTGGAGTGTAAGAAAGTACATAAATTAATAGTACTTAGTAAAACAAACATCACGTATATTAATATCTAAAAAGTGGCAATCACATTTTTAGGGACGTACTGTAGCTGAAGGATTAGTTTAACAAATTCAAACTGCACCCCTAATAATCTTAATGAAATTGACACAAATGGGTGATGCAACATCAAACTCAAAGAAATAATTTTAATTTCCATAGATGAGAAGTTGGGCGAAAGTAGTGGTTTGCCATGCAACAATAGCATACTGTTATGCACAATTTCCTATTTCATATAGTAAAGTTCTTTTGGCATCTCCACATAATGCTTTGTGTTTCTAAAGAAAGGTGATAATAACAATTCTTTGTAGAGATGACCCTTCCTAAAGTAACTGGCAAGCTAGGAGTCTTTAAAGTAAATCCTCTATCTGAAAGAAATTGACAATTCTTTTCATCTGGGGAAGGCTGATGCTGCACCATACCAAGCAAAGTTAAGGGAAAAAAGATGTAGGATGTCCTGGAAGTTCACTTAAAAAGTTCAAGATTTCTTTCTTTTTCCTCACACACCTGAAAATATTTTGACAACCCGGCATTACTACTTCTAAGCTGCAATTTTTGACTGCCAGTAACAGATGGCTGAAAAGTGGGCTTTATCTCTCTGAGATCTCATTTTGTTCCACTTAATTAAATTTGATTAGATGTTCAATTTTGTCTTTTTTATTATGTCTAGATTTCAAATTAAGTGACTGTTTTCTTTCTTTTTTTTTTCTTCAGTTGTTGTTTCCCCTCCTACGTCTTTTGAACGCAGCCGTTGAGCCAGCTTGTACTTTGAACAGCGAAGAGCTTTATAAAGAAGGCGCGTGCAGAGAAAAAAAATCAATTAAATTGAAAATAGTCTGCACTGCTTTTCAACAGCAGAGGAGTTCAAACAGTTTTCACTTGCATGTTATGTAATGCGCCTGCAAGTTCTGCCATTCCCCCCACCCAACCCTATACCAAAAAGGCACAGGCACAAGGAATAGTTTCTTCATGCAGCATGGGAGAAGCATGAATTTCTCCTGTCAAAGAGCCACAGCGACTCCATAATGACCCGAGTAATTTTCAGTGTCATTTTCAACACTCCGATGAATTCATTGATTGCCTTCCCATCTAATTAACTGATTATAAGAAAATGCCAAGAGGCACGCCCCTGAACGGAACAGGCTTCCTTTGCACGCTCAGCTAACTTTACATGCCGCCGCGCTTGTCTCTGAAACGTCTCTTGACTAACATATTCTTTCCTCTTTTAAGCAGACCTTGATGTTCCAAGCCCATGCCACAAAAAGACATGTGAGTTTGGCTCTGTCTGTGTGGTGAAGAATAACGAAGCTGTGTGTGAGTGCCCCGATGTGTGTACCCAGCCACCTGACACCATCTGTGGTGATGATGACCAGACTTATGGCAACAAATGCGAGATGGAAGCAATGAGCTGTGTGTTCCAGAAAGAAATAAAAATCAAGCACAAAGGACCCTGTGGTAAGTGACCCATGATTGCTGCTCTGATCTCTCAGACTCATTTAGCTACTTAGATTTTGTCAGCCATGGAGCACATGTTACATGCAAGGTCTGGTGTAAATCCTATATTTAAAAACCTGCATAAATATCATTGAATAATTAATACCAACTAAAACATGCAGGAAGGGGGAGGACTGAACAAAGAGAGAACACAATAAAGGAAGTGGCAAAACATAACCAGCTGTTTCCTTCAGAGTTCTTTAACCCTGAGTGATGAATGGGGTGCCATCCCCACTTTCCCACCCTTCAGTTTTATATCTTTTGTATCTGTTCCTTGACACCGTCACCAAACTTATCTCTGGACTTAGTTAGTTGGGTTGGCCTTATTAATCTGGAAGTTTTGTTGTGGCCAAGCTTTGAAATCAAATCTGTATTCGGGGTGGTCCACTAAATCTGTAGGGCCAACAAATGAGAGCATCTTCTGGAAGTACCTGGTGACTTGCACCTGTGTGCACAGGGAAGCTTTTAAAAGAGTCAGCTCTCAAGGTATTTTGTGAGTTACCAATTACCATATCTTAGTGGCAGGTTCCCTGACGTGCCATCTGTGACTTGCCTCCTTCCAGGTGTCTGGGCCATACTTTTTCTGCTTTTAGAATGTTAATTTCTGGTCCACCAACAACAAATTTGCAGCTATCTCCATGAAGGTTGCTATTTACCCATGCTGATTTAGAAAAGTATGCTCTGTATGCTCTGACTCTCCTACTCCAAGGCTCTTGACAGACCCATCTCCTTGTAGAAGTAATAATAGAATGATCAATGGGAGAATTTGAACGGAAATTTAGAATGCAGGCCTTTAATTGCCATTACAGTATATCATTGTATATAAGAGCATATGGTCTCGATCCTATACTCAGGTGTATATATATATTATTATATATTGGAATTATTGATGTAATAGTGAAATAATACTGGTTGAAAATAGGTTGCTTCAATTTTTTATTTAGTCTTGTTTATACTAGAAAACAAGAAATGTGTCTTCATGTTTGCATCCACATAGACAAGAAGAAAAAACACACAGTGGTAACAGCTCATAATTCATTGTAAGCAATTTTTAAACATTCACTTCTAATCACTGTCTGGCTGTCGTGTTTTTTTGAGCAGAATCTGGGAGGAGTAGGTAATAACACAAAATTTAGAAACCATGTGGACCGTATGGGGTTAAGCTTAGAGTTAGGCTTTAGGTTAGGGGGTATTGCCCGAAGGCATGCATGGGTACACTGTTCCCTTTATAAAATTTTTTTTATTTTTAAAGGTATATACACCCATTCCAAAAAATGTTCAATAAACTGTCCAAAGCCCTCTCTATTCTGTCCTATGGCTGTTCTCTCATTTTTAATATCTCTTAGTAATCCCACTCATTTTTTACTCAATTTTTCGATTTCGGGTTTGGGTTCAAAAATATCGCCCCCTACTGGTCGAACTTCAAAGTTATTCAAAATTTGGAATTTAATGAGACTACCACATCTATTAACTCTAAGCCCTCTCCTGGACACTATAATTAGGCTCATAACAAATTCTTTATTAGTTCTACAAGGTTTTTAAATTCTAAAAATTAAACCTGGCATCATTTGAAAAATATTTTTCTTTTTCTTCAGAAAACGGGCTTCCTCACTACATTAGATCAAAACACATACACTAAACATAAATTAAACACCCAAATCCTAAGAAAAACTACCAAAACTCCACAAAAGACCAAACACCACCCAAACATCAGGGACCTCAATAGTACACTGACCTTTAGCCTTAGGGCCTCAGTCCAGTGGGGTTAAGGTAAGAATAAGAAAAGGAGAAGACTATAAAAATACCATACAACACCAGACACCATCTTAACATCAGGGACCCTAATAGTACACTGACTTTTAGCCTTAGGGCCCCAGTCCAGTGGGCTTAAGGTAAGAATAAGTAAAAGAAAAAAACTATAATAATACAACAAAAAACCAAACACCATTAGGCTTTTACCAGCTCCTAATATATGACAGAATCAGTACATTCATGGTTATTCCTTCAGAACATGGTTCAGTGGGTCTTAGAATGGGACTCCATTCACAACATTTGTTTCCAACTTGAAGGTGTGACTTGCCCAACTCTAAATACAATACATTCACACTCCTTCTGTTTTCCTGGTCTCTTTCCACAGTTCAATACTACCTCCCTCTTACTTGAAACTCGGTGCTGATTACCACCCGACTCTTGATTCACTTAACAACTGACACTGGTGGTTATTTGGTCCAGGCACTTTGTAGGTTATGCCTGAAATTATTATGGTGGTTGTCCAAAATCCCCAGACTTCTAAGCTACAGTGCACTCTGCTGGCCCCTGATGTCACTACACCTACACACTTCTCAACAGCCAGCAAAAGTGATCATTTAAACCAAACCATGTAGTTTCTGTTTGAGTCAGGGAGGTTGTTTTAAAATTCCAGGGCTTGCAAGCCACACTGTCCTGTGGTAGCTCCTGAAACCCTTTCTTCCACTGAAACAGGCACTCATCTAACATTTTGTCTCTCTGCCTTCTGTAGTAAGCAGTGGGATACTAACTATGCGGTGGGAGTCATTTGCTGCTACCTGTCAGCTTCAAGGAATCCACATGGCTTTTTGCCAGTTTCTCAGGAACTCTTCTTCTGAAGCATACTCAGTAATTAGAAGGCTTATTGTTCCCTGCAGACTTTGTCTGCCCACAGGATCATTTAAAGTGACTCTTAATTTACTAGTTGTTCCCCTATTTGTTCTTCCCCACTCCCATGCAATCTTGATGCCCTTTTTGGTCCTGGAAAAAGTTGCCATATGAGAAACTTATCACAATACATATTTACAAACAAATGATAACATATTTGTTGCAGTGTGCAATTTTATATGGATATTTACAGTATGTAGCTGTGCATGTGTTTGTAACTGTTCTAGTAAAAATGGAGGTCAGCTAACACACTAGATTTGCCTGTAGGTACGTATACTAATCAATTCTTTCTTTAATGTAATAAATGCAATACCTGCTTTTATTGATCACTCTGAGGGATGCTATTTTGACTTTTTCAGGAGCTATGCTTCAGGCAGCCCTGTTCTTATCTGATTCCAAACTGTATTTTATGTTTTACACTGTGTTTGATTTTCTTGAAGGTGACCTATCCACTTACTTTTGTCAACACCTGTAAAATAATTTGGTTCACATTTTACACTTGTCATATTTTTATGTAGTTTAGAAAATCTAAAACCTTCCTCCTCCTCTGTTATAAGCTCTTTGTGATTAGATCCTTTGTCAAGCTTAGGAACAGATTCAGAAAAACACAAGAAGCTTTCACCAAGTAGCTGATGATTACTTTCTGTTTTTAGCACCAGTGAGCCATAATAGTTTGTGAACCTTCTTTCTTACATGACAGTGAAAAAAATAGTTTCTTAAAACGTTTGTTGGTAACAGATCGATTTTGGGGGTAACCTCAAGAACTAACATTGGTCTTCAGTCTCCATGCTTGACAGCTTGCAGCCTTTTAAAGCCAGGGCTATTTTCAGAGGCCCTCAATGTCAAAGGAATCATATTTATCTTGCATGCCAAGAGTATCTGGTATACTTGAAAAATTTAACTGCACAGGAGCTGTAATGTGTTTAATGGAGGAATATCTATTGAAGTCAGACAATTCTGAAATGTTATTTGAGAAAGAAAACACACAGGTCAGGCACTAGTGTCCTGTAGGATTTCATATGACTTCAGATGTGCTACAGGTCAGTGTTTCTAATGGGTTCAATTATGTATTCAGATGTTCCACAGCTCAGAAACTTCTGTAAAGTGGGACCAGGTATGTCCTGAAAGGCACCATAGATCAAAACCTGTTTTAAATGGGGCTGGGCATGACTTCAAATGTTTGTCAGAGTCAGCACTATTCTCCAGTGAAGTCATGTCTTTCCAGATTGCCCACATACTGAGAACTAACATCCAGTGGGTTCAGGTGCGTCTTCAGATCATTCCAGAATATCAGCAGAGATACATTAGGCTGAAGCTAGTGCCCAGGGGTCTAATATTTCTACATTGGTCCAATTAATTAGAAATTATGGATGTTTGGTATATCTAGAGCTCCTATCTCATATCTGTGTAAGTGTGGTATATCTGTAAATGTCACATAGGTCTGAGGATTGGGAAATCAAGATGTCAGCAGAGATTCAGTAAGCAGTAGATGAAGACATAAAAGGTCATAAGATCTTTTTAAGTGGATCTGTAATATCTATATTGCCTCCAATCCCATTATGGAAATGGGATGTCTGCAAAGCAGGTGTACTTGTGGCATTTGGACCAGTCTGAAAAAACAAACCTTTCAGAAGGTAGCAGACTTTTTTAAATGAAGGAACACTGTAGTGTTTGAATCAGATGACTTTTAACAGCCAAGAGATGCTCTACTTTTGAAGACACCTGATTGAAGATTTAAGTGTGCTTAAAAAGGCAAATTTTCTCTAAATTGATGAATCATTTGTGTTTTATAATCTCTGTATTTTTTTGTTTGAATGTTTTGCCATGGAGGCAATTTTTGTTCAGAAACAAGCTCAAAAGCTTTTGTTTACAGAGTCATGGAACATACCAAAACAGGCCAAAATAAAATACAATTGTTCATTTACACAAGCTTTTGGCTGTGGAAAAACTAATCTCGATTGACCACTGAGCATTCGTAGTCATTTCATTACAATGTCTGATTCAGAAGCCCATGTTGAAACTCCAGCCTGGTCACTATCTGTGTAGAGTTAGCATGTTTGTGTGAGTTTTCATTTCAGGTCACAAAGACTTGTGTTAGGGTAAGTGGCATCTCTATATTGTCCAAGTACTGTATATGTGGGGGTGTGCCATACAGTAGTCTTGCTTTGCACTCACTGCTGCTAAAATAGTCACTATATCCAAGTGCCTCAACTGAGGCACTCAGGTTAGAAAATGTATGGCTGAATTAAACTTGTCTCAAAGAGATTTGAATTTTGTAGGCTGTACAATTTCCATAGCTACATGTTGGACTGATGTGGTAGGGCAAATTTCCTGAAGTACTGCATGTGTATTTGATGTGTTATGCAACTTTTGATTACTAAATTAAACTCATTAAATGACAGTTAAGCTGCTTGGAATCTGTATAAGCAGAGCAAAAATTGGGATATTTAGTGGCCCGGTTTATTCATGCTCATGGGATAAACCAGAGTACATCTTGAGTAGGATGCAGGAGAGGAATATCCTGCAGAGGGCAGCACAGTATATTACTGTTTAGATCCCTTATTCGGTTCCACATGACTTCTGGCCACTCTTAAATTGTGCATGGATAATATTGAAGTATGGACGAAGGATAAGAAATGCAGGTAAAAAAGGAAATAAACACTTTTTTTTTTCTCTGGAAAATAACCGTGTTAGTGTCAGTCACCTTTGCTAACTATTCTTTAAGGATAATCTCTGTGCAGTGAGGTGTTTGTGCTTCTTTGCTGTTTTCTTTCCTATTAATACTCTCTCTGCTTATAGGCTAATTAGCATCATGCTGGGATGCTATCCTCCTGCACTTGTTGCGGGGCAGAGTTAGACATTTTAAATCACAGACTATAAGAAAAATATAAATATATTTCTGTCCAGCATAAATCTGAACCAGAACCTTATAATTAATTTGACACATCTATGTCAAATGGAAGAGTGAATAAGCCCTAGTATGTGTGGTCAGAATTTCTAGGGTGGCTGCATACTGATAAGAATGAAAGTTAGTATTTCTCATTTGAGGAAACTGTCTCACCCTTACACACTAGCACCCCAATATGGGTTGTTTAACCATGTTTTAGATCTCCGGTAGTAACCCAAGGTATTTGTTTCACACTACATTTTATGAAGGATTGTTGTTTTACTGGTCAAAGAAAAGTACTTCCCAGACCTCAAAGGAGATATAAGGAGGGAGAATGTGTGTAGACATAATTTATAAATTTAAATGGTTTGAAATAATGCTTTATAACTCCAGAGATCACAGTCTGGATGCTACCTAAGTGGAGGTTTTGTTTTCTCTATTCATGTAGGTTTTCTGTAGGTTCAATGTTTTTTTTTTTTCCCCACATCCCAAGCACAAGCAGGTTACAGTAATTCAATGCTCCAAACTTTTCCAGTATGACCAAGTAAGATGAACTGATGTTGCTTTGTAAGTTGGTTCCTGCCTGCCCTAAGTGCTGCTGGCTTAGGCTTTAGTTTCTCAGCATCTTAAAATATTAATGCCATTGTATTAATTAATTAATTCATTATTAATTAACACAATCCTATGGCACTTTATAAGTATAGATTTACTGTGTAACTTGTTACATTTATTTTTTGCTTTTGATATACAGGCAGATTCAGTTACTTGATCAGAGTCAAACGTAATATAGGTTTTTGAAACTAGTCCTAATTAGAACCCATTGTCAGAAATCCATCTCTAATATTAGATATTATTTTCTTCAAGCAGCCCAGTTTCCTCCATTGATAGCTATTCTTCATCTATGTAGGATGGCCCTACAAGGACTGGACCAGCATCAGCCCAATGCCACTGTAATGCTAATATTTTAGTATGGTGACAGCTGTGTATTCTTAAAGTGAACTGATTGTCCAAACTGTATATTAGGTAAACTTTGAGCCAAGTTTTACTTATTTATTTGTAGTATCAGTCAAAGTACTTGACAGCAACCTTGAAGTGTCATGGTGCTGAAACCTTAAATATAACAAAGCCTAGGATCAGAGCAGTATTAGTTATTCATCCATAATATCAGCAAACCTTTTCAACAGCCCAACATTTGCACAGTATCAATCCAAAATATCAGGTTACCACTATTATCAACTACCTATGTGTGTGATCTGACTGAAAGTCCAACAGTTTGCCATTTTTTATTTGTCCTAAATATAAGCCGAATAATGCATCATTAGCCCAGGATAAGTCTAATGGTTACTAGAGATTTATAATGTCAGACAATTAATCCATCAACAGCCTGATAATAGTTGTGTGAGAGCCAGCAACTCCTTGCTTTAACCTGATCATCCATCAATAGGCTACTATTAGTTCAAGGAGAGTTAATTAGAAACAGCCATTAATTTTGTTGGTCAGCTAATACTTCAGTAGTTTGGTTCCAGTGCAGTGATAGTCTGACATCCAAAATATCAGGCAACTAACCCTCTAGTAGCCCAGTATTGGTCCAGTACGCAGAAGACAGCCATAATGTCACTCCCATAACCCATGACTAGTCCAAAACACAATAAGAGCTAATTGTTTAATCGGTCTGTAGCCCAATATCAGTCCAGTGACAACTTGTTATCCATAATGTCAGCGTATTTATTGATCAGAAGTCCAAAGAAAGTCCAATAATTGCCAGACGTTAAGGATGACAAGCATCTAAGCCATTAATGGCCCAGTATTGGTCCAGTGATGGATAGCTATCCATTATGTGAACCAGTTAATTAACCAGTAGCCCAAAATCATATAATTAAGGGCCAGACACCCAAAATGTTATACAACTAATCCATCTTTTTCTCACTATCAGTTTAGTTAGAAATAGCCATCCATAATGTCAGACAACTAATCCATCAGCAGCCTGAGATCAGTCCAGTAAGAGTCTTGCATCCATAATGTCAAGCACCTAATTCATCATTAGGCTAGTACCAAATCAGTTTTAGCTGTCAGCCACCATAATGTAACCATAGCACAGCTATCCTTGCCATCATTGTGTTTCCATTTTCAGAGATACCTTTATAAATGCATAATTCCAGGCTGCCTTGATCACAATGTTTTAAAGTACCATGGACTGTTGTTGAACTTAAATCACTTACTCGCATACCATGTTTTACTAGCTGTTCCACATTATACAGATATCCAAGTCAGCAGGAATCCCATGACTGGCTTTTTTCCCCTTTGGCCTCTATTGGGATTGGAAATAAATGTGTGAATAAATTAGGCAAGTTTATGGATGCAGAGGTTTTTCACATCAGGGACCAGGCAGTGAAGTAATTAGTCCAGTATGTTTTGTTATATACTCATAAAACTCAAAAATATAAAAAAATAAAAATAAAAGCTCTCTGTGAGTCATGTCCTCAGTACATCAATATAATCGGCTTCTATAACATCCTAATGCTATTTTTCATTGGTGTTAAGAAAAAAGCAGTGCATTAAAAGTTGACTTGATTGAGCAAGCCCAATGTAAAATTACAAACAAATAGCTCGTATCTTGCCTGAAGAAGGGGCCTGAGTTGCCTTGAAAGCTTGCATATTGCAATTTCTTTTAGTTAGCCAATAAAAGGTATCATTTTACTTGACTTGTCACTACATTCATAATGGCTAACACACTACAACACCCTAGTACTACAAACAAATAGCTCCTTATTTAGCTTGGAAACTCTATCCTAGAAAATCCCTTAAAGTTTTCAACTGTAGTCCTGTTGAAGCTCATGTAGGGTTCAGAAAGCCTTGTACCAATTTCACTTCAGAATGTACTTATTTAGGTATTAAAATCAGAGAGTTTGTGTGATTTGAAGCATTGAGAAAACTGTAGTCCCAGAACACTATGCAAAATATATCATTTTTAAGTTTTTTCTAGCAGTTCAACATTAAAACTATAGGCATAGATTCTTATGCTTCGAGACCGAACTGTCTCACTATAAGGGGATAAAAACCTTCTGCCAGCAGATATGCAAGACAGAAAAGTGACATGCATCCCTGTCCTGTATAGCTCCTGCTACATTTTACTGCGTCTTCCACCCATACTTTAGCTCTCTGTTAGCAGGTGTTCTCTGTAAGCAGTGATCCGGGCGTCATATCCCTCTCTTTTTAAGAATACCTCCTGTGCAGCTGCCTTCAAAACACTCATAATAATGCAGCCAGTTTAGCACAGATTACATAAGAAATACTTCGCTACTCATTTAAGTGCATGGGTACCACAGAGTCATATTGTCACTATATACCTATCAGATACAGCATTCAAATCACTTACATAATATTATGTAGCTTCCCCTCATGTTGCCAGAACAGCTCTGACCTGTCGAGGCACGGACTCCACAAAACTTCTGAAGGTGTCCTGGTGTATCTGACACCAAGACGATAGCAGGAGATTCTTTAAGTTGCAAGATGGGGCCTCCATGAATTGGACTTGTTTTTCTAGCACATTCCACAGATGCACGAAAAGACTGAGATTTGGGGAATTTGGAGGCCAAGTCAACACCTTGATATTTTTGTCATGTTCCTCAAACTTTTCCTGAACAATTTTTGCAGTGTGGCAGGGTGCATTATCCTGCTGGAAAGAGGTCATTGCATACAGGGAATACTGTTACCATGAAGGGGCGTACATGATATGCAACAATCTTTAGGTATGTGTCAAGGTAACATCCACATGAATGCCAGGACCCAAGATTTCCCAGCGCAACATTGCCCAGAGCATCACATTGCCTTCCCCTCCTTGCCTTCTTCCTGTAGTGCATCCTGCTGCCCTCTATTCCACAGGTAAAGGACACACATGCACCTGGCCGTCCTCATGATCTGAAAAAAAAAATGTGATTCATCAGACCAGGCAACCTTCTTCCATTGCTCCATGGTTCACTTCTGATGCTCATGTGTCCATTGTAAATGTTTTTAGTGGTGGACAGGGTTCAATATGAGCACTCTGACCAGTCTGTGGCAATATTGCAAGCTGCAATGCAGTGTTTTCTGACATCTTTCTCTTATGACCAGTATTATGTTATTTAGCATTTGGTGTAACAGTAGCCCTTCTGTGAGATCGGACTAGTCATTTTAGCCTTCACTCAAGTCTAGTTTCAGTTTATGTTTATGAACTTGTATCAGTTCTATTTTAATTTTTATTATTGGTGACTTAACCTCAATTAGTTTTTATACTTAGACAATCATTTCAGTTTAGTTTTCATACTCCATCCTTAAATTATATTTTTGTTCCTTGTTACTTTACATAGTTTTTTTGCAGTGATTTCAGTAAAACAAATTAATCACAAGTTTTAAAGGAGAATGGAAATAACAAAGTCAATCGAGGCCAGCAGGTGGTCCATGCTGAACAACGGCAAACGATATTATAAAATCCATAAAAAACATTTCCATATACTCGTGTCACATAATCCTCTTGTCAGTTATCCAGTTATATGCTCACAATGTCCAAAATGCATGTATTTTCATTAAAATATTGTTAAATAAAATATTTGCAAAATATCAGAGTTGTGCACAAACATGAAGCTTGTTCATATGGAATCAAGCTTTTGAACTGAAAATTCATCTCTCCACTTTTTCATTGGTCAAAAGTCGTAGAGAGGATCAAGGTGCTTATTTAGACAGCTCTAGACATCTTAAACTTCAAATCAAGTACTTTATAAAAGAAAGAATTAATTAGAACTTGCTGGTCATTCCAACAAACCTTTTGCCTTTTTCTGTTTGATTGACTAAGATGACCAGACAGCAGCATTCTGCATACACCAATCAGTCTGTTGACTGACAATGCCAGTTATTTTACTTTCTTTAGTAAATTTGTTTTGTCAGTGTGTCACAGTCCTCAACCTCTTCATAGACATCTTCAGTCTAGGAGTACTTTTAAATTTGTATGGTTAAGTCTTTTATTGATCTTTACAAACCTGACTGATTACACTGATTATGTCATTGTCCTATTAAAAATAATAAAAAGACAGCACATTCCCATTAACAGCTAGTTCTTTGCTGTTGATCCTTGTTAAAGAGCATGCTCTATCCACCTAACTGAGAAGTATTATTCCCATTAGGTTATGTAGCCACATAGTGCATTGCTAGGTAGTCAAAACAAATAGGAAGTAAGTAGTAGGCTTCAACAAATTTTCATTTCCACCCATTTTAATTTTATTCCAGTAAATTCATGAGTATATGATTTTAATTTCAGTTTTTTTTTTTTTACATTGAGCTCTTAGTTTTGTTTGTTTTTATTTCGAGTAACAATGTGCTTTTTCAGTTATTTCAGTTTTCATTAACGTTAACAACCTTGTGCCACACAATGGAGTGCTATTTCATATGGCAAATTTTACAGCATTAATCAACACTAGAAAGAAAATGCTTATGTGAATCTATCTATCTATCTATCTATCTATCTATCTATCTATCTATCTATCTATCTATCTATCTGTCTGTCTGTCTGTATGTCTGTCTGTCTGTCTGCCACACTGTTTAAAACAGTTTTAGGATACTGTCAGTAATATTGATTTTATTTTATATGTTAAACGGGTTACCTAGTGAGGTGCTTGCAAGAGCAGAATTGGCACCAAAGGGGTGCTGGACAGGGTTAATACCTGACAGGGGCCAAAGAGAGAGAGTCACACATCAGCCCAAAGAAATTGTACCACCATTGTTGGGTGGGGAAGGTTCTGCCAATGAACAGTATTCCCTGTAACTGCAGGTACAAAGACACATAAGCCACGGAGGACTGACCAGCAACTGTCAACAAATATATCCCATGTAAGTCCGGAACTTGAAGTCCTCGTTTTTTAAAAATAAGCACCACTAGATGCCTTTGTGAGCAAGTAACCTTTACATTTTATAAGAGATGACTGACATGGCATAAGCATAACCTTTGGATGGCCATTTAAAAGATGATGTCAGGCATGGAAGACGAAAACTCTGAACATATACAGTCAGACTTCTGTATCCGTGGGTTCTGCATCCACTGATTCAATCAACCACAGATCGAAAATGTTTGGGAAAAAATAATCCAGAAAGTTGCTAAAACCAAAACTTTAATTTAATGCATGTCTAGCACTACACTGAATCCCCTTCAATGAAGTGATGTATAGTTTGGGAGAGATGGGGGCGGGCGAATGCACCAACCCTCCGCTTTCAGCCCTCAAGGCTCAGCAATGATCCTTCCACTGTTTCACCTACATAAACCTTGTTACAATTTTAACATCCAGTATAGTCAAGTTTGGTCATCTTTCTTGGCGTTCTACCAGAGATTGTAAGCTTTTGTAACAGGGAGGATCTCACTGCACCATCCACATTCACTCACTGGAGGAACAGTTGTGTTGTCTGTGGTTTTCTTGCCCAATTCAGCTATTTTTTGATCAGCATCTGCAGGGAGGGAAAAGTGGCCTTCTGTGGGTTCTGTTTTTTTTGGGCTATTTTTCAAGCCCCCCCTCCCTCCACCTTATAAGCATTTTCTTCCTTGTTCAGATACCACTCACCCTGACCTTCACACTTATATAAGTATTTTATCGTTCTAAATTCTCCAAGAGGGAACCACGTTGTTTGATGGGATGTACCCATTCTATCACTTATAAATGGTTTGTACCTAATTCACAACTGGCTTCCCAGTTTGTCAACGTTGGGTATTGGGCTAGTTTTTTGCACTACTACGCCATTTTTAGCTGCCCTTGGGCTGTAGATTTTTTAAGGATTTGGCAACCCTATACTACCTGTAGCTCCATTATCCAACATTAAAAGCACACAGCAATACCCACAGGTCTTTGCCATGTTCATGGTAAGACCTGACCCTGCTCAAAGATGAAAGTTTGTGCGGGCAGAAATGGAAATATCTCTGAGATCGATATGTAAAGGCAAACAAAAGATGGGGGAAAAGCTGGGAGATTCTGCAACTGTGCAGAGTCGCGCATCAAATGTTTGAACTATAAATATACTAGCGTGCACCTCCATTGTGCATGACTGTGTCTGCAGCTTTCTGCAGACTTACTATTCAAATGACTGTACAAATAAGAACTGAAGTTAGTGTATTATTTTAGTGTTTTTGATCTCAGTAAGTCTCATATCAAGAAAACGAAGCAAAGAAACTGCTCCCCAGCTGCAAAGCCCATATTGAAGTATTTATGTATTGCACACTGAAAACCAGGGAGTCCTTTCATTAGAAGGTGATATCTTTACCTATTATCACTACCCATTGAATTCGGAGAGTGGCAGAGAGGAGAGTTCTAAATTAACAAGGACACCTCTCTACCCCCACCATTTTTTAATATGAGATGCTAATAAAAGTGTTTATCTTCTGAGCTCAGGAGGCATCTGACTCTAAAATGAAAGTAGACTGCAGTGCCGGGGATGTGGGCTTGTCATTATTAATATTTATTTTCATAATGTTTACACACTTGATGACCTTGTCTCGGGGGCCTAAAACTGCCCAACTGTAACAGAGATTTAAGTCTGAAAAAGTGGAAGAGAAGATACTTGTAGGTGGAGGATGAGTAGTTTACTGTGTACACACACCCTTTTGATTCCTTTATTCCACTTACTTTCCATCTGCTCTCTTTTTATTGCATATATGCTGCAACAAGACATCAGATAACATGTTCATATTTTGGCATTACAACAAAAGCAGGCTTAGTCATTAAACTTGCAAGGAAGGTGGTCACAGGACATGATCCTTGAGCCTACTAAATGTTTCCCTATTGGTATGAGTGGTGTGCTCCTTCATAAATAAAGATGAATGCCATACTTCAACAAAGTTCTGATAATATGAGCTAATTAGTATTGATGTGATAGTGACCAGGTTATTAATAAATTCTAAACAAAGTGGGTTTCAAAGAATGCTCTAATTTTAAACTTATTATAAACAATATTTTTTCCAAATTTGCAAAATTTAGTAGCAGAATTTAGGAAGAGTTCAACAAAACACATACACTAGCCAATGGGATTGTGGGATTGTGTGTCTTGCGTACATATACTGGGTTCATTCCTCTAAGTTATTAAGGAAGCTTAGCCAGACTGAGCCTTTCGTAATTTCCTCTCCTTTGAACATTGGAGATTTCAAAGTATTGCATCACAAATCTTGTGTTGTATGCCAGAGATTGATGAGTGAATACATGACACACAGGGAGATGTCACCCCTAGAAATCCAAGACTATAATATCAAACATTCAGTCAGGGAGAGGATCCTACAAAAATAGCACAGCAACTCACTTAGTCTATCAAAAAAGGAGGGAAAGTCGCCAGCATTTTAGCAGAGGGTTTGAAGTGATTGTCTAGTGAGCAGGCAAAAAGGGTGGCATTTTTAATGTTAAAATGAAAAAAGAGATAAATGCCTCATTTGAATAATGGGAATCATTTAAAGCTGGAAATGGCAAAAAGCAGTAAATCTGTAGAACAACTGGCTCTGTTGTTTGATGGTATTAGGCTGTAGGCTGAGAGATGTGGTGCTGCCACAGGAAATAAGCTGTTACTAACAACGTCACACACATACACACACAGTGTATTACTGCACTTTTTGAAGAAGACTTTTTACCACCTTAGTGCTACAACATTGTTCTACAAATTTGTCTACACAAAACATGTTTGTCTATACAGATATGTTTAATATTGCTCTTGACTGTTACTTTTCTTTTAAGGCTATGCATATTGTGGTGTATACTTGTGGGAACACCAGTACTGTTTTGTTTGGGACTATGAACAGACATTGACGGACTACTCTACTTATGGGCATAAAGTATGTGTAGTATGGTACTAGTGAAAAAGAGAGGAGTACATAAATGGCTGTACTGGTGTACTTAATGGGGTGTACATAGAAATACCTTTTGAGTCAAAGAGACATGCATAGCTGTACTTGTCGGAAACCCATGCACTGCTACATGTATGGGGATGTATAGACTAGTGTAGTGCTATGTTTTTCAGAGAAAGTCAAATACATGAGTTTTGGTAATGCACAGTAAGCAAAGACATACTAGCACTCACTCACACATAGGCACATCACTATTATTCTGGCTGTAGAGCAATGAAGGAGAATGTGTCTCTCACAGATGAAAGTCTTCAAGTGAAAATAAATGGACTTGCCACTCTTAACTCCAGATGTGATTGAGCGTTTGCTAAAGGGGTTGCTGAACAGTGACACCATTAAATCGAGAGAATGCTGTAGTTCTTTGGAGGGAATGAGAATCTTTTCTTTTTCTTGATAACTTTGGTGAATGCTCCCCCATATTATGTATTGGATAGCACTGACTAGAAGGACATCATATCAGTCCTTTAAATATTTTTGAACTTTGTTTGGCTGGCAGTGACGTCTGTTGCCTTTGTGTATATTGTATTTATATTAACAATCACCTTGGGAATACGTGATGATCATGAGATAGCAGCAATCATTCCGGGGTTCTTTATTTAGGGCTTTCACAAGGGGCTTAACAATATCTGTGGGAATTGTTTAATACCAATAATGATTAGACCCAAGGAGACCAGTTCTCTCAGTGAACAGTTGGACAGGTCCTCATTTAGCACTTCTAATTTGGTACTGGGATTGTTATCTTGTAATTGAACCATCACGCCTAATAGTAGTATACACTTGGTATCTGTCCCATCTATGTAGATACCACAACACTTCCTCTGCCAGGTCCAGAATTTGAGCAGTAGTTTTCAGAGCTCAGATTAATAATTCATCTAGTGTGCCCTCTAGAGGCCAGGAGGACACTTTGTTATTGGATGGTGGTTGCAAACATCCAGGATTTCTTTCTGTCCAGCAAGTTGCTGTTAATGTGTACTTCAAGCATACATATTTTATTTTATTTACACTGTACTTGCTTTCTATTTAAAAAATCCTTAAACACTCAGCTTATCATGTGAAGTGCTTAAAAGTGCTGTGCCCCCCAATATGCTGCCAAGTTAACAGCTTTACACCCCAGGAGCTGGGAAGTGGCTTCTGAGCTTTCATAGCAGATGGTTTTGGCCCCTGTGAATTTATTTATTTATTTTCTCCTCCTGACTTCATGTGGAGCTTCATGTGGTGGAGCAAAACACATGCTCTTCTCCCTAACCATTTCTCTCTGGTGTTCCTTTTTTCCACAGAGGCCTGCGGCAAGTGTCAGTTTGGGGCTATCTGTGAAACAGCAACAGGAAAGTGTGTGTGCTCGACAGAGTGTGTACCTTCTAAGCAGCCAGTATGTGGGACAGATGGCATCTCCTACCCAAACGAGTGTGAGCTCCATGTGCACGCTTGTACCCAGAAGAGGGACATCCAGGTGGCAGCACAGGGCGAATGTAGTGAGTAGCAATAAAGTTTCAGTTGGTTTTAACCTTCCCACTAATGTGTCCACCAGCCTCCCAAGAACTCAAAGCTGTTTTAAAAGAAAATTTATTCCAGACTGAATTTAATTTGAAAGATAAAATGTTAAACCATTTTTACGGTAAGCATAAAGACACAGAATAAAAATCCCACAACACTGACATTTCAGTGACTCCTGGTTACTTTATGCCCACATTGCCTTTCTTTAATAAGAGAAACATGCCTATGCTGCATTACTGCAGGTGCCTGCTTACTGGTATTGTCTCCTGTGAGAACTTTGTTGTCATCATCATGATGTCGTTGTAACTGCAACATCACCATCACCACATTTACTCTAAAAAGTGATACTGAAAATGGTGAAGCATGGTGTATTGAGTGGCACTGCTATCTTTTAGCTCTCTTAGTACTAATTCATGTTTTCAGATAGAGTGCTTTCATTACTAGAACCTCTTAGTGGGCATCTGCTTGATTTAACTGGTGTGGTAGACCAACTCTTAGGTGAGTGAGTCCATGGATGAATTAGCACTGGAAAACATGGAAGGATGTTCAGATAGATAAATGGGTGATTGTATGAAACTGATTTGTGATAGTATGAATAAATAAATGAATATAGGTAGAGAACAGATTGGTGGGTGAATAGATGGAAAGATAGACAAGTGGATAATCCTGCAGATGAGGGAATAGTTAGATAAATAAAATGTTAAATTGATAGTTGTGTGAATGGATGTGTTCATATTTTTAGTAGATAGACTAACAGAAGAATACTTCAGTGGATGAACTAAACAGATTTCCAGGTAGAAGAATAGATACAGCACACAGATGGGCATAAGGATGATATACAGAGGAAAATGACTGTATAAATGAGAACATAAAATTAAGGAATGGATAAATGAATGGAACTCATGAACAGATGAGTTCTAGAGAGAACAGCAGTACAGCAATTAGTGCTATTGCCTTATGAGTACAACTTCAGTGACTGACTTTCAGATCATTATGTGGGGTATGCATGACAATCCTGTGCATATGTGTTCCTTTTCTAGGTATTTTCCTCCAACATCAGAAAGATATTTAGGTTAAGCTGATTAACAGCTCATAGGTGAGTGTAGGTGTGACTTCAGCCTGTGACAGACTGGTGTTACATCTAAAGCTGGAGGCCTCATTTACACCCAAAATCTAAGGGGTGGGCAAACGTGCTCTGCAACCAAACATTGGACTAAGCAGATTGAGAAAATAGAGAGAGATGGAATGATAGGTGACTATCAAAATATACTGGTGGGTAGTGGGTATAAAACTTGGGTGGTTAAATCAATGTTCTAGTAAAGGTAATATGTAAGTATGTGATGAAAATGACTGGAATAGACTTGTGGATAAATGTTTGAATGATTGGTTAAAAGACTAGTTATTAGGTGGTTTGATTGGACTGAATTTTAAAACCATTGAATAATTAAGAAATAAATATGAGGTCAGTGAATGAGTTAATTAAGAAGCAACTCAAAAGATCAATTAACTTATTTTCAGCAATATAATTAGAGAAATGGTTAAGGAATTGAGTCAAGTTGGTAGAAACAGAAGGTAGCATGGTGGCTAACTGAATAAACCAGATATTGAAGTGGTGGAGCAGGAAAATAGATGGGAGAATTACAGATATATCAATGGCTTGTTGGGTGGTTGCTAATTGTGAAATAAAGGAAGAAAAGATGAATAAAAACAAAACATTGGGAGTAAATAAGTGAGTAGCAAGGTGCTTAGGTTGAGGAATGAAGAGAGAAAGTATAAATCAATGTATTGACAAAGTAATTGGTGGGTGCATGCACATATAAAAGACTAGTTAGATGGACAGGTAATTGGGTGAGAGACTAATTGGCAAGAAAATGGAAGAATAAATGGGTAAGTACGTATGGACCTAAATAGTGATTAATCTAGTAATTTAGATATAACTAAACGCATATTTAAGTAGATTATGTCACAAATGTGGATATCAAAATCAGAGTGGTAGATGGATTAATTGGCGGTGGGGCAGGTAAATTGAATGGATGGATGATTGAATGGGCAGAGTTATGACTGAATTCTACCAAGGACCATTAGTTGACTGGTTGAATGAGATGTAGTGTTTAGACAAAGAAAGATTGAATGACTGGAAATGTTGAATATTGGAGAGGGAAGGGGGGGGGGGCTCAGGCAATTCGAAGAATAGGTATATAATGTACATATTGATTAAATATAAATTAATATAGTTAAAGTGACAAGGAGCTATATTTATATGTGATTAGTTAGATGTACAGATGCTTGGTAATTTAGACAGAATGGCAAGTAACTGGGTGAATGAATAAGTAAATTTGTAACTAGAAAGACTGAAACATGGAGCTGAGTGTATTGATGAGTTAAAAGACAAGTGATCAGATAGAATCATTTGTGAAAACAAAAATAGATGTGTTCAAGAGGCTGGCATGGAATGTTTGATAGTTGCATTGGACTGTGGGCTTGACTATTCACATTGAGCTACGAGGCAACTGCTGAACAGACCAATAGGTAAAAAATTAGGATTTAATGCTGAGAGAAAATGGAATGCTGGATTGTGAATGCTTAAATGGTGAAATTTGAAGGTAAATGTTTATGATATCAAAACCTCTCAAATTAGAAGACTTACTGTACATCAAAATCTTATTTTTATGTATAGCGTACAGTGTCAATCTTTCCATTTTTTATTTAAACAGAGACCTGTGGTGGTACGCTCTGCTCCTTCGGTGCCAACTGTGTTGACAGTCGTTGCTTATGCCCCCACTGTGAGCATCAGCCTTTCTCCCCAGTGTGTGGCAGTGATGGCATCACATATGACAACTTGTGTGAAATGCAAGTCACCTCTTGCCAGCTGAAGAAGACAATTGAGGTTGCCAAAGCAGGCCGCTGTGATGAAGGTATAACTGCTAGGTTGTATTAAATGTTATATTAACTGTTGATTGAATTATCACTATAGTACATTTTGCATGTGGATGGGTGGTTATGTGAACTGGGATTGATTATGAAGCCAGCACTAATTTGTGGATTATATTCGATAGCCAAATGCTTTGTAATTGTAAAACGTTCCAGCAAAAGAAAGAGAGAGAGCTGAGGCACAGGAGTCTATAGGAATCTAATACTCTATGAACTCCACTCCCTCTGACTGGAAGTATGCAAAAAAGGTTTAGTTGGATGCTATTTTTAAAATTTGCGTTCTTGCCACTAATATTGGAATGTTTTGGGAAAATGTCTTTTACTGGTTGAAATGTCTCAGTAGATGTTGTAAAGGGTCAGTTTATCATGATATGGCCCCTGAGTGCCAATTTATAAGCTTGTCTGACTTTTTAGGTGTCACGTTGCAAACTTTGAATTCTTTTTTTTTCCTTTTCTAGATCTTTTTTCATTTTTCTTCAAAAACATTTGATCCTATACATCCCAAAATAATGCAAAAAGATTTTCATGCCCTGTGTCAGCATTTCCTTGTTAGACTGTAAACCACCAGGAGACGTGAACTCATGTGAAAAATCTTCATCTGCTTCTTAATGCTTGGTGCTTGTTTTCTACTTCATGTTTCTCACTTCAAAGCTGGCTAAATCGGTTATCGAAAGTGCCTAGAAGGGTACAATTAGTTACAGTGAGATTAGTGTTCTCTTTCCCTGTCCTTCCCTTGAATGTAGTCACCAATAAAATGAAAATTAGATACCTAAATATGGCTTTTGAGCTGAGTGAGCATTTACTTGTGTAACATACAGTATATGTGTGTGTGGGAGTCTTTCTATATTTAGCTATTGTAGGACTGCAAGTCTGTAGTGAGTCAATGTGTGGGGACATGACTTAGTGTAGATAAGAAGGTGTTTAACAGCCTATATATGTATTTGCAGGTCTTTGTGTACATATTCATATATGTGTCTATTAATGCATTGAGATGTTAGTGTGTACATATAACACCGGGTAACATGAAAGAGCTGCTGCCTGAAAGCTTTGTGCTTGGAACAAAAAAGATTCAATAAATGAGCAAGAGCTCACTGGGTTTGAATATTCACTCTGGTCTCTTTGTGAAGTTTGCACATGTTTTTTGTCATGACTATATAACATTATCCATGAAATATCCAGCTATCTACAATATCCAGCCATCTACAGTATTTCCTAATCTGGGTTTCTAGTTCAGGTTTTGGCAGCCAGTGCTGATCCTGGCAGCTGTAGTGGCAAGGCAGCAACTAGCCGTTATTCAGTGCCAGTTCATCTAAGGGCACACTCGCACATACTGACCAGTTTAAAGATGGTCATTAATTGGTCATTAATACAACATGCACATTTTTCAGATATGTGTGGAAAACCAAGTTCTTTTCAAAGAAATAGATCATCTAACATCTTGTGAGTGAGTTGGATTATATGCTAAGCAAAATCAAAATATTATACTGGCAAAGGTCAAAAAATGAAATAAACTAAAGTATTTTTAAGAACATTTAAAGTGCAATACTTAGTGTCAGTAAATGACCCTTGATTTTTTATTTTAGCTGAACTAATAAGAATATTTTTCTTTTTGAGCAGGACTAGGGAATATGACATAGTCAGAAAGCAAAGGTTCAAAAGCAGATAATAAAGAAATTCAGCATCAAAACAAAAACGAGTGGCAAAAATCAAAGTTGATCCCATAGCAAGCAAAGGGTCAGCACCACAAAAATTAAGAATTACTACATTCAACAAAAAGGGTTTTTATATCTGCTAATTCAGATCAGGAAGTGCTTAAAAAGAGGACCTTTTAACCTTTGTGGAAAAGCCCCTAACAAGGGTACTGACCTTACGATGGGAGAAAAAAATAGCACTGCCCATAAACAACCAAAATGGTGATGATGCAAAATATTACACAACACAAAAAGTAACCAGTGATTCAATAAACTAACTTTAGAATTAGATTCATAGCCTTGAAAATGTGTGTAACAAAATACATTTAATGCCCAAACACCCGTAAAATATTTGTAAACACCATAATTCTTTTTAACTATCTTCAGCCCAGATTCTAATACATTCTTTGCTCTCAAGAAAGATTGCAATGATGATATTGCCCACAAGCTTATACATATAAGCTCACAATAGCTACTGTATCTTCTGTAATAGCTGCAGTGAACACAGCAATGACACTCAGAGAACAAAATGTAGTCAAAAGAATAATGAAATTAATTTCTAATCATCTACTAATCTAAAAGGTAAAATTAACATAATGACAATGGGCTTAATGATTACCAGCACCTCACACTTCCCATATCCCTGTAAGCTTTTCTCTATATACTTTTTTTTTTAATGCTACATTCTAAAGATTTAGTATGAGTGAATGTGCCCTATGATGGAGCTGCAGTCAGTCCAGGCCTTGGCCCTGCACCACCAAAAATCAGAAACTGGGTTGGCCAGATTTTATGAATGTTTGCGTATATACAGTATGTAGGACTGTGCATGCATATCTGTATGGTGCAGCACCAACATGCAGTATGTAGCATTGTTGCTTTGAAGAGCTAGGATTGCTGTTCACGAAGGATGAGTTCTTTTATAGGCTTCATATGTTCTTGCAGTTCAAAAACATATACTGAGTTTGTTTGATCTTGAACTATTACTAGTTATTGCAAATGTATGTGATGTGCTCCCGAATCTTTCAATAGGCTCTCTAGAATAGGTCTGTGCTTTGCACCTGAGAAAAACCCTGACTGGCTAAAACGCAGAATTAATTATAATAGATTAAGAAAATGCATGGTTGGATGTATACTACATACTAGCCATCCCCTGTGGGAATGAATGAATAATATGTGTTGAGAAGAATTTATATTAATAGCTTTTGTATCTAAGTGTATCTTGATTTACAGTGTTTTTGGTTTTGCTATCAGGGGCGAGAATGTAGCAGTGATCTCTTTGCCAAAAATGTAAAAAGTTGGCAAGGTATCTCTGGCCAAGCAGAAGGTAGGCACACGATAACGTCAAACGTTGTCACTATATCTGATCGTGTTCCGTACTGCTGGGAGAGCGTCCCCCGGCAAAGGGAGAAGAGCATATGGCTGTGATGTCTCTGCCAATGAGCAGGTACCCTCTAAAACACATGTAGCTGTGATCTCTCTCTCGCAAAAACATCAAATATTACTCTTTAACGATCTCTAGATGATATTGTCTGCTGAACAAACAGATATCAGTAGCTAAGTGGAGGCAAGGTACTCTCCAACACGTGGTGAGAGGCAGAGCAACTCGAACGGAGGCTGGCGTGTGAGTGAGGAGGGCCCCGCCCGGCACCCTACTCCTGAGGTCCCACCTCCACCTCCTACTCCTCCTCCTTCTCCCATTGGCCCACAGCTGGTCTCTTGGATTTGCGCGAATAAATCGCTGCTGCAACCGAGCTATAATACTTAATGCGATGACAGAAGTTACAAAATCAACCGGAATGTTCAAGCAAATTATAGAAAAAAACCTGATCTAAATCCATTAAGTGGTGTTCTTGTGAAAAGCGGACAGACAGACAGGCAGATGTTGGATTTTATATATAGAGAGATATTTTGTAATAGGACAGCACTCCCAAGCATTTCTCAAATACGGAATGGAGTTCTCTGCACTCTCAAGTCTCTCCTCAGGCCTAACTAAAAACACTTCTTTGCTCCATCTGTGTACTTCACCTGAAATTAAACATTCTCTGAAAACTGACTAAAATCTTTGCAAATATTCCAGTTATGAAGGGGGTGTCTCCCTAATAAGGAATAAAGTATGCAAAACAGCCAGATTCTGTATATCATAATAGTGGGTTATTAACCAATAGTAGAACAGGCTATAAAATACAAAGAAAAACAAAAAATATTTCTGGGGTTACTGTCTGCTTTTGGAAGTCTTTTAAACCACAACACTAGCCCAGTTCTCAGATCCATTTCCATAATAAGCTATACATTTTAGCAGAGCTTTCTTCAATTCTTGCTTGGGATTTGAGTGGCAAAGGTAGAAATACCATGCATTCGAACGTAGTGCATCTGGTCTCTTGTAGAGAAATTGATGTACAGGCCAACTCTACTCTCACAGATTGGTTCATGGTTAGTCAAGTTACAGGTCTAGGCAGTCACTACTGTCCTGATTTTGAAAACTTTATAAATATTTGGATTTATCTGATATGGTCAAGTGGATTGGAATTATCTGCTATCAGGGAAGTGCAGACACAAAATTCCCTGAGTGGGCATTTTCTTCTGTTTAGATATTGTAGCTTCACAATAGCCAAGTAGTTAGGTAATATTTTGCGCACTGTTTATTTTTCTTTTTATACACGAAAGGCCTATCTGCCACTTAAAAGCGAACAGGGATGTTGGCACCTTTTCTGTTCCCCAAATAATGAAAAATTTACAGGAAATTGGCTTGTAGCCATGCATGACATGGGTCTTATTGCCTATTTCATTTCACACCTGGGCAGGTCAAACTTATGGTTCCTTTGTATGACCTGACAAAGCTGACTGATACATGCGACCTTATTTACTGGATGCCATTTTTATTTCCATCATTCACAGGTACAAAATACCAAAAAAATTAAAAAAGGGCCTGAAGTAAAAGTTTGGGCATCCGACACAGTCAGTACTTAGTAATGTCCCCTTTAGCAAGTATCACAGCTTGCAAATGCTCTTTTTAGCCAGCTGCGTTCATACTTGGGGTATCTTCACCCATTCATCTTTGCTGAAGGATTCTAATACTGCAAGATTCTTGGGCCGTCTTGCATGAACTGCTCTTTTGAGATCTATCCATAGATTTTCAATAATGTTTAAGTCGGGGGACTGAGAAGGACATGGCAAACCTTTAGCTTATGCTTTTTGTGGTATTCAATTATAGGTTTTGAGGTGTTTTTCAGATCATTATCTTGTTGTTGTACCCATTGTTTACAGATCGTGTGATGTTTGCTTCCAGATTTTTCTGGTATTTTATGAATCCGTTCTTTCCTCTACCAATGACATGTTCACTGTGACATTGGCTATAACACAAGCCCAAAGCATGACCGATCCATTGTCATGCTGAATAGTTGGAGACGTGTTCTTTTCCTGGAATTCAGCACCCTTTTTCTCCAACCGTACATTTGCGCATTGTGTCCAAACATTTTATTTTGACTTCATCTTTCCACAGGATTTGTTTCCAAAATGCATCAGGCTTGTTTAAATGTTCATTTGCAAACTTCAGGTGCTGAATTTTGTAGCTAGGGGGCAGGAAAGGTTTTCTTCTGAAGACTTTTCCATGAAGGTCATACTGCAGAGTCTGCTAAATCTTCCTGAAGGTCTTTGGCAGTCAAACGGTGGTTTTTTATTTGCCTTTCTAGCTATCCAATGAGCAGTTCTTTCAGAAAGTTTTCTTTGTCTTCCAGACCTCAGCTTGACCTCCACCATTCCTGTTAACTGCCATTTCTTAATAACATTACAAATGCAGGAAACAGCTACCTGAAAAAGCTTTGCTATCTTCTTGTAGCCTTCTCCTGCTTTGTGAGCATAAATTATTTTAGTTTTTAGAGTCTGATAAGTTTACACTTAATTTCAAAATATTAACATGGACCACCAAATCTTTGGTAGACAATCTGGTGAAAAGGAATATTGTAAAGTTGTATATCCTTATACATGCCAATAATAAAATCAGTGCCCCTTCATTAAATGCCATGTCTACTTGGCACATCAAAGCCCAGGACTATTATGAGACTTGACAATCACTATGCATTTTTCAGTTGAGTGCAAGCCTGGTGGGTGTGGTTGCACCACGGTTTGATAGTGCAAGTGGGAGATACCTAGTGATCTATACTGTATATCATAAAATGAGATTCCCCGCAGTGCAGATGATCTGATCCCAGCTGACCTGCAACCTAAACACTGTATGACTAATGATGGAAGGAGTGAGTGTGTGCTTGATGGATCATGTAGAGAAAACGTCTTAAAAATGTTAATTAACTAACACAATGTGTATATATTAAATTGAACTGAAAATAATAAATGCTGCCATGTTAATTAGCTTGGCCTGTGGGCAGAATAAGAGCATCTTTTTTTTTTTTTTAATCTTTTTTTCCCCTTTATGCCACAGAGTAGAAAAAGTGAGTGAGAGCTAGGGCTGGGTAAGTGACCCGGTGCTTGCTGTTGCAGATTAGAACCAGCTAACTGCAGAATGGTTCACCCTGACACAGGTCTTCAAAAGATTACTTTCTCCTTTATGTCTAATTTAGTAATTTTTTTGTGTCAAGTGTTTCTGAGTTTGAATTTTACTTGTCGGTTGCCATAGTCTTATTTTCTCTTGCAACAGAGAAATCTCATGTACCTTGACACAGTGCAAGACAAGCATCACATGTTGGATTAGGGTGTCTCTGTACGGCATTGCTGACTAGTGTGTAGTTATTTGGAGGCATAATCTCATTAAATGCAAACATTATGCTGTGTGGCATTTCCAATCGATGCTGTATTGATTTCCTTATTACAGCCGATGTTGTGTGTAAGTTATGAACAACGAGGGCCGCTAGCGATGTGTAAAATAAAATGAAAGTAACTCTTTACTGGGCTGAATGCTCTTTTCCTATAGTCTTTCCCCCATGGTCGCCAGTCGCTGCTATTTCTTCTGCTTGACATGTCTGCTCCTCTCTTATTACCCCAAGGCCCAGTGTGACATGCAGGACAAGACAAATGACTGTGATATGCCAGCTGAGTGAAGTGAGTTAACTAGACACCAGCTGCAGCCTGCTTCTTTTTAAGCAAGACATACAATACAGTAAACATTACTTTAATTTTTGGGGCCGTCAGTATTCTTCATGTTTGTAAGAATATGCTTACATGTTACACATGAATATGATTATATAGAGCTAAAATGCACCTTCTCTTCTTTCAAGATGTGACCTACTGCCCTCAAATGTATTCCATCTCCTGAAGAGCAGCATGGGAATATGAAAAAGTAAACTGTTAATCGTTTTCATTGCAAGCCTAACTCTTTATTGTAATGCTGTGCGCTCTGCTATCTATCCTAGTATCTCCATCCCGCATAATAATACAAGCTATCACAATTCAAAGTGATAAACACTAAAGACGTCTACAGATATAAAAAAGTACATTATCAAGTTTCATTCCCCTCATAGACAAGGACTTTTTTATAATACTGAATAAACTGAGTACAAACCAAAGTACTGAGTTGTTTAATCAATATCTTCTACAATTTTGGGGAGAACGAGAATTTTAGCCCACCTCAATTAATGCATACTTAACTTCTACAAAATATCATCAGGTCAAGATTTGAAGGTCGCCACGCTGCTACTGTCTACCACATTTCTTGGCATATTGTTCCACAATATGTATCTATCTTTCTTTCTGTGAAGAACAACTTTTTAAAGGTTGTGCAAAGTTTACCCTTAACCTGTTTCCACCTGTTCCAACTTGTTCTGCCAACAACTGGTATCCATAGTATTAATTCCCTTCATTATCTGTAACACTTATATTATGTCTTCTCTATTTGCCATTTGCTAAAACTGAACAAATCCAACTCTTTCAGTTTTTATTCATAACTTATACTCCACAGTTCTGGAATCCGTATAGTCATTTTTTTCTGGACCTCCTCAAGCACTGCTGTGTATTTTTTGTAATAATGAGACTAAAAATGCACAAAGTATTTACAGAGGCCTCCCCAGTGCATTGTCATCATCACCATCATCAAGTGTTCTGTCTTTAGACATCATCTAAACTTGTCATTCTTTTACTTTCTCTTTGTCTCCTTCCCAGGAATCTTTAACCACTTCCTTCATCAGGCAATTGCCTCACAGAACACATCTAATCTATATTTTCTTCTTCTTCATGACTGACAGAACGAGTCTACGCTTTTCTCCTACTTTGACATAGGACCTCTTCATTTGTTTTTTTTTTTCCATCCAACCTATTTCCATTGCTCTAGCCAGATCCACATTTTGAAAGTTTATAGTCTCTCCCTGATTTTCTTTCTCATCATCCATGACTCACGCACATATGTTGCTATATTTCATATGCAACTTTGTTTTATTCTCATCTTCAAGCCTTTATCAAAGCATTTAGCTACTCACTATTTTCTTTCTGGATTCTTCTTTGGCTATTCCAGTCCTAGTCCTTATTTCTTTAGAACAATTTCCTCATCCCTTTCCTGTATTTTGTTATTTAACTTCTCAGAATTGTTTGATGCCTCATTTTAGCATGTCTAAAACTTGTAATCCTTCCTTTGTACTAGGGAATGCTGCCTTGCCATATGTAAATCTGCATGATTTTAACGTTTATCAATTGAAAAGTGTTGGAAACAAGATGCACACCTACCTTAAACCTATTCCAATCACTGCCTTGTCTGATTATACAGCATAATAGAAACCTCCCTTAATTTGTTCAACATACAATATGATATGAGACGACTCCATTGTAGCTACAAAGTTCTTTTTATAAGTTGTACTTAGATGCTTCAGGGCCCCCTGTTTTATATTCAGATATATCATTTTAATTCATATGTGTAACGCTATATTTATTTACATGAAACTTTGCCACATATCTGGCCAAGTCTGAGCTATCTCCAGGCTCATCCCTAATGATTCCAGTAACTCGGAGATACCTGCAGTTTTACCTACTTTAGAGTAATCTATAAACTCCACTATTTTGTACTCATATTTTTATCAGGATCATATAGGTATCATTTAAGTAATTTCCTTCTGGATTAATAAAGTTTTACTGATTCTGATAAATTAAAAAGACCAGCAACCCGAATGCTGATCCCCAATCATCTAATCCAAAAGAAGTTCCTCTCTTCATAATCCGGTATGCCAATTTTGCACCCATTTTATCTTGAACGTATTTTGGTCTGATCATTAGCTTCTCATGTGATACCTTATCAAAAGGTTTTTGGAAATTGAAGTTAAATCAAAATGAATTGATTAAAATTGATGATGATTAAAAATCATCTTTCCTGTCTAAGCTTATGTTGACTGTTCTCTATTTCTCAATCTTTGCGTGATCACATTTTTATATACAGTATTTGACAACGTTTTCAAGTTTCAAATCTTTAGTTCAATCTGTTTGATTTCAGCCTTTCTAATACTGGTAGAACTTTTCTCTCACTTTGTTTAGCACCTGCTTAATAGTCCCTGTAGTTACAGAGAGTTTATTAACTTTAATTTATCATCTTATATGTGAAAACTTCAGAAAAGGAATACTTTACCCTCAAGACACTTCTTGCTGACTTGTATTGGACTTATAATAACTCACTGCAAAGTAAAATAAAAAAAAGTAAATAATTAATCACCATGTTCTACTCCTAATGAGCAAATATATAACTGTAACTGAAATGCTAAATGAATGATTCACCCCCTTGAATTAAAGCAAAGCAAGTTTAAAAAAAAACATGAATCATGGCGTGATTGTCATGTGCTGCTTTTAAAGTTAGCTAAAGTTAAACAAACACTGCATATTCTCCCCATTTCTAGATACAATTTTTTCAACACACTTCAAAGAAATGTGAATTGATTGTATTAGCGACTATAGCATGTCCAAGGAGCAGTTACTGTAGGTTTGTGAATGACTGCCCAGTAATGGATTTGTAGTCTGTTCATTGTTGGTATCTGCCTTGTACCCACTGATGGGCTGTAGCACTCCATCATCCTTTATTGAGATACATATGTTACAAAGAAATGAATAACTCATCACAGCCACCTGATTATGGCCCCGAATATACAAGTGTTTAATTAAAAGTGAAATTTTGAGAAAAGAATAATCAGCAATCACAATGTTCTGCTCAGAGAAAGCAAGAGAACCCTTAAATGAAAGCATTAAGTCAATGCTCCACCCCCCAAAGCACCCCCTTATTTGATCATAACAACCAGTTGACTCAGTGCTCCAAATAAGTAATGAACTATCTGCAATTCAAGACTGTAAAAGTCTACCCACATAACCCCCCCCCCCATTTGCTAGCGAATGATGATCCTATTAAAATAATCCATTCATATGCCAATTTTCCAATCACAATGTTATTAGATAGATAGATAGATACTTTAGTGCATTGTCAGGGCGGCCAAAATATTGCCTGACTGACAACAGGCAGGAACCAGTCCTGAGATGGCAGCACATTATAAGACACACTCCATAAACATTGATGTGACAGTTCATAATCTCCACAGGCTAACAGTAAGTCTTTGGAATGGAGGTAAATAGGGTACCCAGGGAAAACCCTCACAAAAACAGCATGAGCAATCAAATGCTGTGAAGAAAGTGTCCATGCTGACCAACATACAAGTACTGTAAGACAAAAATGGCACCTGCCATGCTGCTTTTAGCTGAATCAGTGCAAAACAAAAAAAATAATCCTCACATAGCCTTTTCTGTTAATAATTTGCAAAAAAAATTTCAAATCATGAATACTTACTGAAAATCTTGCTTTGCTAATGATAAGTCACACAGAGTATGCAAATAGTACATAGATTAATAAACATTTCATCACTGTATGGTTCCCAATGAGTAATGCATAAACCTGCAGACTTAACTCTTTGAGGGCTGAATATTTTTTCCAAAAAAAAACATAGTTTCTGAAAAGCAATGGTTTCACACAGAAATCAATATAAAACGTCTGTTTCTGCAAGCGGTGGCTGCCAGTTTACCAAGAATGTGCGTCAGGCTTGCGGCCAGGCTGTCTTTGCATGGCTGGGACACGGTCACAGTGCATTGCAATCTGGTTTCTACCTCTTATCATTGTTAAGTGGCAGTCCTATTGTCAGTGCAACGATTAGCTGGGGACCAATCAGCTGAAGCTGGACCTCACATTCGTTTTCAATCACTTGTATCAAAATCTGAGTCTGACAAGTCATAGTCCAGTTCAGAGATAATAGGCAAAACGTCATCCATGGGGTATTATGCTTTACGTATTTGCTTTATTCTCTCACCAGATGTCAGTGCCATTTTTGCTGTTGTTTGTGCCTTGCTACTCATGTGAGCGCAGGAAATCTCGGTCAGACCAATGAATCTAACTTTCCTTCTAGCAACGAGAGTCCAACTAAAACATAACGGTTGGTTTTGTCACAGTTTACAGTTGATTACCATTGTCAACTCCTCCTTTTGACAAAAGTCGACTTGACATCAGCCCTGAAACAGTTAAAGAGAAAATGTGGCATTTAGTGCTGTCTGGCTGCAGGGGTCTGGATTCAGTACCTGCTTATGTCATTGTCTATGTTAAGGTTTTGCATTCTCACCTTTGTTCCCATGGGTTTTCTTAAGTTTCCACTGGATGATATTCAGGTTGACTTGGCTGACTTTAGCAGAGAAGAGGTTAGGAAGTGTTGGCATGGCTGTGTCACTGATTGTGCCTAATCAAATTCAGTCATGTTTGAGTTAGATTTAAAAGTTAGAACAAGTTTGAAAGACAATGGGTAGTCCATAGAAGACACCTTATGTCCAGTGAAAATACCTGATGTGACTATGATAAGCTACAGCTCCCTTTGACCTGTATTGGAATATCAAGCTCAGAGAATGATTGAATGAGTGAATAAAGCAGAAAGTGAATAATTCTTTACCAGACACATCATTAAGCAAATATGTGCAAAAATTAAAAATGGAGTAATTAACACATAGTCAGCTTGCCCTGCTCCTAATGAGCAATAAAGTAGCTGCAAATTAAAGCCTTTAATGAATGGCAACCCACCAAGAACTCTAGCCTACAGTGACTAATACTGCATTGTGTAATGTAATAAATTGATTACTTTGCCATACCTACCACTCTGCCAGCCCTATACCAGAATAAGTGTGTTTAGAAAGTGAATGAACAAATTGACCCCAAGACACCCTGACTGGCTTTTCATGAGTAAAATAATCAGTAACAACTGAAAGAGAATACATATGAAAAGCAAAACTAGTCCCCTTGTGAAGGCCTAGATAAAAACTACAGTGGATGCCAACTTGGCAAATGCAGTAAACAGACATACATATACATCCGTTGCTGCTGAGCACAAAACAATGAAAGAAAAATGGGGAAAAGCTTCCATTCTCTGCTGGCTGCTAATGTAAAACCTTAACAGTAAAATTATTCTTATTCCAGTTATAATGTTCTGCCAAATAAATAAGTAAACTAAACAATGAACCACGCTCTGCACTGTTGTGTCAAAACAAAAAATGGTAAATTGTTGCCAATAATCCACATATAGTGCAGAAGATGAGCACAGCAGGTTGCTTAGCAAGAGCCAGGATTTAGAAAATGGGTTCATGCCACTCTGTCGCCTGAAAAGGAGGCTTTTAATGCAACTGCTTGGCATGTGCCCGTAAAATGCAACTTTCTTGTGAGCCATGTGGGCAAACAGATTCCATTGCATATTGACGTTTTCCTTCAGGAAGGGATTTATTTTTTTAACGTATGCTGCTTAGTAGGGCAGCTGTGTTAACAGGATTGTGGATAGATGTTTATCCGTAATTAATGTTCGACACAGGCCAGCGCTGTAAGATCTCTCCTACACACAGCCCCGTGAAAGCCGTTAGCCAGCTCAGACCTGCTGGGATTAGCTGGTGTTGTGGGTGGAATAAGCTCAGTGACAAGCTCAACGTGTTTGTGTAGCTCTGGTCTACTGCCAGTATGAAGTTTGCAGGCATGTGTGTGTGTGATTTTTATTTTTTATATGAGTGCACAAGTTGACAAACATGTAACTGTTTGTTTATAACAAGGGGCTGACATATGGACACTTTTTCATTAAGTACCAAAAGTAATCATGTCAGAAGAAGTAACAAAACTGTCTTTCTTAGGTTGTGGCAGGGCCAAACATAATTCAGATACATGCGTTGTTCCCCTAGCTTGATTTATTGTGCAACTCCTTCAATATATAAATTCCTTTTTTCTCCCATGTTTATGTTCACCCATTGCCCACTAACTTAAAAAAAAAAAAAAATTTCACCTGCATTGAATCATCCTTAGTATTTTTTGCAATGGGACATAATTTCTGCAAGAAATGAAAACTAAAAGCTTTTGCATTAGTTAACACCAATTTGGTACTATAACTGCTGTCTTGTGAGTTGCCAGTCTCACACAGTCCTCAAAAAGTGCCCATCACCAGTTGATTGAGAAATTGGAAGGGGCAGAATATTTCCACATTAAGTCCGGTTTCTGTAGAGCTGGCAATTTGCAAAAGTACAAAGTATAGGTACACCACTCCTGCCATAAAAGAAAATCCCATTGTCTAACCTGACAGGAGGTAAGTATCATCTTCATCTAAGCTATTGGGTAATGAATCCTATTAAAACAACATGACAAAGGGTAAGTACCCTGGTCAGACATGGGACAAATCCTTCTACATAACCTGTGACAGGTAAATACCACCCTCCTCTAAGCTATTAATGGCTCTTTTCTCACCTGGAAGGGGATGAGTATTACCCTCATCTAAGCTGCCACAGGACAAATCCTATTAATATAGCTTGGTAGGGATAGTACCCAGGCCTCGTGTGGAATGGCAATGAGCAGACCCGATTATCTAACCTGACAGAGGGATGCAAACTACCTTCACCTAAGTGATTAATGGGCAAATCCTGTATCTTGCAGGGCCGAGTACCATCTCCATCTGAACTGCCAAGAAGTTAGTAAATTCAGTTAGTAAAACCTGGCAGGGGACTGATACTAGTCTCATCTGAGTTTCCAAAAGACAAACACAGGTTATCAAACCAGGCAGAATGTGAGTACCCCCTTATCTGAGCTGCAGAGGAAAATCCATTTCTAATCTCGCTGGTAGTGAGCATCATTCTAATCTGAGCTTCCAAGGTACAAATCTTGTTATTTAGCCGTATTTTATCACCCTCACTTGAACAACCTAGCACCCATTCCTTCTCTCAGTTGAGGTCACAGGAGAAAATCCCATGTGTGTGGCTGCTGTGGGCACTCTGTGTCCTTATCTGAGCTAGCACAGAAACATCTGCTCAGACATGTTACCTACTTTTCCTGTGAGCTATGCACCTTCGGTGGAAGTTTCAGGTAAAAGAAAATCTTCTTCAATTGAGCCATAATTATGCATAACTGTTTAGCCTTGGGAGGCGTGCTGCAGGCCTATAAGCAGTCTTGATGTGGCCCAAGGCAGTATTACATAAAATGCGTAAATTGTCTAATTAGACTTAAGGAGCAAGTCTCTGTGGACTGAGTGGTGGTATTTTACTCATTCCTCCTCTTTGTCATGCATTTCTTAATCAGGCCAACTCAACAGACACAACATCATACTGCTGATAGAGATCTGCTATTTTCGTCAAAACCTGGACACTTTATGTCAGTTAAAAACAGAGAAGTCAGTTTTGGTGGGGTTGGTAGGGGCTCATGGGAATTAAGACAAGGTGCTTGTACCAATGTCTTATCTGATCTGTTAACATGAAATTTTTAATGAGACCATTGGTTTCTCATTATGATACAGTAAAATCAGGTAGCTATTGAGCTGGGCATATGTAGCATTGGGTACAGGCTTTCATTTCTTTAGATATATTATCATGCAGCCTTCACCAGTTGCCTAATCTTTCCACATAACACACCGAAAAATAACCTACTAAAATACAAAACACTTAAACATAACAGAAAAATTATACTTATTTTGACTTTTAATCCTAATGTGAGTCCTCCAAACAAACAGTTGTTAAAGCGTAGCTCCACCAGTAACAGGAGCATAGTATCATTTCAGGACTTTTGCTGAGCTATTGGATCTTCAGCTGCGTCCAGTGACTTGGTCCAGAGAAAAAACACCCAAAGTGTGAAAGATTAGAATTCCAACTAAGACAGCAGTCAGAAGTTAAACACCTTTGACAGACATACACACAGCCTTGTGGTATGTTGACTGATGTCTTTATTAATGTATTGAGTTATTGATCACAGAAATAAGACCACTGAATGAGGCAGCACCCTAGACACTCCTCCTTCATTCTGGCAAGTTCTTTATTTTATAAGAGATCATATGTTTGACCTTCAGTACTACCTTGTATATCAATTAAACAGTTTAAAAATGATTTTTTTAATACTTCATGCTTTTCCTAGTATAAATTAGCATACGTTTGTATGTTTGTGTAAGTGCAAGATAAATCTTGGCATAAATATACACGTCTCACGTTGCATATATTTGCATAAAGATTTAAGATGTGAATCCCAGTGACATACTAGATATTGATTAGAGAGAGATAAAAAGAGAGAGATAGTACTTCATTTGGCCAACTCTGTTGTAAAACCTTCAATTATATGTAGCTTATCCCTGCAGAATCAGGTGCAAGCAGCAACCAACTGTAGACAGGGTGCGAACACATTCATGCATACATCCACACTTATTCACACTGGGACAATTTACAGACACAGATGAGCCTAATGTGCATATTTTTGCAGTGTAAGAGGACCATGGTGTACCCAGAGAAAATCTAGCTAATCACACAAAAAACATGCAAACTCCACAGATACACTAATTGTGCTGAGAAGTTCCCTGATGTTTTGAGACAGCAGTGCCGGCTCTTATACCACTATGACTAAAACAGAATGAGGCTGCCACGGAGGCTCAGTCGTTAACGCTGTTAACTTGAGCTTAATTCACTGTCTGTGTGCAGCTTGTTGTTCTTGCTATGTTATTATGGGTATCCTATCATGACACCTCTAAAATTGTCCAATTATATCTTTGAACATGTGTGCATACCTTGTGAGGTGTTGTGTCTCTTTAGAATTCATTTCTACATGCTATAGCTAGTATAGTCTACTCTAATGGAAACAGTGAGTTCAGAAAATGGATAAATTAATAAGTGGGTAGACATCGCAATTTGAGTGCCATGCCCAGAAACTATACTTATTGATCAAGTACAAATCAAAGATGAATATATATTCTACGCAGGTAGGTAAAGAGCTGTCAGCATCACACAGTAAGCTCTGGTGGTTGAAGATGAATCTGTGCTCTTATGCTTTCCAGTGTAGTCTCTTAGGTGATAAACTTCTGAATATGAATATAGTCCCCTTTAATATTATAGCATAAAAGTGTTTATGTGAGCTGAAAGGATTAATTTGTCACACACGTCTTTTTGGTTGTTTATGTGTGTATAGGATGAGATGTGTTCTCTGTTTGGAGATTATCACCTCCTATGACCATAAAATATCTCAACAATTCTGATAGTCGTGTCAAAAAAAAATAGTGGCATCCAGTTCTTTACTTTTTATTTGTATAGATTGCGGCTCTGGTGGTTCCGGATCAGGAGAAGACAGTTCCTGTGAACAGGAGCGCTGCAAATATTTCGAGGGCTATTGGGATGAGGACACAGAAGATGACCGTTGCATCTGTGAATTCTCATGTGACAACGTTCCACGAAATCAAGTGAGCAGGAGACTTCTTTGACATAATTTTTTCAGTTTGATTTTCTTACTCAAGGTAGTAAAGCAGCTCTTAGCAGCCTGTAAATCTCTTAACTGGAACCCTTACTCTCTGCCCAAATAAAACTTGAAGCAAAAAAGATGGGAGCTTCATTTGATGGTGTTTTTTATTTCAGTATTTATGTGCCTGGACTTTTTTTATGTTATCCTGTGACACTTAAAAGTCACACCCCTAATGGGGACCTTCCTGTATGATTAGGAATCTCCTACATACAGAGAGGAGAAACATAAGGGAGAGTCTCTCATGATATAAGAGTAACATCAAAGTAGGACATTCATTCATTCATCTTAGACATGTGTCATTTCTCCCATAAACAAGTAACTTCCACAATAGAATATGAAGATCAGTCTTATATCTAGAGATATACTATGAACAGCTTGGGCAATTACAGAAATTGACATAGGAGTTGGTCTTTGTCACACAGACACCATTTAGTGATGCTGAATTTGGCCACCTGTTCATTTTAGACACCATCACACACAAAAATAAAGAGGCAGAGATAGACCACCTTCCATATTGGTAAATAAAAAGAAGCTGTTTATTTATAGCCAGAAAACAAAAGGGGTGTTTCATAGCTACAGATATGCGCAGGGGTCTCTGGTCTAAAAGAAATGATTGATTAAGGGAAGTAAGCAATTCATTTTAGACTCATTAGGGCCATCCATCCCAGAAGAAGATACAAAGATGAGAGTGGGACCTTGTTCGGAGTATAAAGGACAGACATCTGATCATTAACAAAATATAAAGATGGACAATTTAAAGAAACTGGCATAAGGGGTCACCTCTTTGGTAGCAAGAAGGTAATAGGCCCCTTCTTTAATGGCCAAGATAAATGCACACTCCTACTCTTTGGGAATGTTGTGGCAAGGGCACTTCTTTTTTCTCAAAATTGTAATAAAGGAACATTTTGATAGTGCTACACTCCAGCAGCCATGAGAAATAAACATGGGAAATAACAGGTGACCAGCCATCTGTCCATTGCCTCAATCCACATAGAAAGGCAATAAAAGTTAATCCAAACCCAGATAGATTTAAACGTAACTAGAAGCCCAGAAGACACTTTGAGATCTAGTCTACACTAAAAAAAGATATATTTTTATTCATTTTGGTTTTGTTTGTAACTGTTAAAAGCAGTTGTACTTTATTGTCTGTCCTCACAAAGAATTCTGATTTATTTTATTCATGTCCTTTTAGCATTTCAATTTACTTCAGGTTTGCTCCATAACAAAATAGCCCTTTTGACTGATGATGCCTGATAAGAAAGATTTATGTGTTTTTGCTATTTCAGTGTAGATTTTACTAAATCATCTGGTAGCACTAGTTAAATGGAAAACTAAGTTTTCAAATGTATCTGCTATAGTGTTGACGTAGCCTAAAAAACATCCATAGTACAAAGGCACTAAAGTGATAATTATAAATTTTATATAACACTTTACAAAGAACACATTTGCAACAATACATAAAGCAATAGAAAGAAGATTAAAAAACCCTACTCCATGTTTTCCCTAGATATGAACAAAAAGAAGGTAAATGATACCTCAAGATGAGCTAAGAGAGAGTGGCCTGGTGTATCAGTGCTATTTACTTTGACCCTCTTTCCTATTCTCCTCCTCCCAGGTCTGTGGAACTGACAGAAGGACATACAGCAATGAATGTGAGGTAAAGAAAACCCGCTGTGAGAAAAAAGAAGACATCCAGGTCCTGAGTCAAGGGCCATGTGGAGGTGAGTCTCAATCTACCTCACTCAGTCATGTACCATCAACTGTAACAGAATTAATTCTAAACTGCATGGTCAATAAGTAGTCCCACAATATCTACAAGCCATTGTGCTAATTTACACATTACTACCAAAAACAGGAATCGGCCAAAACAGCTTGGTAGTAATATCAGAGGAGCATAGCCATGGTGTCCACTGTGACAGCAAGTCTTGGCCAGACTGCCTTGTGGGAATGGTAGCCAATACAGAGTGCTTTGAAATGGTAGTCACGATGAAGACTTCTTGATTGATTGTGCAAACAGTAAACAAGAAAGCTGCTTTATAGATTTGTGAGATGCAGTGGCCTGTCTCAAAGATTTTCCAGAGTTTATCCTTTCAGCGTGTCTGCTTCTTTTAAAGACCATCCATAATTATGTGTTATTTATTAGTCTGCATCGTTTTCAAGGTGACCAGCATGGCAAAGGAATTTTACATCATTAATTTCAATCAAAACATGGGCTGGCCAAGATGGATTACAGCAAAAGGCCGATAGCGCAAAAGGAAGTTTATGTGGCACCCACCTTCCCGACAGGAGGTGTTGAGGCATTGCGGAAACCCTGGCTCAGTTGCGAATAATATTCTGAATTATGATACTGTGAGCCTCGCCAAGTGGCTGCTGTCTGTAGAGTAAAACACTCCCATCATTTACTTAGGACATGAGGCTTATTTATACTACCAGTGGGGTATCAGAGCAAGGTGGCCCACAATACTAAAGCCACTTAAAGATAAGGTACCCAGGTAATTTTCACTTATCTGTGTTTTCAGACAGAAATCTGTGCTGTACAGATACATCCCATTTCAAATTTTCATGGCCACACACATCTCTGGATTGTTGTGACCAATCTAAATTTAAATTCTAATATTCTTCCCATTTTTAATTGCTATAACCTTACCTCACTGCAGTCCTCACCAGGGAAAATGAGGTGAGATGAGTTGACCTTACCTTTAATCGCCCTGCCTATGTAGATTTTTTATAGCTCTGTCCATCTTTAATTCTCACAGCTACACCCATTTTTCTTCTAAATCTCAACATGTCCATCTAAGGAATCCTTCCTGTTACATTCCTCAGAACCACCAATTTGCATACACTGCCCTCAATGACCCTTTTGCAAACAAAATTCCACCCAAAACAGCAAAGTTGAGATTTTGTTGACTACTGTACCTGTATCTGTCTAAAGTAAAAAAAAGATTAGTGGAGGACTCAAGATTACATAAACAAAGACTATCCCTGGTTTATTTACTGTATTCATGCGGCGAGATTACTGCAGGAGAGGTACAATGTTAGATGGATTGTGTGCTTCAAATATAATTATTGCTACATAGGTAAATTTTGTATTATAATATACATGTCAATAAACAAGCAGTTATCTGTATCCACATTAGTCTTTCCTTTCTTGTGACGGTTAATGCTGTTAAAGGTGCCATATAAATTAGCACTTCGTTGTGTGGCACAAGGTTGTTATTGCTAATGAAAACTGAAATGACTAAAAAAGCACTTTGTTACCCAAAATAGAAACAAACAAAAACAACAGCTCAATGTAAAACAAAGACTAAACTGAAATTAAAGTAATATACTCAGAAATTAACTGGAATAAAATTAAAATAGGTAGAAATGAAATTTTGTTGGAGCCTACTGCTTGGCTTCCCATTCTTTTACTCTACATAGCAATGCACTATGTGGCTACATAACCTAATGAGATTAGCATTTCTCAGTTAGTTGTATAGAGCGGGCTCTTAAACAAGGACCCACAGCAAAGAATTAACTGTAAATGGCAAAGTGCTGTCTTTTTATTATTTTGAGTAAGGCAATGATGTAATCAGTGTAGTCGGTTGGGTTTGTGAAGATCAATAAATGAACGGGTTGAGGACTGTGACACACTGACAAAAGAGACATTTACCAAAGAAAGTAAAATGACTGGCTATGTCAGACAACAGACTTTAAATTTGTGTATGCAGAATGTTGTTGTCTGCTCATCTTAGCCAATAAAACAGAAAAAGACAAAAGATTTGTTGGAATGCCCAGTAAGTTCTAATGAATTCTTTCATTCATAAAGTATTTGATCTGAAGTTTAAGATGCCTAGAGCTGTCAAAATAAGCCCCTAGGACTTTTGACCAATGAAGAAGAGGAGAAATATATTTTCAATTGAAAAGCTTGATCCCATTTGAACACACTTCATGTTTGTGCACAACTCTAATTTTCTGCAAATATTTTATTTAACAATATTTTAGTAAAAACTGCATGCATTTTGGACATTGTGAGCATATGACTGGATAACTGAGAAGTGAATTACGTGACATGAGTAAATGGAAATAATTTTTGTGAATTTTATAATATTGTTTGCTATTGTTCAGCATTGGCCTCCTGCTGGCCTCGATTGACTTTGTGATATCCATTCTCCCTTAAAACTTGAGATTAGTTTGTTTTATTGGCCATCACTACAAAAAACACTATGACAGTAACAGAAAAAAATATAATTGGAGGGTTGAGTATGGAAACTAAACTGAAATAATTGTCTCAATATAAAAACTAATTGGTTAAGTGTCCAATAACTTAAATTAAAATAGAACAGATAAAAAGATCATAAACTTAAACTGAAACTAGACTTAAAATGAAAGAAAAGATGAAATTAGTACATACATAAAGCTAATAAAAAATCCATTCCAACATTTGCATGCAAGAAGAAAATATAATTATAAGAGACTTTATGAAAAATAACTTAAAACCAGCATCCCTAAAAATAATAGAATGTAAGGAATTTGAATAACAATCAATATTTTAAGAAATATATTTAGAAAATATTAAAAAATATTGGCCCACACTATAGTTTTTAGGAAGCTGAAAATTATTTGTTGAATTAGACAGACAGACAGACAGACAGACAGACAGACAGACAGACAGACAGATAGATAGATAGATAGATAGATAGATAGATAGATAGATAGATATGAAAAGCACTATATAATAAATAGATAGATGTTAGCTGTTGGCATAAAAGAGCCCCCGTGCTGTTTTTTGACACACTTCAGCTGAATAATTTGTTTGCTGAAAGCCCTCAGTATTTCTAAAAATAAATACTGTATAAAGTTTTTTGGTGTGGCACAATGGCACTCTGGTTAGCTCTGTTGAATTGCACGCCCAGACGTCATGATCTGGTTTCATTTTTCTGATTTTTAATACATTCTCCTTGATGTTAAAACATTTTTAGGCCTTATTCTACAGTTTTAGATGTCAGTATGTCTTGTAGTCACATTTATTTTTGTGATATTCACACAACACCAGTTTTTGATTTCTTTATGGGAGCTGCCATTTTTTTTTTAGTTTTGTATATGATTGCTATGCTGTTGCTAGGCAAGGTCAACAGGAAGCGTGAGGCACTTAACATATTTGGGTCAAAGACATAAAACTTGCATTGTTCACTTCCTAGCTTCCCTTGGTTTGGTTCTATTCAAACAAAAGGAATATTGTTCCTTTGAAATATTTCTAGTTAATGAATTCTGACTCTACCTTTTGCCTGCGAATTATGGTTAATGTTTTGGCTTTGTTTATGTGTGTTTATTGGTTTTCAAATTTTTGCACTCTTTCTTAACTATGATTTTTGTTACATGCATTGAGCATTAGTTATTTATTTTTTGACTGTCTGCTTATTTCTTGAGTTACAATTATTCTCCTGATTCCTTTTCAAACTTAATTCTTCTGCTGTCTTATGCAGTCTTGTAGACATGGGTTTTTCTTTGAGGTCTTCTATGATGCCCAGTGCCAGCAGTCCATGACATTCTTCTTTTTTGGGACATCCTGTAGTTCGTAAACCTTGGATGGACCGGTAGCAATTGTGGACACAACAGTTTTGTGTTGTAAAGTAGTATAAAAGTGCATGCTTATTATCATAAAAGGGGAACATTAAAAGTGTCATTGTGCAGTTCCAATTAATAGATTCTAAAAATCGGTGACTTTGAGATTAAACCGATAAAACGTTTAAAATCACCCTCAGCCATTGTTCCTTCTTCTCCAGTGAACCTCCCATCCCCATACTCCCTTTCAATAATTGATCAGCAGTCTCAGGAAGTAAAGGGTACCAGCCTTTTCAGTACCCGGCTCCTAGGAACCTTCACTGGCATCCTCTGAAACCTCAACTGGCCCTCTCTCATTCAGGTTCTCCCATTGGCTTTCAGACATATTCCTTCCTTTCTGTTCCTTTTCTTTTTCCATGCCTCCTCTCCCTGGACTTGGATATTTTATACGGTAGTGTAAGCACTGCACTAAAGACACCTGGAGGTGTCAATGAAGGATGGCTTTTCTGGCACCTTTATCGCACATACATACTTAATTAGCCAATTCCCCCATTAACTGCTCCTCAAGCTCTTGCCTCATTTACACTACAGATCCAAGTTGCCCCTGTCCCACTAAAAACTGCACTCCCCATCTCTGTGTGACATGTATAGTAACCTCCTCACATCCATGAGGTATGGAGATTTGATACTACAATATAACAACTTGTCTAGCATGCCAGTTAACTTTAGTGTGACCTTTAGTGTAATGCACTCTCGCCCTGTCCAGAGTCTTGTTTTGTGTCCAGTGCTGCCAAGATTATGGCTACTGGAACAAGTGTTTTCAGAAAATGAAAGTAATTTTAAGTTAAAGTAAAAAGACAAGGTTTCCATCATACAGTGGAAATTTCTTGCATGTATGGGATTTTCCTGACTTCTGTATTTCTCACTAATTATGAATTCTTTATTAAATAATATTTTCATTGTGATGCCCAGTTAAACAAATGCTAATTCTAAATTAGCTCTGTAATAGTGTGTGTGTGTGTGTGTGTGTGTGTGTGTGTGTGTGTGCCCTGTGTCAGAATGGTGTCACACCAAGTATTGGTTTTTGCTTTTATCTCATGTAATCAGAGTAGGCACCACAGAAGCTTCTAATCAAATATTCTATTCAGAAGAATGTTGGATAAATGAATGGATAACAGTGTGGTAGAGTGCTTATCAGGGCTACTTCACATCTCCATGAAAATGGGTTCAATTGTCAGTTTATTCACCGTCTGTGAAGGTTGCATGTTCTCTTTGTGTTTACTTAAGGCCTCCCATATTTCAAATTAAGGACCTGGCAGCTCAAACTTCATCTGGCATAGACATATGTCTTGTGATGGACTGTTGTTCTTTCCATGGTGGGTTCATGCCTTGTGCCAGATACTGATGGAATTATTCTTCAGCCCCCAGTGTTTGTGCAATGGAGGAAAGCTGGTTTAAAAAGTTAGTTTAGGGTAACTCATGAAACTCATGTTTATGTGTATTCATTTTGAATTGACAGCATTAGTTCCACGATAATGTATAACCACTGTGCCACCATACCGCCTATTATTATCATTCATTTGTTTATCCATTCATTTTCTGGTTGAAAAGAGTTGGAGCCTAGAGCAGCAGTATTTTGAACACGACAGAAAACATTTATGAGTCATTGGTTCAGTTATAGTACATAATAATAATAATAAAAATAATCTTAAGAATGATACTTTTTTTATTATTCCCAGCACTCTGTTGCTTTTGTCACAATGATAACGTTTTTTCAGTCAGTTATAAGGATTATAGACAGTTATTTGTGTCTGTTACTGAATTAGTGTCATATGTGTAATTCTACTAAATTATTTAAGTTGATTGAAGAATATAAATTTAAACAAGGCTTTTCATTTGACAAGAATTTATTTTTCTTGCTTCTGTAATTATTACTGCTACTTTCTGTATCAAGTCCCACTGCTCTTCACTAAGAAACTGTAGCACATAACACTCATGAATATTTTAGTTCCCAGCACTACTAAAAGGAAGAAAATGTCTAACATTAATTTTTTCTGCTGTTAATTTAATGTTGCTAGTCATACTGTTAGCTTCTTATTGTTAATAATGCTATTCTATTACAGAAAATAGTTAAATTACTCTTTGCACATGTTTAATAAGTGCTAAGCACTTTTTAGAGCAATACTGAGTGATGCCACCTTGGTTTGTTATTTAAAATATAATTAAAAGATGGACCCATTAAACCAGACACCTTATTATTGTTTTTGTTTGTTTTTAGCTGCACCTGTTACATCAGCGCCAACAGCCATGACTCAGCATTGCAGTCAGACAGTCTATGGATGTTGTTCAGACAATGTGACGGCAGCTCTTGGAGTAGGACTGGCAGGCTGCCCCAGTAAGTAGAGAAACTAACTTCATGCAACATTATTCACTGGCAAATCCATCTCACGTCTTTTCTTTGAGAAATACTATTTTAGGATGGATGGAAAACACAACTTTTTCGGTTACACTTTACTGTCACATTTCCCACATACAGCCTAGAATCTCCGGGGTCCTGGTGAAGGGAGATTAAAACAGATTTACTCCAACTTCACAGAGGTAAATGATCTAAAATGGGATGGCACTATAAGTAGAGAATAGAAATAATGTGTTCTCCTAAAGCATAAAACAGCACTTTAAATTTTCATACTCAACTTAGAGGAAGAGCAAAAACTAAAAACAAAAAGACAGCCCCTAAATAAACTGATATTAATGTAGAATCACTCCACATTTAATTAACAATGGCCCCCAAAATACAATCATAGGCACCCTCCTTTAATAAACAAACACAAGGGGCCTCTTCACAGATGAAGCAACAGGAGGAAACGCAACCAAACAAATAAACATGATGCACTCACAGCAAAATATATCGTGAAAGTCTCTCAGACTGAATGGTGATGTAGGGCCCATCTCCTACTAGACCAGCAATCAAATAATATTACAGTCCCCTCCCACTAATAATCACACTTTTTTGAAAAACAACCATAAAGAAGCAACAGAACGAACTACCCCTGCCTCCCTCAGGGGATCTCCATTTAAGCCTTTGAAGATCTCTCCATCCCTCCCTCCCTTCTTTCACTTTACATGCTCATCAGTGCCGCTAGCATTGCACGGACCAGCTCTGACACAGTTGACGTGGTAGGCTTCAATTAAATCTTCATGTTTCTAAGTGGAAAAATAATAAGTACATTTAAGCTTCTTATATGAAATTAATATAAAATGGATTAGCTTTGATTTAACAGATTTTCCAACTGTGTGTTTGAAGTCGGGCATGCATTACTGATGGCCAGTGTCACTGTGCTTAGATTCTAGATGTTCTTGTTTAATGTCTCACTTAATGCTAAGGACCTGCTATCAATTTAGACTCTTTTCAGGTCCTCATTAGCAGACTCTGAGAGTGTGTGAGACAGTGGTGTTGGTAGCCAGAATGTGAACAGCTGTGAACTTTGTCATGGTATCACAAGGCCATGAGATGAAATTGCATGGTCAGTGAATTAAGAAATTTACCTGACAAACAGTGAGCAGTTGTTACATGATCTTATTCAGTTATCAGTACTGGGGGTTGAAAGGACAACTGAATGACCAGTGTATCAATCGCCATCCTCTCCTTACAGTTCCTTGAACTTTCTATTTTCTTATTTTTCCTTTATTATCATTTATTAATACTTGAGCTGCTTGAAAAGGAAGAGCTGGCAAAACAAACACCTGCTTCTGGGTCATTTTCACAATTATTCAGTTAAACAAAAAAACTGCCATAGCCCACAATCACCCCCCTCCCAAACCACAGACCTGAGTGCCATCATTCCTAAATGCTGTTCTCATTGAGGTGCTGAGAGGCATTAGGAAGGAGCAAGCAGCAATTATGAAGCCATGTGAGCATGAGAAAGAAAGGTGGAGGAGAGGACAAGCATTCCTAATTTTAATGTTTCAACTAAAAAACAACAAGAGTCAGGCAAGTGAAGGGCTTAACAATCACACTTGACAATAGTGGCACTCTCCACTTTTGACCTGCAGCCCATTCCACTCATGTTGATTAACTACCAGCTGCTTTCTCCACCACTATATTTCTCGCCTTTTTGTTTATATTAACCACTCCAACCCAGAAAGGTTATGCAAAAGTAAGTATACCTTGCATGGCATTTACCGTATAGAAAATGGGTCCTGGATTCAAACCTAAGATAGGGGCATCAGAAATAAAGAGCAGCAGTTTGCCTTTGCTCTCCCACACTTAAGTCAGATTGTGAAATATATTGGCATTCTTCTGGCTCTATCCCATCATTATTTAATAAAGGACATTGAAATGATGGGATCTATAGTTGACAGAGGAATTATAAATGCAGCTGACAGATATATAGGTCTGTAATCTAGGAGGACATCAGTTGGCCCAGTCAGTCTGGCTTGATAGTGTCAAGGTTATTAGAACCCCACTGGAAAACAGGAGGTGAATAGAGTGTATTTATACTGAATGGAACACATGCCCTCCCAACAAAGAGAAATTGCAATCTTTACTTAAAAGTGGGTAATATCACCACTCCGTCATGCCCCAGTATTGTGTGTCAGAGGTGAGCGGCCCTCTACATACAGAACCTCTTCCTATTTACTGTTAACATTTTTTGTGCACTAAACTCATGACATTTATACGGTTTTAAATTAAATGTGCATCTCTCAATTATTTTCTGCTGTCCTCCCATTTATATCTACTAAATCTAAATCATTTAACATAAACAAATACCTCCTCAAATCTGCAGCTTCCATATGAAACACGTGGGATAAATATGTAGATACTGAGTCCTACATCTGGACCATTCTCAACAATCCACAAAAAAGAAGTTGCCATTTAGTAACCTCAAAATTTTCAAAAATCATCCAGACAAGATTTAAAGAGGCCAAACCATAATTTCATGAGAAACACAGTCATGATTTCATTAGTTGCAATTAACAACTGTTATACAAAGCCGTTTTTCCATCCAGACAAGATTATATTAATTGTGTCACTTGTCTTTCAGGCACCTGCTTGTGTAACAAGTATGGCTCATATGGTGGAACATGTGACCCAACAACTGGTCAGTGTTCCTGCAAGCCAGGAGTTGGAGGTCTAAAGTGTGACCGCTGTGAGCCCAGCTTCTGGAATTTCCGGGGGATCGTCACAGAGAATGAGAGTGGCTGCACACGTGAGTATGATGAGCATAATGGGCACAATGAGAAACAGCTCAGTTCCGCTCTTTGTGTTTCCTGTTCTTTCTATCACAATTTGGTGAAACTGTTCATGTAATTAGTAAAAACCTAATTCTTTCCTACATGAAGACGCCTCATGTCCTAAATGTGCCAATGCTTAATATATTCACCATTTTGCGTGGGTTTTCCAAAGCCAATAGTGAGTTAGCTGTTCAGTGCTCTTCTTAAACCCAGCATTAGGAGACCCACAGTTTGGTAGCATTCCCCACCTGGCACCATATCGCTCTACAGTAACCTGACATAGTCATATTTCTGAATCTTATTCAGGTCAAGAACACATGGCATGAACCTGAATTGAACCAGCAGATGGAGCTTTCTCCATTCAGTTGGTATCACAAAGCTATCCAACTTTTAGAACATCAGCAGGTGTCTCTTTTACCTTAGAGTTATCCCCTTCAGCAAATAAGTTCAAGACGCTGAAAGCTGCCTGTGTGCAGCTGTTGGTTTGTAGAGTGCTGCATCAACCAGTTGCTTGATGTAATTGTTTTTTATTTTTATTGCTTTGTGTTGATAGGACATATCTGGACAGAAGGCATTCAAATCCCTTGTTTAGAACACCAGTTAGGAACAAGGCTTATGTTCATGTTTCTTTTGTTGGGGTGGTGCTCATCATACCATTTCTGTTCTTAATGATATATAGCTTGCAGTTGTGACCCTGTTGGATCTGTGCGGGATGACTGTGAACAGATGACCGGCCTCTGCTCCTGTAAGTCTGGAGTAACAGGAATGAAGTGCAACCTTTGTGCAGATGGCAGCAAGATGGGAGCAAATGGCTGTGACAAAGGTGATTGGAATAAATATCTTTATTGCATCCCAATGGAAGTCTTTTTTTTAGTTTAGTATTTTACAGGAATGGCTGCTAGCTTTTTCTTCTCCAGCATATTTAGGTACATGACACAGTGTTAACCTATTGTTTTACATTTGCTTCCCCAGGTCCTGCTCCACCAAAATCTTGTGCCATGCTGAAATGTCAGTTTGGTGCTATGTGCCAAGAAACTAATGGCACTGCACAGTGCAAATGCCCATCAATTGAATGCACTGATAAGAACAGAACAAAGGTAATCTGGCTAGTCTTTGTTAAGGGTGAATGTGTGTAATGGGCTATTTAAAAAATGATTTTCGTGCTTTATATAAAGCTGTTTTTCCCCACTTGGGGGAAATGCACCTCCTAATGTAGAAATTAAATTTAATAGGCCCATCCACCTCACTTTTGATGGATTATCCACAGATGGTTGCTGTTTACTTGAAGAATCAGTTCCTTGGATGAATAGATTCTATAGATTATTGTGCGTTCAAGTAGAAGACCTATGCTGCCACCCTTTTGTTACTTAAGAAAGCTTTTTGGTGTCAACCACTAAGTGATGTGTTCCTCTTAGTTCAAAGCAGGAGAAAAGGGGATGAGTATTAGGATAGCCAAACATGTAAATTTTGACTCATCTGTGTTTTCAATTTCAGGTATGTGGTTCAGACGGTGTTACCTATGCAGACCAGTGCCAACTAAAGGCCATCGCTTGCCGCCAGGGCATGGATATCACCATTAAACATCTAGGGCAGTGCCAAGGTGAGATAATAGCAGTCAAGGGGTAATAATTTCAAGAGTGGTGCATTTTGTACATGCTGACCTCTGAAATTTGTGTAAAATAAGGTCAACATGCTGGTGGGTCTGCGGTGGGCTGGCGCCCTGCCCAGGATTTGTTCCTGCCTTGTGTTGGCTGGGATTGGCTCCAGCAGACCCCCGTGACCCTTTATTAGGATATTGTGGGTTGGATAATGGATGGATGGATGGATGCTGGTGGGTACTTCATTTTCTCAAATTCCACAGGAAAGCATGAATACTTTAAGTGCCCCAACACCTGAAAAAGATCCCTGGGGAAACACCTACTCACCCTGAAAAATATTAAAGAAACTAATCTAGTGTGGAATAGCTTCTTACAGCTTTTGCTCTGCAGTGTGAGCAACAGGTGTAGCTGCTGGAGATCATAATGCACCGTGATGCAGATGAGCTCTCTGGAGAAGGTGCTGCATGAGGCCTACCTGAAGCAGGAATTTGATCTCTAAAACCAGATGCAGTAAATCCACTATTTATAAGGTGACAAGAATAGCCTTCTTTATCTTTTGTTCCCTAATAAATGGGTCAAGTACGTGGTCAGTTTTGGAAGGGACAGATAGGACAAGTGGTTTCTTGGCTGTGTCTTTGAAATTACTATGAGTAGTGTCCATGTGATGAATAGGTGAGTATTCCATGCTGTTCTCCTTTCCACCTCGCTGCCAATAACACCTCATCATTTTCTCACTATTAACACATGTACAGTACTATTAATACTATTTAAAACATAAAAAGTTTCACAAACAAGTAAATAGAATCAAGGCCATGTCTCCTTTGTTGCTGCATTTTTACAGTATTCTGAAGTTATGACTTAGGTGATCTTCTCTTTTTTCCTTTAAACTTGACATTGCTGTATATCCCACATAGAACTCTAAAAGGGCTTAAACCTTCTCTTTCTGTGTCCACCACTTTCCACCTTTTCACTCTCAGCCCTTTAAGGTTTCTTTTCATCTCATCACAATGCTGCAGCCTCAGCTTTCCCCTCCTCGCTGTTCCAGCTGGCTACCGCTCCAGGACCTTCCTTCAACCTTTCATTCCTTCCATCCTCTCATGATGCTTCAGATACCAGAGATTGCTAGGGGTAATACTGTTAGGGTGATTTCCTCTGTGTCATGTGCCATCTGTTGTTTTATATCACTGGTACAAAACCTTCCCAAATAGTTTCTATTACCAGACAGGTGAATGTGTTGGCCTTTCTTTAGACACGTCTCTCACACCCTTTTAATTCATGCTTATTCTGTTTCTTGAGATGGATGAAACCCCTCAGATTCAGAGACTGGCTAGCTTTTTTTACACTCAAATTTAAACACATTTGCGAACCACAGTTTGAAAGTTTAGCCTCATCAACAGAAAGTAGCCATGGCTGCATGACAATTTTAAATGGGGCTTTGCTTTAGATCGCTGAGTATTTTTGAAAAACTTTGCGTTGCTACTGCATGATATCGTATTCATATCAGTAATTACTTTTGGGAAATGACCTGGCCTATGGTTTGCAGTTCACATTCAAATTATTAATTTTACTTAAATACTGAATGATATTTCTAGAAGTAGCAAATTACATATAGTTGTTTAAAATTACATAGTTTAATCCATCTAAGAGACTTTTAAATGTGAACGTGATATTTTAGACACAATACATGAATAGAAGTGGATAAGCTATGTTGGTAAGAATGCCCTGTACTATTCCAGTATTCTTTTGTTTTAACCTTCAGTGAGGGTATAATGAAAGACACATTTTTATTAATTTTTGACACATTTCATCATCATTGGTCACACTCGAAGACCCTAGGCGTCATGGTTCCAAGAAGCATTTACATTAATTAGTTCACAGGATATTTAGCAATTTTGATAATTCATTACAGACAACAATTAAGAAGGACCACAGTTAACTACAATATATGGGAATTAATACAGTGCATTAGTGTATGTTCTCAGTGCTGGGTGGGACTGCTGCAGTACATTCTGTATTATTTAACTAATATTTATTCTATAGTTTAGTACAGTCAGTGGCTATTTAATGAATACCACTTAATTTTCAGACATAATTTCCTGTTTGGGACTATTAGTTAACTTACGTTTATTTTTCTATAGGGCTTGCCACCTTCTCATATGATAGGGTAGGGTGCCATTTCAGTCCTCGTTTCCTGACTGACTATACAATTCTGAGCAAGACCGTTAAACAACTTATGCTTCAACAGTAAAAAAAGTACATGGAGGTGATTATATTGTATCTTTGTAACTGTAAACAGCCTGGTGATGTTGAAAGGTGGTATAAAAACGTTTTTTTGTTTTAATCATGGGATCATGTTGAATGTAACCGGATATGAACCTCAGAATGATGCGAGTTCAAACACCTATAAACAGCAGGCACAAAGTGGCCATATCCCCTGTCTTCTCCCAACATGGCCTCACTAAACCCTTAGATGCACTGCTGTACTACTGTTGTCATGGCTGACTAATCCTTCTACCAGAAGACAAAAGAATAAAAGTTTAGAATTGCTAGGCCAGCGTACATAGGCTTGAATGTGCTTCTCTGGCTCTGTTGATGTTTTCTCAAGTTAAGAATCTAATCCTCCTACCTGTCAGTGCCAGTTTTCCAGAACTATTGGGAGGGCTGAAAGAATCAAAAATCCCCTCAGCAGCAACTTGACAACTGCAACATAGTTTAAAATGGCGTATTCCTTTGGATTTTTTTTCAGTGCTTGCACCTGTGAAATGGCTGCAATACCACATACACAGTTTAGAAGAAACTCCCTCACCATTGATGATCATCTTAACGGATTGCATTTACACTTTTTGTTTGCATTTTTGAGTTCATAGGAATTACTTAACACTTTTTAAAATCCCTTCACTTTTTTGTGTCCAGCACCTTGTATCTTGATACAAGAAAAGTCCCATATATAATGTTCAATTCACCTTGATGTCTAGCTATGCAAGATGGTGAGCTTTTTGCAATACCCTCATAATTTTGGCTCTGTAGACCCAGCAGGTCCTCCTTTTTAGGCCATTTTTGGACCATATTTTATGTAAGAAATTACATCCTTATGATGAAGAGTAAACCAATAGGTATCTTCAGCAGAAATGGTCAGAAGTCCTAGAAGTTTTACATGGCACAGCATCTATCCCCAGGGGTTCACCCACTAATGGAATTCAAACAGGTCAAAATTACTTCTTTTCACAAAATTAAAAAAAAAATTGGGATCATTACTATAGGCATGTGAATTGTCAATTTATAATATTTTGAGGTTGCTGATTATCAATTTGATATTTTTAATATCTGATTTTTTTACCTGTGGTGTTACCCCTTTATGAACCACTTCCAAAAGGTTAAAAATGACCAGTTTTAAACATAACCATATGGAATATCATTTTTGAATATTTCAAGCTCAGTGATTAGGAATATGCCATTATTTTGATTTGTTTCTATTACAATCAAGAATATGTAGACTTTAAACATTTAATTATGCCATCTTTCCTAGTCATTGTTTTGTCAAAACAAGGAAATTGTTTCTTTCCATTTCTTGTGGTAGTTTTACAATCAGTACTGACATAAAATCCATTCAGCTATGAATTTTCTGAAACAAGATTTTCCATTAGAAAGTAGGGGGGGAATACAGCCTATCCCAGCAGACCCTGGTGCAAAACAAGAATTAGTGTCAACTAGTGTGGATCAGAGGACTCAATGATGCACTCTTTTGTTCAGACCAGTTAATATAACGTTCATGTTTTAAGATGCAAGAGGAAAGTGGGCAACTTAAAAAAAAAATATGGATGTGGGGAGAATATGCAAACTCTGTACACAGTGACCTGGGCTGAAACTGAATTCGGGTCTTAGGGTCTGTCAGGCTGCAATACCAAAGTACCACCTTCTCACCTAAGAAATTAATACTTTCTCCAGATTTTATATGACTCTTTTATAGTTAGTACTATTTCAATGTATTGCACAGCAATAATAAATATATTTTGAATTTATAATGCACCACTTTTTTGTTTAGAACTAATTTGTGGCCTTCACTTTCAGCCGTGTATGTCGAAAAGAAAAATCTCTTTTTATTTTATATAAGCTTTTACTTAGACGTCTTGGCTTGCCAGACCATATTCCGGCAATACTGGGTAATTTTTGGGATACACTCCCCGGAGGGTTCCCCATTCCATTGCAGGCCACACTCACTGGGGTCAACAATTAAACTAACATACATGTCTTTAGAGATGTGGGTGGAAAACTGGAATACCTGGACACAATGAGTACATGAATAATGGATCTGTGAGGAAGCACAACTTACCACTGTACCACCGTGCTGCCCTTACAATAAAATCATCTGCTCTGTTTTATATTGCACCTTATCACAGTTCTTTCAATAATATTCACGTTCACTTGAAAGAATTATAACACCTGGTACAGGACTTTCAAGCACAGTCATATGTGGACTAAATAATAATCTCTTCTGCTTTATATGGCTACTTTTCTAGTAAGTGCTACCACAAATTATAATTGCTTTCAATTGTTCTTACTAAACACATTTCAAGTTGTGAGCCCAGCGTAATATGCAATGATCACAAATACAAAATGAATAAAAGAAGTGCAACATTTTGTATATTCATCTTTCATAGTCCATACTTATCTAAAGCTTTCAAGAGCAAACAGGTATACAGAAAGGATTAGTGAGCACAAACATTGCCATCATTAATAAAGAGTTTGGCAAATTTGCATATATTCCTGCCTATCCCGTAATTTATAGCTTTGCCATTGTTTTAATTTTGTTTAAATTAGACGTTTTATCCATCATTCATTCCTGCTTCCCCTAGAAACCATCCCTCATGCTGCGCAGACCACCGGTCCTCTGCCCACTCATCCACCCACCCGTGCTGCCACCACCACCCCGTCGCTCAGCAGTGACAACAATGAAGATGAACCAGCGACTGAATCCTCTCTGTCTGAAGTGGAGGCTCCTGCACCTGCCCGCCCTCATCAAGCTACCACTCCACCCCCTGCTCACCTGAACACTCCGACCCCTGGCAGCACATCCCCCACCACCCCATCTCCAAGCTTACCCTTCGAGGAATCGGGCAGTGGAGAATCCAGTGGGGTAGATGACCTGGAAGCTAGCGGGGAGGCTAGCGGATTCGAGCCAATGGGTAAATCTCTTCCGATCTTTGGGATGGGGATTTGTTCTGATGCTGTTGTGCCGATTGCCACTGTTGACTTCTGTCCTAGTTTCAGATGTGGAGCTTCCTCATGTGGAACTGCCTGCTGTCACAACAGGACATTATGTTTTGTCTTTGTCTTCCACCTGACATCAGCAGCCTTATTTCGGCCTAGTTAAATTTTACATTTTCCAAACAAGGATCAGCCAGAGTTAAAACACGGATTATTTTGTTCAAGGGCCTAAGACATTTTCAGAAATGTCAAGGGGAAGATAATGACTTTAAAACTAATATACAGACAAGAGAAACTGTCCTGGAAAAAATACAGGAGCTATTCTTGTCATGCTGAATGTTCTGCTTTCAAAGTGCATGATGAGAAAAGTTTGTCTGCGGTGCACCTCAGTATCAAAGAGTGGTTAGTTGGAAGTCAGAGGTCAGTAAGCATCTTTCTGGTGATAAGTCCATTCCAGTGAACCTGGAAATATTGAAGAAAGACCCAAAAGAGGCTGACCACAAAGAGCCTCTTGATATGTGGTTGGTGACTGTGACCTCAATGCTTAGTTGTCCTGATTGCTGGATAATAATTGTAACCCACCCCACCCCATCTAAAAATTTTACATTTTTCTTTAGAACCAACAAAAGCTGTAAGCACATTAGCACCCATCACTCTGGCAGAGAGGTCCTCCTGTGACAACACTGTCTTTGGATGCTGTCCAGATGGCAAGACAGCTGCCAGCGATGCAGAAGGGAGCAACTGTCCACGTAAGTGATACTTCTGCCTTTGTCCCCCTGATATGCAGAGGTGTTGATTACTCTGCAGGTGCCGAGCATTACCAAGGACTGCTGATATTTTGTAGCTAGTGACACAATGAATGTGCAATTGTGTTTCATCAAATTTCTTAACAAACCATTTATAATACTGAGGAATGAAAGATATATTTCTACTAGCAAAAGGATATGGAAAAATGTTAAGTCTATTGCAGCACTCAGTGTGCTCAAGTACCTGATCTCCCCAGACCACCATTGTTGCCTTCTGTTACAGTCTGCATATCAGACTTGATTACTGGTGTAGTCACCTGACCCCTGCGCTTCACGTTTCCCCTTTTACACTCCTTTTCTACCTTTTAGTTGATCCCTGCATGCCTTTATCATTCCCCAGCATGCCCTCTTAGTTCTGCTCTCTCTCTAGGCCAGATTTCTTGGATGTCTATGACATAGGGGAAAATGGTAACCTAATTGGAGGCTAATGCTACTTTTTTCTATCACTGCATCTTTGTATGTCATCCTTACTGTCATTAACACAATGTAGAAAACTCACGCCTGCCACAAAATTCCAAAATTCTTTCTGAACTGTAAGCACTCATCCCTGAAGCAACAGATTTAAAGATTTATTTACAGAAGGGATGCCTGGATGCTCTAAAAAACCTTCAACCTTGCTTGGTGCCTAAGTAGAATTAATACCCATTTTTGGAACAAAGCAAGAAAGTGGAATTACAAGACTCTGTTTCAGTGGGGCCTGAGTGTTGTGTTCACTAAGGTTTGTAAATATGTTGTGTGTGAGTTGGGGTTGTGTGCTATACTGGTACTGAAAAAACCCACATTTTAAAATGGTACAGAACCAGTATTTCGGGGTTTTGGGTATCAAAAGTAAATGTCAGCTTGCCAGTCAATCCCACGACACTTGCTATTACAGTTGAGGAAAAACATCTGATTCATAGATTTAATGAATAAAACCACATGCTTCAATGCAATCAAAACTTCACGCTGGACCAAACACTACCATCATCCCCCTATTTCTTTGACACAGTCATAGCTTCTCCAGAACCAACATAGAACTCTTGCTTTGACACAATGTTGACTTCATGAAGAACTGCCCTCTATTGCTTCAATGTAATCAGGACTTCACTGCTGTCAAGAGGGAGGCATAACAGGGAGGCGAGCAATAGTGCAGCATAAAAGGGAGGCTGGAGTAAGACGGGAGTTTTGGAGTTATCTGTTTCAGTTTCAGTGATGAGGATAAAAAGTTGGTATGACACTGAAGTCAACATTTTATTATCGGTCCAACACTAGTGTGAGTGTTAATAAACTCACTGTTGGACTGTGCCTTAAGGAACAACAGAAGTGGAGGCATATCTCACCGGTGGAGCACTGACCCCAAAATACATTAACAGTGACATCTGGAGTCCTTGATTTATGCAAAGGTGCTCAGAGCTGTAAGGGTCCTGCTCCTGTCCTTCAGCTGACTTACTTTTTCTTTGCTTTAATGCACTCAGCTTTAAAGTTTAGGTATTGTGGTGGTCGCCTGGATGCCCACCTACTCTGCGAGGCTCATGGATGTCTGGAAGGAAGTTACGTTACAGAAAGGGAGCAGATTACATGTTTTTTCTTCACTGTCAATTACATAGTGCTTTGCAATGGTGATTCAAGAAGAGTGTTATATACTGTAAAACAAAGACAGTTTGCCCAGCTTAATCTGTAGTTCATATATAGTACATATGAGTGTATGTGTACTGTTTCCCTGTTCTTTAAATACCGTTCAGAAGTTGAGAATTGTATATATTGGGCCACCTGTTTGTACGTGTAAGGATCATACATTAGTACACAACAGGCAATGACTGTGTCCCTGAGAGTAAGTGTCTGTATAGTCAGTAAACCTCAGTTTGTGCCTTTGTCAATGTAGTTTCGCTGCCGACAAGTGTGTGGAAATGTGGGTGTCTGCATACCTATACCAGAAATCTGTGTACAATAAATCTCCTATGTGCCTGTGTGTATCTGATAATGCAGCACATCTCTCTGTGTGTTGCTTTACTGTGTACTGTATGTCTGTTTGTATACAGTTGTTCTTTTACTGTGTAAGTGTGAGAGTGCATCTCAGAATATATATTATGTGTGTAGAGGTGTGTAAATATATGAAGTCTCCACATATACCATTTGCTTTTGTATGGGTCTGAATACATGGTAAGTCACCTCCTCTGTACCTGTGTGCATGTGAGTTTGTGGGTTCTCACTGCATTTGTGTGTGTGCATGTTTGTATGTATATGTGTATCCAGCAAGTCTCAAGTGAAAATATGTGTACATGAGAGTTTGTATATATATATATATATTAGCAAGTCTCCTGCTCTGAGTATGTGTGTGCGTGCGTCCATTTATGTCTGTAAACTTGGTCATTCTCCACCTGCTTGTGAGATTTACATAAAATATATTTCAGTGATAGTAGCTCATACAAGTCTTCCAGTTCTTTTGTTTAAAAATAAAACACTTCAACAACAATATTTGCAGCGAGGGCCTTTGATTCCCAGAGATTCTCCAGCTGTGCGAAATGCCGTTTAACAGTGTCGGCTTGGCCTGAAAGACTAATGTCTGATTTCATCTCAGATAACGGCTGTCTGAGCAGCAAAACCTACTTTCAAAATAAAATAAAAGGGAGAAAATTGCTAAGTGAGCTTTGGTGTCAGCTGTAATAAGTGTTTGCGTGGGGAGCCCATTGTCATGCAGATGATTACTTCAAAGCCCAGCACACTTGTGTCAGTCACTCACTCCAATTAAAAGCACTGTGGATGTAATACCAATTACCAGAATCTTTAAGATAATCATACAAGTTGAAAGGCACTGCTGGCGGCCGGGATTGATGCGGCCAATTAGCTGCCGTGAGAAGGGCCCTTGGCATGATTGCATGCATGTCTATCCAGGGAGCAGTTACATGAATCTGAAGGGGGCAAGGAGTGATGGGAATGGTCCTTGGTGTCCACTGAAAGCACATCTTGGTGGTGTGTCTGAACTCACCTTTTGATTTCTTTGCTCTTTTTAAGATAATTCAAGGGCTTCATAATCTCAATAAGATGGACCCTACAGGGCTGACGTGAATGGGGCTTATCCTTCCAACTGCATGCTTGTTTGCCTGTGTTCTGCCTGTTGCTGGTCTGATCTTGTCTGTCTCTCTCTCACTCTAACCTCTCTCTCTCTGCTTAGTTCATTGTGCCTTCAGCTGATGACTAGTGCGGGATGGAGTGTGTGGTAAACTGGCACTTGTTTCTGATGTATAATCTTATCCAATCTCCCCTATCATACAGAATCACCCCTACCGCCTTCTGCCACTTACCACTCCTTGTCAGCCATCTCACATACCTTCACACTGGCACTACCACCCTTCTTTACCTGGTGCAGCTGGTAGGCAGTAGCAGTTTTTCTTAATTGTTTCAAAAGCATAAAAATATGATATTTGGTTCCACACAGCAACAAAGGAGTTTCAAGGAGTTCTCATTCTGGAGGAGATCGAAGGACAGGAAGTGTTTTACACTCCGGAGATGGCAGACCCCAAGTCTGAACTTTTTGGTGAAACAGCTCGGAGCATCGAAAGTGCGGTATGTTACTTATCCTTGCATTTGGCACACCACATATCACTGCTGTGCTGGGCTAATTTGGTTTCTACTTTCACAAACTTTATTTCATGATACTATTAGGTACAAAAATATGTTCAAGAAATGGATGGGTGAATATAGTAGATGGATGACAGAAATGTAGATGGTCAGCATGAAATGAAATCAGAAATCTCAGAATGTTTGGTTATAGACTGTGTGAAGGTCCCATGCCCGGCAGGGACGCCCCTGCTGCTTATGTTCCGGGGGAGCCGCCATGGGCAGTCCAATACCTCTCCGGGGACGCTTGGTGGCAGCCTTCCTGGCCGACGGTGATTCCCCAACCATCCGCAGGGCTCTATGGGAGATGGAGTCCTCCACAGCCTGGTTGGGGCCCGGGGTGGTCGCTAGGGGGGGCTGTCTGCTTCCAACAGCCCGGCTGGACGAGTCTTCAGCCCCACCCGGAAGTGCAATTAGGACCAGGTGGTTAATCACCTGGAACGCTTCCGGGTGGACTATAAAAGGGCCCAGCCACCACCACTTGTTGAGCCAGAGTTGGGAGGAAGGAGACGAAGCTTGGGAAGGAGTGGTGGTAATGGAAGAAAGGTGGTGTTGCTGTGTGTTGGACTGGTGTTTTGTGGGACTGTGTATTGCCTGTGGGTCACGGGGAAGACGTGCGCCCACGGGTGAAGAAAAATAAAGTCTTTGTGTTTTTATACGTGCCTCCATGTCCATCTGTGTCGGGTCAAGCGCCTATATAGCGCCTTTGTTACAACTGTTCAAAGGAGCAAACCTGGGAACTTTCTAGCTAGAGAACATCTTGTGGTCTTGCATTCTAAAATCATTAACGAGACCTTTGTGGCCTCCAGGACTAAGACATGGTTGTGTGTTTAGGAAGTTTTCTATTCCATGTTTCTTGATTGTTTGTGTGGTTATACAGTATATTTCCAGATTTTGTGATTGTTTTGCCCATTAGATATGATCTTGGGTCTGTGTTGGCAGATGTTTTACCACCATTTTCATTTCTGACAACATTTTACGCCAACTCTGCAGCTGGATCTTATAAAGTCTCATACAGATTTCCAGCTGTTTTTCTTGTTATGGCGCCAGCAGGTCAAGTCTGTGGCTTTTTGGCATATGCTTCCATGTCATTTTCTCTGTAGGCTTGTTTAAGGTGCTGTGCATTTCCAGATGTTATAGTTTCATGTTTCCAGATGTCTTAAAAGGCTCTCTCTGCAGGCTAAAGATCCAGCCTGTTCAGAGACGTTTTTTGGCAGATGGCATGAACTGGATATTTTTTGTTTCATAATCTTTTCAGCCAGATTAGCTTAACTTAGTTTCAGGTGTTTTATATTTACAGCTGTTTAAGCTGTTCTTCATGTGGACATCTTTTAAATGTTGTCTGCTTATTCATTCCAGGCAGATGTCATGGAGTTTCTTTGTTTTTGTTTTCTATCATTCTACCTGTAGCCTTATCTCAAAAAGAATATATTTTCCAGATGTTTAAGCCGTTTCCCTGTAGATCAAATGAAGATGTAGTCTATTTCAAGAGGTTTTCCTGTGGAAAGGATGGTCTTGTATTTCCAGATTCTGTTTTCATCAAACCTGAAGCTCAGCCACTCATGCTTTCAGTTTCTAGACTTGCTGACTTGTATCTTTGGATAATTCACTGATAAATTTTAGCCACATTTTCTCTGATTTACATGTTCTATTGTTTGTGCTAATAGATGGTCTTATTGCCTGTCTTCCTGTATTGTGATGTCAAACTCTATAAAACGTCCCAGATGTTCCCCCTGTAGTCTGGTTTTATGTGTTTAACATGTCCATTTGTTTAAACAGTTCTGTGTGAACTTCAGATGCTGTACATCTGATGGCGTTTCCCACTGGATAGACGATCCAAGGTGCACACTTTTTCCAGTTACTTTATTTATTTTGTCCTTGTATTTTGTCTGTGGGATTTCACATTTTGTGACATCGCTGGATCACCTTGGCTTATTGTGGCTTACAGTATATCCCCAAATGATCTCCTTCTGTCTTTCTGCAGCCTTTGCTTCATATATCGCCAGATGTTTTCTTCTTTTCTCCTTGAGGCTTTGTCTCAAACTAGAAATATGGCACCTAAAAATATTTTTTTTTATGTTACTTGCCCAATGTAGTTTCTAATGATGGGTAATAAAATTTTTAATTGAACGTTTTCATGCAGAATGGAGAGAAAAACGTTTATAATATGATACAAACCAGTAGTGACCAATGCTGTAAAACAGCAAACAATGTGAAAAAACGTCCATGGAAGAAGAAAAAAAAATCCTGACGTTACTCGTGTTGTATGAAATTCAAGTCTTATGCTCAAAAAATGCAAAACATATTCCTTTTTGCTAAAATATTTCTAAAAAAAATCAGCTGAAATCATAAACAAGAAACTAAAGCCACATGGGATTCACTTTTTGAACACGTGTTTTGCACATTTTGAGCGTATGACTGGATAACTGACATGTGGTATTTGCGACACAAAAAGTGTGCGATTTTTTTTTTTCTTCTTTTTTCCATAAGCATTTTTCACAGTATTTGCCTTTGTACAGAAATGGTCACTACTGGCTTCTATTATATCATCAACTTTTTTCTCTCCATTCTGCATTCTTTTTCCAGAGGTTAATGGCAATTCTACCTGTACCCTCACATCAGATAATGTACAGTATACTGCTGTATATTTTACATACTCTTGTTGTACACTGGTCTTTAGTCTTATATATGTCGAGTTGTTTTATGTTGTTCTCCCTATTGTCTATTATGACATAATTCATATTTCAGCAGATGTTTATTGTGTCTTCCCTGTTGTACGCACGTGTATCATACTACTAGATTTTGGGTGTTCTCCCTGTAGCCTGGTCTCACATGTAATGTTTAAGCTGTTCTTCCCATAGACTTGATAAAGTTTCAAATACTCTGCATCACCAGGTGTCTTTGTGTATTCTGTCTGTATCTGAATGTCAGATAATGTGTACTGTCACATAAGCTTTTTATTTGTTTTTTGCCATTATTAGTGCAGCTAGTCATGTAGTTTTAATACTGAAATGTTGTACACCTTCCTCCCTGGAGCCTGGCCTGAAATGTTAAACAGTGTTCTGTCTGTAGCCTGGTGTCAGGTCATTTAAACCGCAGCTTCATTTATTTCCTTTTATTGAACCTTGTAGCCCAATATCTTTCTGTACAGTTGTTTAAGGTATTGTTTATTAAGATATTGAGGCAGGAAGTGTGGTGTAGTGGTTAAGAGTTTAGACTTTAAACCCTGAACTTGTGGGCTCAAATCCTACTACTGTCATTGTGTGACCATGAGCAAATCACTTCACCTGCCTGTGCTCCAGTTGGAAGAAACAAAAGAAATGTAAGCAATCATATCATAAATGTTGTAAGTCACATTGGATAAACACATCGTCCAAATAAGTAAGCAATAATAATTCTTTATTTTAAAGAAGTTTCTAACAACATATGCTGCTATAGACAAAGTCTCTTTTCATGCATTCTTAATTTGTTTTAGTTCTCTGACCCAGTCCTGCTTTCAAATGTAATAGTTTTCCATGTTTTTTATCCTTCCTAAAGAATTGATCAGCTAGATATTATATGCTGTCTTTTTGCCATTGCTAACCTGGGGGTTGCTTGCTCCATTTGTAAGTCAGTGATACAAGTTGGTATCTGGATCTCATTTGCGGTTTTCTCAGTGTTGTAGGCAGCAATTCTTTGTGACTCAGTTAACATCCTGATTTTTTTCCTAGAGAAGTTAGGGTTCTGATATGTCAGTCACTGGATCACATTTTAACAAGTTGGAGAAAACTTTGATTGATCATAAATGAGTTATCATTTTGGTTTTAACTGTAGCTGACTGATTTGTTCCGGAAGTCAGATGTGGAAAAGGACTTTTTAAGTGTGCGAGTCCGAGATCTTGGCCCAAGTGGTTCCATCCGCACAACAATAGAGACCCATTTTGACCCAGGTAGGACCAAGACAAGACTAACATGTTATTTTCCTGTGCTTTGTTTCAACTCGCCCTGCCTGCACTGTTTTGGCTAACCAATGATTTCCTTTCAAGCTACTACATACACTGCTCAGAACGTGCAGAAGGCACTCCTCAAACAGCTCAAGACTACAAACAAGAAGGCGATCTCAGTGAAGAAGCCAGAGCAGGATCATATCCGAATAATGGACTTTGGTAAAAATGATAATTCCTTTTTGAACCTTCTAGTTAGAAATAGCAGCAGCGATCAGGCCCTGTTTCAGACATTTCTTTATTACTTCATCAGTTTTGAGTAGTGAGATGTAGAATGAGTAAAGGAGGAGTGTTGCTGCTAGAGAGGTTAAGGTGCATGGTACCATATATTTGTTGGGCAAATTTTAGGCATAAATACTAGACTTTCAAATCCTAATCTATATGTGTTTCAGGCTATAGTTTCCTTTCTTTTAGCCATTTCTTTGACTCATTTCAAGGGACATCAGTCCTCTAGTGGCCAGCATTTACAGGATGTACACTTTTAAGTAATGGAATCTCAGGTTTTGTTGGGTCCCAATTCCAGAATAACTGTCTCCACATATAAGGTGCTTTTTACATTTATGTGAGTCTCCTGCCCCTACAGCTCTGATTTTAATATAGAAAGAAGCACATGTGGCATCATTGGTCCTGTGTGGTTGAGAATAGACAAACTCTATTTATAATAGTTCACACCAAAACAAGAGGCAAAAAAATTAAATAAATTCTCAAAAGTATTATCGTCTTCCTATGGTGGGCTGGCGCCCTGCCCAGGGTTTGTTTCCTGCCTTGCGCCCTGTGTTGGCTGGGATTGGCTCCAGCAGACCCCCGTCACCCTGTAGGTAGGATATAGCGAGTTGGATAATGGATGGATTATCGACTTCTATGAATAGCATAAACTTCCAGCACACACTTCACTCCTTCTAGATAGCACTTTCACAAAACTCCAGTTTATTTCATCTTATTTATAATTTCTACTGATATGAAAAGCTTATTAGAGGAGCATCATCATTAGAGGAGTAGTTTATGTTCAATCACAGTGCAAGTATTAAAAATCAAACAGGTATCTGCTAGTGGGCCTCAGATGGCAGACTTTATACTAGTAATGAATATGTGCACATAGCCATAACTTGATGCTGTCCTCTAATGGTTCATGGTAGGAGTGAAGTTCTCAAGGTAATGTCGACTTATTGTAATGCATAGAGACGAGGACACTTTTAGACTTCTTCTACTTGAATCTTGAATCCAGTGTGGTAGAAATTATCTTCAGAAAAGTTGGAATGTGAAAGTATGTAATGTCAAGTACTTGTAAGGGCATACAGGTGCAAGTATGAAGCAGGCCAGTTACAAGGTTGTTAATGCTTAATGCAAAAGATAGTTCTTAGTAAAATATATGATTGTATGAAATATTTGTTTTGCAATTTTTTATTTTGTTTTCATCCAATTCCCATGATGGACGGATTTTAGGAGAATGCAGAGTCAGCATATGCACCTAGTTGGCCTCTTTAAATAGCATCCTCTTTGAAAAGTTGGGATACCCTGTCTTGTACAGGGTCACACCTAGGCAATATAGTGTAATATATAGTGTAACTAGACACTTTTTCATTTTCTGTTAGCCACCAGGTGGCACTGTTGTTCAAGCTGTACTAAAAAAGGAAAAAAAAATATTTCCAGGGTCAACATTTTGGGTCAGTACATAGTCTACGGTCTTCCACTGATCAAATGAGAGAAGTGTGCAAATTTTAGCAGCATTTTGTCCACAATATGGATTTGTATATTGGCCATACATACACACACAAACACAGTTTTTTAAATTTATATATTAGACTAGCTGTCCCTCGAGGCTCCGCCCGCATAGTAGTGAAACAGGAAAACCTTAAAAATCAATAAGCAAACAGGTATCGCTAGCTAGCTAAGCGGAGGCAAGGTATGGTCCAAAACATGGCCAGAGGTAGACCGATTCAAACAGAGGCTGGTGTGTGAGTGAGGAGGGCACTGCCCAGCTCTCCACTCCTGATGTCTCGCTTCCCCCTCTCTTCAGCCTGCATGTTCTGTCTCTGATTAGTGCGAATTTATCGTTCCTGTAAGTGAACTATGATGCAAATTATTGAAAAAAACCCAATCTAAATCCGTGAAGTAGTTCTCTCGTGAAAAGCAGACAGACAGACGTTGAATTTTATATATAGAGCGATTTTCATCAAAATGGATTTTGTTCTGGTTTGTAAATTTTCACAACTACAAGTGACAATTTTTAGATCTCCCAAATGCCTGGGAATGTCTTGGGAATCTCACAAAATGAGTGTGACTGGAGAAAGGAATGTTTCGGCGTCATTTCTAAAGCAGTTTCCCCCTCAACCCGGTTTCTGATAAGCAGTGGAAAATAAATAAATGAATGAAAAACTGAACTAACAACTCATTTTTTATAACACTCTTGTGAACAATTCTCAGTTAAAATACTAGTGTAAATTATATTTATTACTAAATACAGAACTAGTACCCATATAAATGCAAATTTGTCAAAAACACACAGAGAACAAATTAGAAACTGATTCAAAAGGAAACCAACGATGTTTTAGTGCTTTGCAATATTTCCTCTACATATCCCTAGATTACTGGTTTTAAATAACACTAGTGTTCCTTTGTCTTCATGGAGGGGATTTGGTTAGGAGCTGCATTAATTCTCTTCTGTATATTGTTTCATTCCAGATTGGGTCCCTACGCCATTTGTTACTACCACTACCACTACAACAGCAGCCACTACTGTCCCACCAACCACAATGCGTGTGACTCTGCCAGCTTCTGTTACCAACATTGCCACCACTCGACGGAGGTTCACTACTACCCCTCGTGCCAACACCCGCAGACCACCTAACAGAAAGCTTCCTGTAGCAGTCTTAACCACAGAAGCCCTGATGACCACCACACCCACTACAACGACGACCAGGATAAACTCCAGGAGGCCAGCCAAGCCCTGCAGTTCCCATCCATGCCAGCATGGGGGCACCTGTGAGAATAATGGAAAAGATTTCACCTGCATCTGCCCAGCAGGACGAGGAGGGACAGTCTGCGAGAAATGTAAGATTTAACTTTTATTTTTTTCTGTTCCTTTATTCTTGTGACACAAAAACATCAGTTCTTCTCAGGGAATTTAGTGTTGAACTTCATTGGCAATATTCTATAAATTATGCTCATTATATTCACAACAGTAGTAGTATGATGGCGGTTATGGTTAATGTTATTTTATTATGTATGCTTGCTAGTGATAATTAGGTAGAAATACTGGAACTTGAAATTATTTAACACTGCATACCTGAATGGCATACAACTGCTATTTAGCATCTATTTAGGCAGCTCAAGCGTATTTTTAATCATGATGTCAGTGATAATACTTGATCGAGTATCTGCTAGTGGGCCTCGATTGGCTGACTTGTCACAACTAATAAATATGTGTAGAACCCTGCAGAGGTATCAGATACTTGGCATCAAACATTGTGGAATGAATTAGTGAGTGAAGTATAGCCAATAGACCGCAAGCGGGTAGGTTAATGGCACATAAACACTGCATGCTGACTATATTGCATAAGCTGGATGTGTCACAATGTCCACTTTCTAAAGATTAAGTTATAAGCAGGACTTTGTTATCCACACACAGATGGTCATACAATCAAAACTCAGAAAATTAATAAACGTCAAGCACAAATTCCAGTGTATCAACCATTTGGCTCTTATTTTCCTGTCTCCTAGTGCTTTTTTAACCCATCATTACACCTTCTAAATCTAGAAGCCTGTTTCCCCACCCTGAACACACCATAACCTTTCTCCAGTTTCGGTTCCACACCTCCTAGATGATATACTGTATATTATAGTGTTGGTGGAGGGGATTTAGGGCTTATGATACAAAGAAGACATAGTTGGACGTGGCAGCCAATGGTGTGATAAGAACAGGTCACAGATGTCAGGATGTCTAACAGAGAAAAGTAATTTGAGGGAAATAACCACAAGGAAATAGATTGTTGTACCCCTGCCTCTAACACGTCTCATAATCCATCACTCACTTACTTGTGGTTTGTCCTGGAGTCTATCCCAGCCCTCCTTGAAGCACTTATTATGCACATGTCATGTAATTAGGAAGGTGGAAAATATAAAGTGGAGTGCACACATGGACGTGATCTCTAGTACCGTGCCTTGCAGGCTTTGCGAAAGCCGTAAATGTCCATGCACTTTGTAATTTTGATCTAGTGTTTGGGTGATGGGTGATCTGGACTTCTGGATTTTTGAGAATTGCCTCAGTCTAGCATGTTGAAGAGTTTTGCCTGGTTTTTACTTGCATGGTTGCCTGATATTTCTGATCATGTCTTTGCTTATGGGGAATAAAATATTTGTTTTATTTATATTTTTCCTGTCTTGTCTCTGCCTCAGTCTGAAAGTTTCACGCAAATCCATTCAAAAAATATGTCTCATTTAGCCAGAAATGTATTGTGAGGAACTACAACACTGTCCTGCCTTGGTCTTGGCTTCCTGTATGGCAGGCAGGCAGTTTTGAAGCATCACACTAAATAGCTGAGGAGAGTGCTGTCAGTGCTAACGTTTAACACAACCTTTGACCCTTGAAGATGTGTAAGGACAAAATAGAAATGACTGCCACAGTGTTCCATAAACCTGGCTTCACATCTTGGCTCAGTCTATCTGTCTAGAGTTTCTACTTTTGATTCATTTCTGTGTAAATTTTCCTCCCACGTCCCAAACATGTAAAGATTGGTATAAACAGTGACTCTGACTTGGGCCAGCCTCACTATATATGAGTGTCCATGTGAGTCTGGCCTGTGTTGGACTGCCATACTGTTGCCTCCTGCCTTCTGCTTGATTTGACCAAGATACAGTAGGCTCCAGACCTCATACTCCTATTTTAAGTTGCCCTAAAGTAAGAAGCCATGATGTTAGGTGAGTGAATGCCAGTTCTTGTATTTTCTGAGAACATGCAGCACACCCTCCATCAGTACTGATATGTGCATACAGTCAGATACAAAGAGCCAATGGAATGAGAGATTAACTTCGAGTAATAAATACATGCCTGATACTATTCATTACTAAGGACAGCACAAAGTAATGTAATTCTGCCTCTGTAGTACTGATGATTTTGTAAAAATTGGAAGACTCCGTCTACACACGGGCCTGTGCATGAGATTAGTGGCATGCAGAATTTCAAAATAAGAATAAAGGCCATCTCCCAAGAGCAAATTTACACAAACGGAAACTAGAAAGGATGGAGTGATGAAACAGACACTCGTGTTGCAGTTTAGATAAAGAGAGCACTTGTGCAAGAACAACTCTGGAACTCTGCATAGGACAAATGTCAGTTTGCAGCCTAGATTTTGCCAGTTTTCTCACCTTTCTGTTTTTTTTTTAACTTACTCAGACACTTTTCTTTCTGTATTTACACAGTGGTTAAATATTATATACCTGCATTTGGAGGAAAGTCTTACCTGGCTTTTAAAATGATGAAAGCTTATCACACAGTGCGCATCGCCATGGAGTTCCGCTCATCAGAAGCAAACGGCCTGCTTCTTTACAATGGACAGAATCAAGGGAAGGATTTCATCTCTTTGACTCTTGTCAATAGCTTTGTGGAGCTCAGGTAGGTCTGCTTTGCTTTCTTCCTTACAACCTTCTTTCTTTGTTTGCATAAAGTTGTTTTTAGTCATCTTTATAAGAACTTAAAGATTAGGCCCCAGTGTTTAGGGATTTTTTTTTTTATCTTTTTGTGGATTACTTTTCTCTGATACGGGCTAAGAAATAAAAATGTGAAAGACTAGGTTGCCAGTTCAGGACTTGCTTCTGGCAAAATGTGTGGCACTGAGCACATCATTTAAAATTTTTGAGTTCTAGTTATTTATACAAAAAATATATAGAAAAAATACAATATACTATAGGGTGGTCCAGATCTAATTATGCAGGTCCAGATCGTTTGGATGACTTTGATTTATGCGGGACGATTCCAGTTCGTCTCAAAGACGATTCTTCATGTTGTCAGTTCGCACACTTCTCAATGGTCCGGGATTTTTCGGGCGAGTTTCTATGTAATAAACATAATAAGTTATAGCGTAATGAAAATTGCATAGTTAGATCTGGACCACCCTATATGTTTGTGTACTGTTGCACACAGGCCTAGGGAGGCACTGTCACAGCTAAATCGGACAAATCTGCTGCTACCTTGCAGAAAGTTTTGAATGAAGGAGTAAAGATGGTGGCTTTGATTTCACCGATCCATATTTGCATCCCACTTCTGCCATATCAGGGAGGACAACTAGAGAGAGAGGGTAGGAGCGTCTCTGAGCAATTTGTGGCTAGTAACAAATGGCCAACAGCTGAAGGTGGTGTCCTATCTGAAAAGGAACTACACAAAATAAAGTAAATTAGGGTATTAAGTTGAACCTGTTCTCATCAGAGAGCCCTTGCTGTTTTGTCTATTGTTATCTACTCCTGTTTGAATATAAGATTATTTTTTGTGGCTGCTCATGACTGTTGCCTGCTGCGGATCTCTTGGCTTCCCTTAATATGGATGTGGGCATTTGAGCAGATCATTACTACTGAAAAAACCAAAGCCAAATCTTAGCTGCACTTGCACAGTTCCCCGTGCTGGTCTTTCACATGACTTTTCAGTGGCTGTCAGTATTGTTTTCAACTGTTTACCCATTGCAGTATTTTTTAAACAAAGTGGATTGATCTTTGAACTTAATTTGACTTCAGAAGATTCAAAGGCAGCTATTCATATGTGTACTATAAAACTTTTTTCTGTGAGAGGGGTTGGATGGATCTCAACCTGTTAATCTACCCCTTCAACTACATCATGGGCTCTTTGGCCAGTGTGCAGTGGCTGAGTATGCACAACGGTGTCTGCTGTCTTCCAAAATCTATGCAAAGTTGTCACATCACCTGACCTTCTTGCACCTTCTCATTTCCTTCTGTGAGTCAATGAACAGTTCTGGCTTCTAATTACAAATCTGAGGGAGCCAGGGGAGAAGCACAACGCCAAGTCTATGAACGGATGCTTTCTCCTGGCCAGATATTGGGGACTGTTTGCTGCTAGAGTGATCTGTTTACTAATAGCCTATCCAGTCTGTTAACTGCTTTTCAGGTTTTTTTTCAGCATGTGCCAACACACATGGTGTTTTTTTCCCCAATATCCCAAATTTATTAACAAAATTGTCAAAAAATAATAGATCAAATAGCTTGAAGGAATTGTGTTCTTGTGTTGCAGCACAGAGTAAATATGTTTATTTGGGATTTTTTTTCTGAAGGCAAAGAAGAAAATGTGAAAGCAAAACTAAACCTGTACATATCAGTTTAAATTAATTGTAAATAAAAATGGAAAAAAGAAATGATTTCATAAATATTAAAACCTTGAGTCACAAATATGGTTAAGACCAGTTAGTTTTATATTATACAGAATAGCTCTTCGCCAACATTGAACATCTGGACATTGTACCTTTTGTCAGTTTGTCAGTTGTTCAAGATTTTGTAAGTTGATTGAACAGAAATGTTCTACTTTTGCAGAAATTTCTTGAATTTATCACCATGTCTTAGTGTTGTCATTCTTCCATATAGTCCTAATTTTTGAAAGGCACAAGGGTTACCATAGGTTTCCATTACAAGATTTATATAGCCTGACTGAGTCAGTTGTTTGACACATTTTTATCTATTGGGGTAAAATGTCAACTTTATCTTAAGACAAATAAAATCAGAATAATACATTTTAATTTGCTGAAGAGTCAAATTGCTATTTTTGCTATGTCATAAAAAGATAACATCTCTGCATATTGGTACTGTGACCCAATATTGTGGTCATTTCTGACCCTACTGAGTAGTGCCCTTCTTATACAAACAGGTTGTACAGAGAGTAGCTTTTCTATGTAATGAATTTCACTCTGCTTTAGATATTTTAAATGCCTTAAAATGTTTCTCCTGTCCATGCTCTGATAAATATGGTTTGATAATCCCATCCTAGATTTGCTTTGAGAGCCACCTTACATGTTATATTGGCATAGTGCTTTTCAACTGTATAAATATTTGTGTATATCCTATAAGGATACCGAACACAAATGCAGTCCATTTAAATAAGGATGGTAACTTCTAGAAAAAAGAGCCTTTTGATGTAAATCATACATGGGTACTGACTGAATAAAGTGGCCCGCAGGAAATGAGTGCAGGTGTGTGCCCTCTCGTAGACTGTCACCTCGTCTTGGCTTGGTACCTGATCCTCTGTATATATTAGAGCGTCACACACAAACCACTGCACCTGTTTCATCAACACTTTGCATTTTTTTCTGGTATAGTATAATTTGGTCTATAGATTTTCTATGTATAAATATCTAGAAACAAATAAAAGCTAAAACAACATGACTGATAGTTCCCATTATCACATGATACATGGCTTGTGTTCAGATTCATGTTTTGTGTCTATTCTGTTCATTTATGATCCTTTGATTTATGTTGTTTACCTGCATTATTCTGTGTTTTTGATTATGTATGTAAACTGCCTGTACTTGTGCCCCATGTATTTTGTGGATGGTTCCCCAATCACCACCAGGGACTGCCACCCACCCCCATAAATCTGGTGGGCTGCCTACAGTTCCTGGTGGGTCATTTTGAACGTACCTGGGAGTGGTGACTTTATGTGTACCTTTTTTCTGTGGTTGTTGTGAATTACTGGATTTTTGACCTATTTGTTCTGTTTTTGACTTCATCTTGGATTTCAGTTTTAGGACTTGTTCACCTTGGATTGACCGTGCTGGCAAGACATTTTTGCTTAGTGTGCTCTAGGGATCTTCATGTATTCACAGAACTGTTTTTGTGATACAAATGTTTTTATTTCAATAAGATTTAGGGCTGCAGTTTGACAGTGATGTGCTCACCTAGCGGGCATTATTAGCAGTGCTTTCGCTACTTATTTTGGGACTCCAAGTTCACTACAATATACAGTAATACTAAATTAATAGAACTACATATCCACTGAATGGCATCAACAGCTCAATACAGTGCCTTATTGAAATTGCTCACAAGTAACATCACTTCATTTATTTAAAATCTATCTTATCTTATTCTTATTTGTATATATATATTTAGGGCGGAGTGGTGGCTCTGAGGCTAAGGATCTGTGCTGGTATCCAGAAGGTTGCCGGTTTGAATCCCCATCACTGCCAAAAGAGATCCTGCTCTGCTGGGCCCTTGAGCAAGGCCCTTAACCTTCAATTGCTCCAGGGGTGCTGTATAATGGCTGACCCCAAGGAGTATGCGAAAACTAACAAATTCCTAATACGAGAAATTGTATTAAGCGAAATAAAGAACCAAAAAAAAAAAAACTGAATTTCTGTCTTTTTGTCTGTTCAAGTACCACACCCATTTCTACAAAACTTTGCATTTATTTCCAGTATAATCTGACATTTATTATAGGCCAATTAAAACTGAGATACACTCACTAAAAGTTGCCATGTCTGCTGAAAGTTCCTTATCAGCGACGCCACAGCCCTGTTTTGGTTCTGACCTTCTTAAGTCTTTTTACACTCCTTCCTATTCGTAGACTCCCTTTGCCAGTGTTTTAAACCCACTAATCTAGCGTCATCACTCACTCAATCCCTCCATTGTAACACTGGTCTCCTAATGCTTCTTCTTTCTGTCAGCTGCCCATCAAGATCTTTTTAGGGGGAGATAATCATTTGCTCTCATATTGTCTCCTGCCCATCTAAGACTGGCTATTTTTATTAGGTGCACCACAACTTATCCTTCAGCGACATTTGTATATTTTGTATAGAGCTCATGGTTGTATCTATGGCACCAAGCCTCATCTTCATATACTGGACCGACAAGTTTTCTCAGTACTTTACACTTGAAGAAGAGTAAAAAATGTTATTTTTAAAAGTTTTTCCCTTATCATCCAGGTCTCTAAGCCATATGTCAGCACAGGGAGAATTAGGGTTTTAAATAACCATACCTTACATTGTAGAGAGAGATTGGTTTTCTGTAAGGCCAAATTAACTTTACAAGTACTGGCCTCAGAGTGTAAGGAAATTACTCAAAGTCTTGTTTCTTTCTTCCCTACCCTAACTGCAAAGATTTAACACCGGCTCTGGGACAGGCATCATTACCAGCAAACAGCGGATCGAACCAGGAAAATGGCACCAAGTGGTAGTGAATCGCAACAGACGCACTGGCATGCTCTCTGTGGATGGTGAGCCACTTGTGACTGGAGAAAGCCCCACAGGAACAGATGGACTCAATCTGGACACTGACCTGTTTATTGGAGGAGCACCAGATGACCAGATGGCTGTGTGAGTAACCATTGTCCCATTTCAACTTTTTATACCATTGCTTAAAATCTCTTTTGTGACTTTGCCTGCAAAGGCGTATGGAAGGTGGAATTTTTTGTGAGCCAGGCTGGACCTAAACAGGGCACTGGCTTCAAGAGAGAAACTTCATGAGCAGAACACACCCTGAACTGTGTACAGTACATAATGCAAGGCCAATGAAGTAAAAGAGTTCAGAGATTTACAAAGTGCTTAGTAATACACTGCTAGTATTGTTTTTTGATACTGTTGATTCTTGAATTTGTAATAGGCTAAGTTCACAATACAGATAAAAGTGGCTCAATTCTCATGTTATTACTCCTGTGTGACTAAGATCTGATCCGAGAGTGAGAGCAGAAAAAAGCTACTTGGAAGCACAATGTTTTAGAGCACCTTAGTTCCAGTCTTGTATGTGGTACTAAATCTACCTCAGAAATACGTGACTTCCGTGTTAACACTTAAATTGGAATTGTTTGGTAATTTACAGGGCCAGCTGATTGTATGTTATTGCTTTAAATCAGAAAATGAAGTGCAACACATTATAAAAGTATGGAGCCCCAGCCATTCTAAGTAACTTAAATGGTATGATTACTGGTGTGGGGAAGTAGGGAGATAATTAAGGGAATTTGTCAATGGCTCCTGCATGCTACTAAACTCCCAAATGTGTTCATCAGTGCTCTAAGACATCCCCAAGATCATATCCTTGAGGCGTGATGTATCCCAGCATTACAGCACAGCATAAGGTTTTGCATGGTGAGTTGATGATTAATCACACTGTTAACTTGCCAATGTCAAACAAGTTAGACACTGGCAATACTTTGCCCCTGCTGATTATTGCCCAAAGGCTTTCTTAGGGAGATGGCACACCTTAAGTAAGACTTTTTCCAAGTAAGTCATGCAGACAGACCTTGACATAAGTACTCGAACATCCTTAACTTGTTATATTCTAAAATTGTCAAACCACTCGTTTTCATCAACAACCTCCACATCTTGTTCCCACCAGTCCTGGCTTCTCTCGTCTGAGGCTGTGATAATTACACTAAAAGCAACAGCTACAATCTTTCATTTTCGATTTCTCTCCCTTGGTAGATGAATTCACAGACGGTCGCCACTAAAAACAATTTGACTAATTAGCAAAGCAACCATGTAGTTGGCTTTCATGGTGGCCTGTTAGGTCGCATTTGTTTTATTAACTTTAATCATGTGGGCCACATTTAGCATAAAAGTCTTTACACACTCATGTTACATTTGGGTCTCATGCAAATCTTAATTTGAACTTTCAGGCACAAATCAGATATTAACCAAAATTTGGAATCGAGGTAGTTTTAGATGTATGGTAGCTATAAAGAAACGGTGAGAAAATTGTAGCAAACAAATACAGGCAATCACATGTCATAGACTTATTTAATGTGTTTTCACAATCTGACACTAAATGTATGGAACAGTGGGTGAATTTACAGCTGGCAAAACGATGCATTCTTCTGATAGATCACTTTTTTTTCTTTCAGTGTAACGGAGAGGACTTCATCTACTTCTGGCCTTGTGGGCTGCATTCGTATGCTGGATGTCAATAATCAGCTCTACAACCTGCAAGAGAAAGGCGAAGATGTGCTGTATGGCACTGGGGTGGGAGAGTGTGGCAACAATCCCTGCCATCCTAACCCTTGCAAGAATGGTGCAAAGTGCCAAGTGAAGGAAGCTGAGATGTTCCACTGCCAGTGTGTCAATGGCTTTGTAGGTGAGTAGGCGTCATTTAATAAATCACCCAGAATGTTCAAAGCCTTTGCTGGTACTTGTCCTAATTTACGACCATTTGGATTTGCTTTTTATGTGTCTTGTCATTAAAGTCAAAAATTTGAACATCCAAGTCCAAGTGACCTAGTGTCATATGCCATTCAGATCCTGCACTATATCTGTAGGTGTCTGATGTAGCCATCATTCACATGTGATCTGTTCTTATCTGATTTTAGATGACTGTCGCTCAAATCTCCATCACGGACTTGTGACAGCCTGTTATTGATTTAGTGATGCCTCATTTTACTCCTATTACTTAATATTCATGGCTCATAAACGTAATATCCATTTAAAGCAAGCTTCATCCCAACTCTTACATGATTTTAGATGTCCCTTTCAGTATCTTTTCCCAGATTTCCTTTATTAACTAACTTCCCATAGTCTTGACTTTAGCTACTCCTTTTTTATTTGGTTTTGTATTACTATTTTTGTCATGTTTATGTTCATGTATACCAACTGTTGCTCATTTAAACAATGTCTAAGAGTTATCTAAACATCACCATGCATCAAAAGCCCATTTTAATTCAGCTGCTAGCTACTTTCATCCAGTAAAGTACTACGTGGTGCTGCCTGATAGTCAATAATGGGTATACAGTAATTGAATTGAAGATCACCAAATGTGGTATTATGGCACATTCAAGTCTTATTCATCTGTGTCTGTCTGTCTGTGCTCATTCTGGATATGACTCAAGACAACAGTCTTTCAAGTCTTAATTTCCAGCACCTGGTTAAATGATATGCAGATATGATAGACATTGGTGTCCTAATTCAACCTTCTATGATTTAAATTTCATGCACCCATATCTGAGTCTAAGCAACCATAAGAAAAATAAGATCAGTGCTACTAGTTCAAATAACCATCATTCAAATCTTAATTACCAACTTTTGGTCATATGTACCATAATCATATTTTCTGAGTTTGCTGATTTATTCTACAAGGAGTTTTGCACATGTGATATTTTTTAGTGGCATTGCTAATTTTTACTGATATCTTCACAATGCCATTTTGTATTTTGTTTTTCTCATAATAGCCATAATTCTGTATGTCTCTCGACATGGCCACAGACATATTGTTGCTAGTCACACGATCATTAGCAGTGCAATGCATGATGTAATTACAGCGCCACCATTTATGTATTAGGAGGCCTGAATGAGACACAGGTGATCTGAGAGAGAATTAGGCGCAGTCAGGATTCCTAGCATTGGTCTGCACTGCCAAATCTGGCCTGTCTTTCATCAAAACCAAATTAGGAAAACAAAAAATCAAAGAGTTTTAATATAGAAACTAGCCAAACAAATTCACACTAATACAAAAGATTATTTCTGTTTTTATCTGCAAACTTGGATAATCATGAAGTTTAAGTGCCAACCTTTATAGAAGCATCAAACAATTTGCAGTTCCCGTCATCCATCCAAGAAGCGTTGTAGGAACAGCAGCTAAGATGGCTGTGCCCATAAAAATAAATGTGGCATGGTTGGTTTAAAGATATACAAATATTTCAACAAACTCAAACAGGGCTTAATTCTGTAAATAATTAGTGCACATGTGTCAAAAAAGACACAAATAATAAATAAATATTTGAAAACAGCATAGTAAAAGGATGTCAATGTCAGAAATGAATTTTACAACCCAAAAAAAACAAAGGTTACTTGTAAAGAACAGCAAAATAGGCCTTGACACACACTACACAGATGTCCCAGCATAAGCTCCCATCATTCAATTTTCACACAGTATACCTGTAGACGGTCATTTAGATCTGCTTACTCTGCTTATGTGTCAAGATGACCCTCATTCAAACTGACATTGAAGTTTGATTTGAATAAGTAAATATATGTAGTTTTCAATCAAGGAATCCTTACTGGTCCGTGTCCGATTCTACAGTAAGTCATTATTTAAATATGAGATATTAGTTTTCATTCAAGTCTGATCAGTGATTATCATTAATATCTGATCATTTGCTTTATTTACCAGCTCCTGAGTATATGCTGTTTAAATGTGATCTTCCCAAGTGTGTAAATCCAATTTTTAATTATTCAAGTGTTGTTCATCCATAGCTGAGTCAAACTGACTATCATTTAAGTCTGATCAATGTCCTCTATGTCTATGTGCTCCTAAATCGAATCTGCATTACCAGCTGAAAGTGACAGGCCATTTAATGTGATCTGCATACAGTAAGTGACCAAAAAGTGCAGTTTTCAGTATTTCAGATCTTATTTACAATATGTTTCAGTTGATCAATCATCACTTTCATTTACATTTTTCAATTGAAAAGTGTCTTAAGGGTAAATATTCAGGGTCCAAAGAACTGCCATTTCCGTCCTAATCACCAACTGTTAGTCTCATCCATCCATCCATTATCCAACCCGCTATATCCAAACATACCTGGTCATGGGGGTCTGCTGGAGCCAATCCCAGCCAACATGAGTCGCAAGGCAGGAAACAAACCCCGGGCAGGGCACCAGCCGACCGCAGCTGTTAGTCACATGCCTTTTAGAAATTATTAATTCCATGTTTAAATCCAAGCAAAGTTAATTTAAATGATGTTGTTGTGATTCAAATATCATTGATCAATGTTTATATCTCAGCTAGTTTCATTCAAATCAAAGCCTTTATTTCTTCAAATACTGTAAATGTTAATTCAGAGCAAGTCATTACTGTTCAGGTTTTTTGATATTCATATCTCTCTCCTTGTTACTCCAAAAGCCTGATTGAAATCATTTTCATAGGTGTTATTCATTGGTCCCAAGAATGGATGAAATGTGATCCGTCATCACATAGACTTTATCAACAAACACACAGAGCTCAACGTCATCTAAATCATCAAAATCCAAAACACTGTCATTCTGGTGTGGGTCATTTTTAAATGATAAGACTTTTTAACACTGCCATTTGAGTCTGTCCCAGTGACTCTCATTCACTTTATGTCCCCTGCTTTGTTTTACTGCATTCACCCATTTTTCTTTTAAAGGTGCAACCTGCGCCGATGAACACAACCCATGTGAGCCAAGTAAATGCCATCCATCCTCAGAGTGCGTAGTCTTACCAGAAGGGGGCTACAAATGTGAATGTCCAATGGGTAGAGAAGGAAGACATTGTGATAAAGGTATTGCTTAATTATTATACAAATGATGTATGTCTGCATGATGTCTCGGTAGCACTGCAGCAGAAGTTGCTGCTTTACAGTGTTTGGATACTGGTTCATTTTGCAGCTGTGGTGCCATCTGTGTGAAGTTTTGTGTTCTCCTCATGCTCACGACAATTTCCTCTAAAGACTTTGATTAGTTGCTGGATGATTCTAAATTGGCCAAGTGCGCGTGGCACTGCTGTCCTATCCAGAGCTGATTCCTTCGCTATGTTTGATGCTGTCAGAATTGAATCTAGGTTTTGCAGTCCATTATTAGAAAAAAAATGGACGGATGTTTGATGTCTAATTCTCTTTTGCTTGTCAAGTTTAAATAACTGTTTCATGATTAATAAATTGTATAAAAGACAAAAGGAAAAGCTCCATAAATGGAAGAAGTGCACATGTCCAAGGTTGAATCCCACCTTCCCCCAGTGCTTTCAATAGAGGAAAACAGGATAAGCAGGCTGTAAAATGAAATAGAGGAATACAAGTGCTGCAGACCACAAACGTAATGAATAAGGGCCTCCTGGTTTAGTGGCCAGTCACGCTTCCTTTTTAGCCTCGAGTCCAAATACTCACAAAATTGTCCCTGAAACTCTGAATCAGTTGATCTTTTTTACAAAAACCTCTAAATCTAACTAATAACACGAATTGCAATACAAACCAATTTATGATAATGTGGCAATAAACAAACACACTTTCTTGGTGGGGTAAATCACTGTACAAAACCAATCAGACTCCAGGGTCAGCTTTCATGTGAGTCTGTGACCTGGTAAATCTAGAAGAGCAGGCTTTGTTTTAAAGAGTATATTGCAGTTCAGATCAAGCAAATAACAAGATGCCTTATGAGGCAATGCAACAAATATCAGTTATTAGGAAGATCATAAGGACGATTTGAAAATTCAGGATTAGATCTCCAAAAAGTATTTTTTATATAAACACCTTGATGGTGAAGCAAATCAATTTGATATAAAGAGGAGCCACCCACACCCGGACAGCAGGAATAGCAGCTCTGGAATTACAAAACAGTAAGTGCCATCTTCTCCCTTCTTCAGACCAGTGGTGCTTCATAACCAGACTTTTGGGCTGTGGTTGTTGTTGCCATACAATTAAGAGAGTCTGTGGTGTAATGCCACAGCAGTGAAACAGTTGGAAATATATTATGATTTAATCACAAACTCTCACCAACCTTTTGTGTGGCTTTCATAATTTTAATGCGGTTGGCTTTCTGTTTTTCTGTTTAGAAATGCCACACGACAGTACAAAAGCTTTCATCCCACAGTTCACTGGGGACTCGTTCTTGGAGCTGAAAGGGCTGCAGACATACGGAGTGGAACTGCGGTGAGTGACGAGCTGGCATTAACATTTTTCTGATGGGTAGTCATTCATAGCAGATGCTCCCACATTTGGGAAAGATAAGCTAACGGCTTAGCACTTCAGGGACTGTATGGTCACAAGTCCAAACAGGTCAATGAGATCACCACCTGGTAGCAATTATTAGATCTTTCTTTAAGGTTTCTCCATCGCTGTCAATTCTCAGTGGGCATTCCATGTTCTATTGTCTTTGTGGTATCTTTGTACTTTTTATGGTGTGAGTTCAATTTAACCCTCAGCTCTTTGTTATCTCTGTCTTGGACATTTATTATGATGTTTGTTTTGTTTACCGCCTGGCGGCCATACAAGCCTCTCTTGGTGAAGCCAGTCAGTACAGACCAAAATACGAGACTTGGACCATGAGGTCTAAATAGTAATCCTCTGTTGTCATTTGTGGTGTTGTAGGGAAAAGCTTACTGTGACGGTGACATTCCTGGCCAAAGACCTTACTGGAATGATTTTCTACAATGGGCAGAAAACCGATGGCAAGGGTGACTTCATTTCACTGGCACTCAATGATGGAATTCTGGAATTTAGATATGACCTTGGAAAAGGACCAGCCGTCATCAGGTGGGAGTTTGTATTCACTGATGGGATCCTAGTAAGAATGCAGGGTGAAGACTGACCTTTAGGATACAAGGCTTACTCTTATCTAATTAATTTGTTAGTATTTAACAATGTATTATTGATCCATTAAATTTAATATTGTTATACTATATTTTAATGCATAGTATACACCATGTTACACACAAATAACCAAAAAAAAAAAAAGAAAATAATTCAAACCAGAAACTACAAAGTATTTTATGTTAATAACAGCAGTGTTAGTGTTAGCTGCTAAAAATGTACAAAAACAGAATTTAAAACTATTCAACCTTAACTGGAGGTGCTGGGCTCCTAGTTATTTGTCTTATGGCCCTGTTTTATTTTAAAATCATATTTTATGGAGTGAAGGCTTCCTTGCCTGAAGAGAGGCCAGAGCTGCCTTGAAAGCTTCCATATTGTAATCTTTTTTATTTAGCCAATAATAGGAGTCATCTTGCTTGACGTCTCGCTTGACTTCTCATTAGTGCAGAGGCTGAAACAGGTGCAAACACAGGGAATCTTTTAAAAGAAGATTGCCAGTTTTGCTTTCTTGCATCCCATAAAAAGTCATTATTGAATCTCCACGACAAGCAGGTGTCCATACACTTGACACTGGCAGAGATGGTACAGAATTTACTTTTGTATTTATGATGTTATCCTTGAGAATAGCTACATTTTTCATTATAACTGGAGACCCTTCCTTTAAATGTGGTAATCATTTTGCATTTGGATATGTTTGACATTTGTATTCCATCCTCCTGTGCAAGCCATGTTTTTAGATAAGGCATATGATTAAAAAATGCCTTAACAGACACATAATCCAGGTTTGCACTAGAACGATGTTTCTCAACCTTTCTGGTGTTGCTCCTGACTTTCTTCCATACACGTGTCTTTGTGACCCACTGGCTTGCTGTGAAGTGAACACAATCATCAAAGAGCCCCTTATGTATTTCAAACGTGATTAGCAAAGCAGGGGGAGGATGGCGTGGGCTGGGGGTGTTAGGTTGGTAATGAGTGTGATCATTGGGTGGTGACTTAGGGGTGGAGAAACACTGCTCTCGGAGACCCTGACGGTACAGATGCTCAGGTACTACTCTAGTTTATGGATCATGTTTTAGTGAAAAGAACAGGAACCTTGGAAACATTTACTTACAATTGGAAAGTTTCTTTTCCTTTCATGAAGATCTGGGTTCAGACAATGTAACCCATTCCAGATGTTCCATGACTTTTTGTATATGTTTATTTCATGTTACGGATAATCAGGAGTAAAGAGAAGATTAAACCAAATGTGTGGAATGCTGTGACTGTAGAGCGCAGCGGACGTAAAGGGGAGATAAAAGTCAACAACAGAATCCAAGCCAAGGGAGAATCACCGGTAAGATATCTTTTCTTCTGGTCCAAAAATCTTGAACAATGTAAGAAATTTAAAGTTCATATGCAGTTGACCTAAAAGAGACAGGTTTGTGGAATGAAATAAGAACACACAGCCAGTGTTTGTGAGCCTGGACTTCTTCCAAGCTCGTCCTTACATACCTACCTGTATTTCTCATTTCCGTTGCTGGCTGCTAATATTCAGCAAAGGCAAACTAATTTGATTAGCTAAAGCCATCAGCTCCTCTTTTGAACCTGTGGACTCATTTTCATTAATTGTCTCTTTAACTGTACTTGGCTACATTTTCTTTCTTGAAGTGATTTCCATATTTTCCATGGAACACTACTTTGTTTTTATTGTGTAATTACTGTAGTTACTTATGAAAGAAAACATACATGTGCCAAAGGCAGTCAACTAAATTAGCCAGTTAAGCCCTATGTACAACGTATAATAATGCCCCCCAGTGAGCAGATGCTTTTGGTGCATGATACAGCTTTACACCCCTGCAGCTCCATATCTGTGTCCCAGTTAGCTTCACTATTTTTAGGCTTTTCTCTGGGATAAAAAAAAATGATTTGGTTTAGTTACAGTATCAATACTGCTTTCTTCAGATGGTTTATTACCTTACAATGTCTCTCAAACTGTGAGGAGTGGATTTGACGTGCAGACAATCCCTTTCCTGTCTCTATGAAAATTCATTTTTCACTTTTTGGCATCTCCTGAAAGGCTGCAGGAATTCAAATAGCAGTACTCTGCCAGTTTTGAGATGTTAGGTGACAAAACGCTCAAGCAGGTGCACAATCACCATAATTAGTTCCTGTCTAGGCTTGTGAGGTCTAAGATTACAGTACGTTTCAAGTCAAACTTTATGTGAGGATCCATTTAAGCAAAGTTTGTGGCCTGAATGAAGTTTATTGATTTAGAGTCTGTGTGAAGTTTAAGGTTGTAAGCATGCTGAGGTTAAGGGTTTTAATACAGCATAGGAATACAGATGGGGGAAATGTGTGGTTACAGTAAAGCCTAATGTTGAAATCTGAATTAAATTTTGGACTTTAAAATGTTTAAGAATGCATCCTAGGTGGAATTTAGGATTACAATAAAGAGTGTGAAGCTCAGGGACTAAATGGTTATTGGTGATGTTTTCTGAGTGGTCTTCATGGTCCGAATTAAGTTTACTCTGAATCTTAATTATATTTGGAGTTAGCATTATGAGTATGATGTTTAGTGTCCAAGTCAGGTTTAGTGTAACATTTGGGAAGAAATGTATAGTGGGGATATAGTTCAGGGTACAGGGTGAATAGAGTGTAGGGCTTTGTGAAGTTTAATGTTGCAGCCTGAGTGAAAGTAAGGATTACATTTAGGATGAAAAATAGGGCTGCAATCCAAGTGATGGGCCACTGTTAACGGTGCAGAGAGTCGATTCATTAAGTAGTGCAAACTGGCATGAAGCAGTGCCTCCATGTGCTCGCTGTTACATTAAGCAGGATACTCGACAAACTCTGTATTAATCTCCACATATATACATGCTTTCACTTCTACATTTGCTTTATTTTCTAGTAAATATATTTTACTTGCTTTAACTTAAAATTAACATCAACCCTGAAGTGTAATACTGTGCTCTATTTAGTTAATGCTACATCTCTGTCTTTCTCTCTTTTTAACATCTTGGTTTTTCCCTTTCACATGTATACATACATATATATATATATATATATTGTTTTCTCTTCTTTATTTTCAAACCTCTGTTTTGTGCCGGACGGATTTCAGAAATCACGCAAGGTAAAGAAACATATTTGACTTTCTCACTTTCACCAGTCATTTCATTCATTATTGAAGTATTTTTAACCACATCCCAGTTCCATTACTCTCATTCTCAATTGGTAGCTGGATCAGTTTGTGTAATTCCATGTATGAACTGACATATTTATCAAGAACTTTGTATTTTTATCTCAGCAAGGCATCTGCATGTTCTATAGTAAGACACTGTGTATGTTTTGGACTTGCACTGGCTCTGCAGGACTGTGTTCACTCTAGGCTTTAGCTCACATCCAGCAGTCATCAGTCAGTTTCATTACGGTTAAACATGTGATAAACCTGAGAAAATGTTCCCCTTAACATGGTGATCTGTTTACCCATGGCTGCCCTTCCCGTTCTCTTCACACCTACAAGACATCATTCCCACTTTTGTCTTCATCATGAAATAATGGCATGCATTTCATTTAATAATCAACGATGATAATCCTCCTCACCAAACTGAGCTTCTCGACACACCCCAAGGCAGTATTATTAAAAGCGGTTCACATGGCTAATCAGGCAAGTTGCTATTTTTAATGTGAGTATTTTGCAGAGGTTCAAAGCTCAGTCGAAATGAAAACAGACTGATATGGCTGGTGCATACTTGCTTTGTCACTGTCCTTCAGGATCACTTGCCACCACGGCCTTGCTGCCTCCTCCAGAAATATAATATAAGCTTCTGGCCAGTGCAAGGCCAAAATAAGTGGTCATTCTGTCACCCGCTTCAGGTCACCCATGTGTTATGATCACAGAACTCATTCCATTTCGACATAACCTGTGTTGTGCACCATCTCCATGCTAGTCTCGCTGTGGCGAGTGGATTGTTATGTTCTTTCGTGCCGTTTTTTTCTCCAACCTGTGTGTGTGTGTGTGTGTGTGTGTGTGTGTGTGTGGACACAAGTCTGTTTGTTTCTGGCCTTTGAGGTATAAAGCAGCAGATGCTCTGCTAATAAGGAAAGCCAGCCATCCCTGCCAAGCAGAGGCCACCTGAGGCTGCACATTCATTTTGTGCATTGCTTTTCTAATTTTTTTTTCCTTATGACAACACAATGCTTGCCTTGGTCCAGTGGTTGCTGGATTTGTATCCAGGCATTCATCACAGTAGTCTGTGTCCAATTTTTGCTTTGCTGGCTCATGACACTCATTATAGAGAGAAAATTTGGAAAGCACTGACATCCAGCTTCTAAGGCAGGGTTAGCTAGGCTTTTAATTGGATTGACACAGTGGTTGCCAATTTGACCTCAGGTAAACCCTAGGGGAGTTGTCCCTGTGACCTGTGAGTAGAAGAGCGTCACTGTGTCACTGCATGTCTCAAACAACAAGTAAAAAAGCTGGGCTCTAACACTTTTATATATAGCTATTGTTGAGAAAGAGCAAGAAACACTCCTTATCTAGCAGCCATGTAAGGTGAGAAGCAAAGAGTGGAGACTATGCCCGTATCTGACAGTTGACAACCAGGGGTCTTTCCAAAAAACCAGAAGTACATAACCGTATTTTGGGATAGTCCTGTGTTCTCTATAGGATTCCCCTTAGTCTTTAAGACTAGACTGCAGACTTGCAGCATGTCCTTCCCAACGTCAGCTAATGTTACTCCACAAATATATAGATGGGAAAGCAAACAGGTCCACTGACTTCTCTGTAAAACAATATATGTCCACTCTCTGTTGTGATCGATTCAGTTTTTATTCACCTATCAGTTTGCTAAATGGGTTTAATCCAATTTCAAAGTCACAGGGAGTATCAAGGTTGTAGTAGGAATGAAATGTGGACACCAAAGTAGTAAATCACAAGGTACAGCCACACTTAAATCTATGCCAGGTCAGTTTGAGCCACAATTTAACTTAACATGCAAGTGAGAAGATTTTTCAACACCCAAAATGTACTTTATATTTTTCTTATCATAAATCCAAATTCAGCGTGACCTACTATGAACTATATTCCACATTCTCTCAGAGTTCAAACAATACAATAAGCCAAAAGGTTAACAAATACTGTAGCTGGCTGAGACGTCAATCTTAACTACAGTGTGTGATCGTTCCCTATCTCCCTGTGTACAAGGTGGATTTTAGTTGGCCACTTCCTCCTCTCAGAGTCATGAGACTTTGTTCTTTCGCTTCACACTTTACATCTCAACCCTCTTATTGTGTTCCTTGACAACAGTACATGTCAGTCAGACATGTGATGTGTAGAGTCATGAATGGAAATCTTTAAATATGCCTGACATCTGTTGGCTGGGAATTGTCTCCAGCATTTCACATATGGAGACTCCCTCTCTCTCCACATAGTTCCCCTTAGTCCCAAAAGTAATCTTGCAGAGTGTTCTTACCGACACCAGCTCTGGCTAGGCAGACCTCTAGATAGACTCTCTTCCCATTCCCCCCAGTAGTTGACATTATTGTTATCAAATACTATTCATTGTAAAGTAAGGTATAATGACCGTAAAACTGAATTAAATTCAAGCGAATAGTTTCTAATGACCTATGGCTATTAGCGGAGAACTTGGAATCCCTTCGATTTTTAACCCATGTTGGGCTGGATTGTATTGCTCATTTATGTGTTGACTCAATTCAGTTCTGTTTTTTTTGCTTTTTCCACACTGTTACTGGCAACACAAATGTCCTGTTACTATTTGTGACATGCAGTCCAATGTAGAAGACAGAATCAGTCTAAAACAAAACCAAGATTTTTCCACAGGGTAATCTGTAGAATTTGGATTTGACAACAGTGATAATGCGCAATACACGGCCAGTTCTGTGCTTATTCAGCAGCAGATAAACTGAAGGCAAAATTGTATCTCACTGTAGCTGTCTGTGCACTAAATATACAGACATGGATCACAACCACTCTAAAACGTCAGATTTTTCAGTGGCAAAAGAGTCCTGTATCTTATGTGTAACACTAATAAGAAGGCCTTCCTTTGCCTATGTCCATATGATCATGTAGAAGTCGTGATTAACACCTATTTCCTAGTGTAGGTGACAAGTCTAGTATGCTACATACAGTACATGATGTGTGATACATAGTCTTAAACTGCCAGACAATGTCATCCATTGATTTTCAAAACTTGCTCAATTAAAGGAGTATTCGGTATCCTAAAGTGGAAACTAGGACACCCCAAACACCTATATTTAAATTCAAATATACCTTCCCAGCGGTTAAACTGGTATGTGTCATATCTTTGGGATTTGAGAAGAAACCAGAGCCCACAGACAGTCGATCCAGGGTCCTTGGAGGATATGATTCTACAAAATGAATCAATTCACCACCTATCTAAATGCAGGATTCCCAGATACTTCTTGATTTGAAATCTAAACCAGAACCCAACTTGTTGGCAGCTGAGCCTCCTCTGATGCAGGTGTTGTAAAGTGGAAAGCAGGCGGCCTGAGGCTGCCACCATGGTGAGCCAGGAACTTCTTGCACTTTTAATGTTTTACACTGATGCAGAATCTGATTAGGCATTCTGCCCTCTCTTGTAGCTCACTTTCTATTCCTCAAGGCGCTGACTGATGAGAAGCACTACAGTGTGCCACTCGCAGCCACTCACAGATTCTCTGCCCTTCTATTTCTTTGCCCAGGACCAGCACACCGAGCTGAATCTGAAAGAACCTCTCTATGTGGGCGGAGCTCCTGACTTCAGCAAACTGGCCCGGGCTGCTTCCATTAACACGGGCTTTACTGGAGCCGTCCAAGAGGTACAGGCTTGCTTGTTCTTTGTGGAATTCTGGTATTGTTCAGAAAGTCTGAATTTAGTGAATCTTGAATCATATTTAAATGCTTGCTTTTTTCTAGCTTTTTGTTTGTCTCTCAGGGTTAAGGTCCTTCATGATTATTTGCTTTTTTTCATTTGCCCATATAATATTTCATTTTTTAAGTTATGAGATTTTCTGCAAAACAATCAATAATGTTACCTTTAGCTATTTCAGTTAGTAAAAGGCGTTTGGTAGTGTTGAATTTTTCCCTTTGTAGTGTTAGCAGTGAGGGTCGATAGGTGCAAGTTAGATAGAAATACGTCTACTGAACAAACAGTTTTAAAAGTCAAATCAATTTTGTTTTTTTTTTTAACCTTGGCTGTCATTTCTTCTTAGATTAAATTAAATGGTGTTGTAGTTCTGAAAGAATCCAATGCCAAGAAGTCCATAGATGTGTCCATCTATGAGGGCCATAGCTGCTCCAGAAGTCCAAGTGTTTGCTTTAATGGAGGAGAATGTTTGCCAAAACTCCATGATTATGAGTGTCGATGCCAGCATGGATTCCTGGGCAAACATTGTGAAAATGGTAAGCATTTGGAATGTGTCTTTTTTCATTTTTGCCCCAAGTCATTCAAGGTATTTGCACTAGTGCTTTGCATATGATGGCAAATGGGAATGGGCCTCATTACTTATAATTTGGCCTCTTGTTCCCATTGTGAATATAGCTTAAAAGTATCTATCTAATTGCATGTTGATTTTGTAATCTCTTTTTACCATCTACATTACTAAAAGTACTCTTTAGCAGTCATCATGGAGTGGCGTGATCCTACATAATTTCTGTACCATAAAGGTGTAATTAGGAGAAAACTTACATCCGTGTATGTTGTGTTTCTTAACTAAAATAACTGATGTTGAACCAACCATTTTCTGAGCCCACTGTTTTATATTGCACGTTCACAGAAAGCCAGAGCCTCTCTCAGTGGCACTGGGAGCATGACTGACACTAATCATGAGCATAGATGAATATGTTGCAAGCTTCAACTATACATTAAAACTCGTCACAAACTAAACCTAAATCTGTAGTACTGTAACACAGCAGTGTTAACTAATACATAACCACTGCAGCACTAATTGGAACATTACAATCTTAAGCTCTTTACACATGCATTTGTAATACAAGATATATATTCTTGCAGGTATGGTGCTGTCAATTTTATATACTTTTGCAAATAATCCAGCACTGAGCTTTGAACCTGTCACTTGATTTTCTCAAGTACTTTTCCCAAGTTGTTAGCTCACACTTCCATAAATACAACGGGAGACTTCAGTGGCACATGTGTGCTATCTCTTAAAAGAAGACTGAGTGACTGTCAGGTTTAATGCAGCAGTAGGCTATCTTTTGAATATTTAATGTATTATGCTTCAGATGCAATATTTACAGTATTTTAAAAATGTGCACTAACCAATCATAAACAATACAGGGATGTAAGAAAATCAAAACAATCATCTAGGTTAATAGCATATGCATTACAGCATATGCAGTTTTCTTCTTGAATTTTAAAGTAAATTAGAGCTTACCCCCTAGTCACTGTTTTTTACATTAAATGGCTATTCTAAATCTCCCCAGTATGAGTCAGTGTGAATGTGCCCAGCAGTACATTGGTGTCCCCTCTAGAGTTAATGGTGGCCTTGTGTCTAATGCTACTGTCATAAGCTTCTACTGTCCACCACCCTAAAGTTAACTAAGTCAAGTCAGATAATGAAGAGATGAATAATTGTAAGGAAACTTTTGTAGTGTTACCATTTTACTTAAAGTTTATATTTTGTTCACAGTGGTGCAGCAGGTCATGCTACTACTTAATAGTCCTAGGTTCCAGATGAGATTACTGGCTGGGGGTGGCTGTTTAGTCCTTAAAAGACTCCATACAGAAAGACGTGGTCAGTCTGAATGGAGACTCTTAGATTGTCCCCGAGTGTGTGAGCGTCTCTAATGTATCCTGTCTTCCTGTACAGGATTGATTTTGGCATTTGACCTGTACTGCTGTGGCTCCCCATAGCCCAGTATTACAAAAAACTAGTTTCAGAAAACTGAACAATGAACTGAGTTTACATTAGTTTTGGTCGGAACCACTTCAGATCTGAATTTTTAATTTTGTACCAAGGAAGATAGATATAGGCTCCACATACCCCGCAACCCTGCCCTGAATAAACGAGTTGGATGGATGATGAAGATACTTTGAAAATGCACACAACCTAGTTGCAGAAGACTAAAGGAAACACAGAAAGCAAATTTACATTTGCAAAACAGCAAGGCCTTCTGTATCAACTCTCACTCTGTATGGTGTCCTTCACCCTAGACTGCAACTTCAGGGTTAATAAATAGCAAGTATACAATATAGAAGGGCATTTGGGAGAGGAGTCATGGGATGAGAACATCAAACACTAAAAATGCACATTTCCCCAAGCATACGGCTGCCATCTTTCTTTCTCTGGAAATGAGGGCATTTGGGTCAAAAAATTAGGACTTTTGAGGACGCCTTTTCCAATGATGCCATAATACACCTTTATACTGTCTTATGGTTTTTTAAAACGTTATAAACATTTAGTAACAGTTTATCACTATAATTATGATATGATGGCCACAATCACAGTCACTGGCAAACTAATAACTTATTAAATATTTTGAATATGTCAAGCCTCTTAAATTAACATACTTCATTCCTTCCATTTTTATTTGGATAGCTTAACTGTCATAAACCTGTAAAAAAATCACTTCTAGTAAAATAAAAATAATTTTACTCTTTTCAATTTAGCTTATTTGTATTTATCTACATTCTTTTATATTTTTCCACTGAAGCTATTTTTCTCAGTAAATCTGGGTTCTTGGATAAATATGAATAGAAATCTTTACATAGCATGCTAGTGAAATTGAATCATGGGAGTATTAGCCCTTTAATTGAATCTGTTCTGCCCTTTCGAAAACAAGGATATGTGTTGTTCAAGCAGCCTGTGAACTTCCATTTTCTTTTTGGTATAATGGGTATTTGCGAATTTATGTAAATGAAAGAATTATGAAAACATTATTAAATTACTTGAAGAAGTGACTTATTACTGGATCAACTGATAACTAAAAAGATATTGCATTTTTATGACAGAATAAATGTGTTTTTTTTTAATTAACTGAAACTTTAATAGTTGACTCATTCATTTTCAATTATAAATCAATTTTAGAATAGGTGGTAATAACAATATTTTCCATTAAAATATTTCAAAGCAGTAATTACTCGCACTTAAATATGACGGACTGTACCTGGATGTATGAAATTTCTTGTTTAACCAAGCTGCTGAATGAAGAATCGAAAATAAGATAAGGATATGGAGATTTTCGAATTTTAGGAGGCAAAATTCCAGACATTTTCAAAATTTTATAAATTCCTCCCGGAGAGTCCATGGCGCATTAAACATGAGGTCATATATGGGAAAATGAGGACGGTTGGCAGCCCTACCCAAGCAGGTCCAACATTTTCTCTCTCAGGATAATAAAGACACCATGCATCTGAGCATGCTTATTGACTCCTGCTGACTGTTTCTGAATAGAATTGTAATATTGAGTCTAGCTTTCCAGCATTTTATGAAAGGAAGGGATGAGCATAGGGAGTCTGCATGAAGAAAACATGGAAAAAGCAATTGATGTTAACTATAGCATAGCACTGTAAAAATGTTTTATTTATTTATGTTCTTTTAATTTGACAGCAATCATTGAGAAGTCAGCAGGAGACGCAGAAGCCCTAGCATTTGATGGCCACACATTTATCGAGTACCAAAATGGGGTGTCAAAAAGGTAAGTTATAGCCCAATAACATTTTGAGAGAAGCAGAAGTGAGGTATTTTAGAAGCATTAGAATGTCATAAGTTAAATAGTTCAAGAAGACTGCAAGATGCGCAGCAACTCCTCAATAGCTGAAATGTGTGCATATGTCACCCGGCTTATTTACAGCAAATACTTAAACACAATATCATCTGTTTCCACACTTGTACTTTGAGAAGGGGTGGATAACACCCCTTGTTTTCACTTTACTGTTTCAGAAGGGCATAGCATCTTAGATATACAGAGAATGAGGCATCATATCTCCTACTTAAATATGGAGTAATATGCTTATTTAAAATAATAATCAACAATAGAATCCGTGATTATGTTACTACTGGTGTATTACTGCACAATGGCATACACATAATATGGGGTTATGACTTACTTACTTACTTAGGTGTGCATAGCGTGTTTCGTTTTCCTGCTGTTTTGTGCACTCTGAGGGGTATGACTTGCATACTGACAAGTTATGAGGACAAGGCATATTATAGCATATGTTCATTTACTGAAAGGTGGAAGTACTTTACCTGTGCACTCTCTAAGGGGAGGCTGATCATATTTACAGGGTTGAGGTTCACCATATACACACAGACAATCTGGGGTATAGTTGGCTTCAAATGTGACACAAGAGGGTGTACTGATTTAATCATATCCATTCATGTTGTGGGGTGTAACTTGTTATCACATACACTCATGTGAGGGTATATGCACACTCAAGGGTGTGGTATGTCATATAAGGTCTGGCTATCATGTGTAGTCCCTTTATGAAGGCATGGGTTGTCATTTCCCATACTTGGATAATGAGAATATTGGTTATTATTTAGTATGTTTGGCATAGAGGATGTGTCAGAGTTATCGGCATAAATTATCATATGCCCCCAGTTAAGGAAATGGGTCTTCTTTTCTTTCACTCATGCAGTGTGAAGTGTGAGGCTTATTAAAACATCTTCAATTTACAGAAGTGTAGCTTATCATATCTACATATGTGTGTGCCTTCCTTTCACATGTGAATTCTGAAAGGTCTGGCTTATTATACACTCATTTGTTATTCATACACTTACGTTGTGGAAGCACAGTTTCTCATTTCGTACTCTTAAGTAGAAATGCGTTGCTTGCTTTCACATACAGTATGTAATTTCACGTCATAAACTGTCAACAACAGATTGCTGCCACAAACACTTTAGTATTTAGTTGCAGAACAATCACATGTTTTTCTGTTCGGAATCTTTTTCATGTAAAGTCCTTTATGTTTTTATAACACTTATTTTTTGTCAGGTTTCTGTTTCCCCATGCTTGTGCCTTAATGTCTCTTTGTAGCCTTTGTGTGATGGACTTGTTCATCCTTATCAGAATAAGCTCTGCTTCTAGCTGTTGCGTATGTCTGTCTCCTGTCTCTGTCTCACCTGTGCCTTTGTTGTCTGTCTCCTTGATTTCAAGCCAACTGACCAATGAGATCCCAGAGTAAGTAAACTTTATAAGGCATTGTGGGTAACTTCACTTTCTACAAATGTACCCTCTTTTAGGGCTCAGATGCTGAGACTACCTGTGAATTAGGTTTTATTTCTGTGCATCAAGAATGTATGGCACCTCTGCACGATAACCACCTTTTTCCACCTTCTCAAACGTATGCAGTTTTTAATGTTTGGAAAACATACAGGATTAAATCACTTAGAGATTTGTACATAGGTGACGACTTTGCATCCTACGAACAATTACACTCCAACTTTAACTTTCCATCAACACAATTCTTCCACTACCTCCAAATTAGAAACTTTTCTAAAAAAATCTGCCCAGTTTTCCTCACTTCTCACCTACTTCTATTCCGGAAGAAAGATTGATCAGTCTTGGGGACTCAGACAGCATTTCTGTAATATATAAAACATTTTACAGTCCCTTCCTTTCAAAGATCCCAAAGTACAGTGGGAAAAGGATCTCTTAATCAACATTTCAGAAAAGGAGTGAAAGGCAGCCATGCACAGAAATCACTCTAGCTACATATGCTCAAAGCATTCAACTATTCAACTTAAAATCTTTTATCGAGCACAAAATGTTTCCAGGGCAAGATCCAACCTGCGAACGTTGCAATCGAGGTTCAGCCTCACTAGGCCACATGTTTTTGGCCTGCACCAAATTAACATCATTCTGGACTAAAATCTTTAAATGCCTTTCAGACAGCCTTGGGGTCACAATCCCTCCTAATCCATTAACAGCGTGTTTGGTGGTCTCCCAGATGGGCTTAAAGTGGAGAAGGACAAACAAACTATGATTGCCTTTACTACACTATCGGCACATAGACTTATCTTGCTCAACTGAAAGAATTCTAGCCAAGCTCTTTAAGTCAGTGGGCAACTGATGTTATATATTATTTGAGAATGGAAAAAATCTAATTCTCACTTAGAGGATCTGTTCATAACTTTTTTTTAAAACCTGGCAGGATCTAATCAATGATATTTTAGAATAAGCACTTAAATTGGGGAAGAGGATTCTCTTCGCTCTTTTCTACTCTTAACATTTTACTCTGGCTGTTGGCTTTCCTCTGTTTCTCATGGGTGGGGTTTGAATTGAATTTAGCTTTGTCAAGTTTGACTGACTTGTATGGCATGTTACTTGCTTTTAATAAATTCAATAAAATGTTACAAAAAAAAACAATGTATTATGCAGCACATGCAGGGTTTGATTCAAGTGCTGAAGATAATATCAGTGTCGATAATCCTGGGCATCAGCATATGTGAGATGCACAAGCAGAATCAATAGCCAGCATGTTTATTATTACATGAGACTGCTAAAACTCTTGTTTCTTTAATTACTTGTAATAATACAAACTCAGTGTGATAAGCAGCACAAGCCATTAGAAGCCTCTCAGGGGAGATTCTGCTTGTTTGTTAAATGGATTTTCTTTGGATCAACCTCAAGATGAATCCATTAGGAAAAGAAAAATGAAATCTTATAGTCATTGCTGAGAAGCTCATGCATGGCCTTTTCCACTTGTACCGCTACCCCAAGAGAACAACCAAGCCCTGGGCAGCCATGCAATCAGAATACCGCTAAAGTAATAGCTGTACTTTATACAAATCTTTCAGGGTTACGTGACCAGCACTCGTCTTATTTGACCCTCTCACCACACGTCCCAGATCAGCAGGAGAAAGTATATTTACATATCAACAGGAAAGACTATTTAAACATAATTCCCCAAACAATGATGTACATAAAAAGGACAAAGACAAAAATTTCACAAATTAGGGTGCGAGATGCTATCGCTAAAGATAACCAGTTTCTATGATGGGTGTTCATAGTTTGGTTTACTGTCCTTAAAGTACAAGAGAATGATGAAATGCCGGAAGCACAATGGAGTACGCAGGCAGCTGATGCCATAATATAAATGATCTGTCCTACCAGCCCAAAGCAACTGCAAAAATGTTCATCTTCAGAGACGCATCTCACTTGTAACCCTGGGTAAATTAACCTTCTTCCAGCAGGTGGCTCACAAGTGGATTCTCTGCGCTAACACACTGTTGCTGCTCCTTGCTTCACCGCTCGATGTCTCTCCCGCTGTACGTTTAAGGAGAAGACAGTGCAACTAGGAAGGCTGGGCTGAAGACGATTTTACATTTTTATTTTTTTTATTGATTTTACATCACACCCGCTGTTCGACTGACAACCGTCTCCCCGCCATTTTGGAATGTAGGACAGGTGCTGCCATCTATCGGCAACAAAAAGAATTTTCTGTGAATTCCCTATGTAATAAACTTAATAAGTTATAGCGTAATGAAAATTGCATAATTAGATCTGGACCTCCCTATAGATACTGTGAGATGACTGAAACATTAAAAAAAAGTCTAAAACATTGCTAGTCATGCCCTAATGTAAACATTTATTAGGTTCCATACCAAACATTCAAATAAAGTACCACCCTGTAGCATGATCAGTTTCACTGGCAAGCACCTACCAGTTCCCAGCCAGAGCCATCATTACGCTACTTCTTACAGGATAATAAAGCAACCTTCCCAGCTATCTCTCTTCTCGAATATCACAGTTTTGCTGAAGCTTCTTTCATTACCATCAGCCGTTTTTTTGGCATCACTCTCATGATTAGGTCACTGCAACACCAGTCCTACCTAGAGGGTCATGTTAACAATTTCAGTTTTGAAATAAAAGGGTGTTGCACCACATAGAATATGACCTTTGAAAATAGGATCATTTTGTGACCACGATGGTGAGATCTGGTGTAGCTCTGACTAGCTCAGAGCAAAGGAAGGACAGAGAACTGCACCAGTACTAGCTAAAGAAACCAGGAAAGAGTGTCAAACCACCATTCTGTGCCAGTATGACAGCTTGATGGTCCACAATTACCAATGCTTAAAGGACCACTGGAAGAAAGAAAATTCATAACTATCCCACTAATTATTACATTTCTTTTAGACAGTGCTGGACAACATAAACATGCTGGCTTATGTTTAGCAGGTTAAGTGACTTTCTTAGGGTAACTTAGATCTACAGCTGTATAGTGTTCAACCCTGTTGTTTACAAAATAAACCAATTTGTTGTAGAAATGACTATGAATAATGCTTCAAACTCAAATCACAGAAACACCACGACCAGTGCAACTTTCCTCAATTTTAAATGTGCTAATCAAGCAGCTATTGTAATAGGTACAGTACAAGCACATTTCATTTACTTGAAACAGAAATGCATGCAGTAAAAATGTCCCGACTGTATTGCAAAGCTTAATGAGCTTTCCCTAATAGTAGCGCTAGTGCCATTGCTGATTTCATCAAGGGCAGTGAAAAACAAAACAATACGTGGCTGTCTAACGCCAGCCTATCGAGCATCACTTACAGTGAGTGACCCTTTATCTCTCTGATAAAGGTTTATGAATTTGGATTAGCAAACAATGTTTAAAAGCTCTCAACATCGTGGTCTATTTATCACCTGTGATCCATATTGATGAGTCAAATGCTCATCAAGTTGACATTTAAATCATTTAGATATATTAATACATTTACATGAATGTAACACATTTTATATAGTGCCTTTCATAATAATCACCAAGACAATACTACATAGGCACACTGCATTTGTTTCCATCTATCTATCCATCCGTTATCCAACCCGCTATATCCTAACTACAGGGTCACTGGAGCCAATCCCAGCCAACACAAGGCACAAGGCAGGAAACAAACCCCGGGCAGGGCACGCACACACACACACACCAAGCACACACTAGGGACAATTTAGAATCGCCAATTCACCTAACCTGCATGTCTTTGGACTGTGGGAGGAAACCGGAACACCCGGAGGAAACCCACATAGACACAGGGAGAACATGCAAACTCCACGCAGGGAGGACCCAGGAAAGGAACCCAGGTCTCCTTACAGTGAGGGGGCAGCGCTACCCACTGCGCCACCGTGCCCCCCTGTTTCCATCTATCCACAGTAAATTACAATTCCTGCAGATTAAGTGACTTGCTCAGTACGTGAGGGCAGAATTGCAGTTTAGTCTGAAGTTTAACCATTAGGCCACATTGCCATTGCTGTACTGTGTGTGGACGTGCTGTCTAGTGCCTTATTGGTATCATTTCCCTACGTACACACCACTGTTCCACATGTTACCTGACAGTTAAAATGTATTGTGGCACCATCCAGGTGCATGATTGCATGACTTTATGCTGGTCATCACCTATCTGCAGCTCATAGGCCACAAGCATCCAATGCACGCCTCCTTTGTATGTCTTTGCATGTGCAGCCTGAAATGCCCTGCAGATAAAAACAGTATGCTTTTGTTGCAGACAATGTTACTTTTTACCAAATAATGAGCTTAACTGCTTAATCTACACTTTCAAACTGAGGTGACCACCTGGGCGCTGAATCTCTGTGTTCCAAAGTAATTATAAAATAAAAGTGCTTTTTGCCTCGTAACATGCTGCCCAGATATGTTTAATGCCGTTTCAGTCTGGGTTCATTTTTTTAACCCAGCACACCCCACCATGCAAGGACTTTCAGTGAACTTAAACCTCCTAAATGAAACTGTGCAAAGAACATGCAATTTTTCCATGTTGGTGACTGGGTGGTTTTATTTTTGCCTTGGAAATACTCCGTTACATTACTCTTTTATCCCTGAATGTCTCTTAAACTAATGATGGAGTGTCTTTGAGCATGTCTGAGAACATCTGTATGGGTCTGCTGCAGAAATAAGCCATTATCAAAAAAGAGAGTGGGCAAGTTGGTTAAAGCCCAATACATGATTTCTATCTATAAAACTGACACTTATCTGTTACTTTCCATCAGAATGCTGTACTTTTCTTTATTCTCAGCCTGTGTTGTTATTTTCACTTGTTGACCTAAACAATTTGATAACAGATTTGATTCCAAGCATGATATGGAGCCTCAGAAGGCTGACATTTGACTGGCATCTAGAGCTGTGAAACACGGCCTTTACACACTGCGACTTGTGTACCTCATTGGAGTCCGGTGCCACAAATAACCTGTCTTGGCTGTGCAGAATGTGTAACGGGGCACAAGTAGTGTACAGAAAGTCAGGTGCCCCATTAAAACCAATGAATGTGGATTGCATTGTGGAACACTCAGTGCCACTTAAGCTGACTCCACTGCCTGTAGTCTAAGAACGCAGCTGATAATAGGCTTTGTGAAGATGTGGACTGGGAAGAGAAAATGCCCTTCCCTGTCAGTAGGGCTTAGGGGACTACACTAGGGAATTTAGGGGTGTCCTGTTACCTTGTTTCAAGCTGGGTGCACTGACTCTCACTCTGCCACTTTTTGCATGCTTTCACCTTTTCTGTGCATCTTAAGTCCTGAGTTGGCCAACGGTCCCTCAGATCATAGGTGAGTCCTCCCTGCATGGTGTGTCTTCACTCTCTGCTTCAGCTCCAGTCCTTTTCTAGTGTTTACTCTGCAAATGACAAGTATGGGGTAGCAACTTGCAGAAACTTGCAGGCTTAATTCCTTTCACGGGATTTTCCTAATTTCTATTCCCTATGGAGTTTAATTTTGACTCTTCATGAGTCCCCACTGGAAATAAATGGTGTCTTTAATTACTTAAATTAGACATCATCTTTCAGTTTCAGAAGGGTGACAGCTGGTTTGCAAGCCTATGACTTCCTGTCACCCAGTAATAGAAACACCCGATTCAGAAAATTGGTGGATGGATGTAACTTTTGGCTTTCCCCAGCAGGTCATCCTGACTGATCACTAATTAGTGCTAAGATGCTGCTAAGAATGGGAGGCAAACTGACTCAAACATATAGCATAAATTAGAGAAGATTCTTCAGGAGCACACTATTGGCCAGTATCTTACACAAATTAAACTAATATCTAAGACAAAAAAAGGACAATTTGTCACAGTATATGCTTCCACCTTCCACCATCTTTAGTGTATGTGCAAAAGAAAAAAAGAACAGGTGAATAAGCAAATAACTTTGAATGTGCTTTAAGGAGTTAAAGGCCAGGTTTATCTGAAGTACATTTCTGCATGTACTTCAGACATTAAAATCAGCCTGCAGGGTCATGATACGTACTAAAGAGCCTGCCTGGTATTCTGTGAGTTGCAGCCGAGAGAGAACTGGAGCCGCACTTGGCACTGCTGTCTATTTGTCTGTGTGATTCTGACTCCATATGTGCCTTGGTGCTGTGTCTGTGCTGTTTGTGCCTTGTATCAGTGTGCTCAGTCTACCCGGAAAACAGACAGCCATTCATGTTCTCCAGTGAGGCCCTGACAAAAAAGAGATGCTTTGCAAAAACCGCACATGTCTGGATGAGGCTCGCTGACTGCAACGCTGTAAAAATTACTATGCCAAAGAAAGCCTAATTGACTCTGAATTACTATTGTCATTACTGTGATTGCTGCTTATGTACCAGACATCTTTACCCAAGGCGACCTGAACATCAGAATGTATTACAGTTGTTTACATATTTTTATAATTAGATTAAAGTAAGTTAAATGTCTTGTTCAGGGTCACACAGCGTGATGGATGCAGGGATTGAATGTACAACCTTGCATTTTAATGTTCTAATTCCTAGCCTCCAGGCTCACTGAATACTGTAGGAGACAAATCTGCGGATTATCTTCTCCAGGGCTGATGTAGTTGATGTATTTATATATTAAGATTCTTTCTGGACAAAAAATAACAGATCATGTTTTGGTAGCGAAAATAAAAACACCAGAATCTTTCAAGTAGGAAATGGTGCACTCTTATTTAAAGTAGTGGGATATGAAAATGAAGATGACAAGCAAATCAAACAGGGGTACTACATGAATCTGTTAAAGTAGAACAAAAATACTTAATCTACATAACATAAAAACAACATAAACAATGCTAAAGAAAAACAGAAAGTAGCATAAGCAGGTCCTAGCATCTGGAATGACAGAGTGACAGTGTAGACGTAAGCATGGCAGGTTTCTGCATGGTGTCTTTTAACATACGTGCATTGCACATCTGTGTGTGAATCACATTTTCCTGATGTGTTGCGCTAGCCAACCAAGGGCTTTAAACTTCATACAAGAACAGGTGGAGACAGTCTGCTCTGGGAAGAGAGGGAGGAGGCTGAGGGAGTGCGCCACTTCTACAATTCTCATATGGGGCACGGAGTTCATGGCTGAATGACCAGAGAGGCTTAGGGACACACCATGGACATGTCTAAAGAAGTATACACATAGAGTAAGTCACAAATTGTCTGTCCGACCCTCACCTACTAATTTAAAGTCACTTCCAGTAAGCCCTGACACACACAGGCAGACAAGTTCAGATTGTATCTCATAGCCTACGACCTTTAATAATGCAATTATAATCTGCCTTTTTTTTATCATGTCCACCCAATGCAGAATGACCTTTGGTGGCCATGCTAGAGTATTTGTGGCAAAGTGAAGTGGCCTGGTGATATCCCACTCATGCAAAGCATCTTTTTGTTTGTTGGGAGTCGGGTTTACATTTCATGGAAAACACTGTGCGGCTTCTGTCCCATGATTGTTTGGAATGTGAGGCTTGTACCTATTGCTTGTCGGACGCTTTCGCTAAGAAATAATCTCCACAAGGTGTTTAAAATTCCAGCTAGTCCATGACACCTCACCACTTCCTTGCAGCCAAAACTTGTAGAGTTTCACTGCAAAGTAACATTCCACTGTTACGTGGATGAAGTTTTTTCAGATGTGCAAGAGGCTTAGAGGAATGTGGGCTATTAGGATTTGGAAGTGTCTTGCTGTATCTGAGTAAGCTTAGGGGTTTGTAGGCTCCTATGCTTGAAACTAACAATGCCTTTTATCTCCTGCCTTCTGCCCAGTGAAAAAGCCCTGCTTGTGAATGCGTTTGAGATCAGCATCAAGACGGAAGCCACTCAAGGGCTCATCCTATGGAGCGGCAAGGGAGTGGAACGATCAGACTACATTGCTTTGGCCATAGTGGATGGACATGTACAGATGACCTATGACCTTGGGTCTAAGCCAGTAGTCCTGAGGTCTACCATTCCAGTCAACACAAATAAATGGATACGGATCAAAGCCACCAGGTAAATGTGGTAAATGTATACTCAATAAATTGACTGCCTTACAGCTGATGTGGTTCTGCCCTAAATATCACAAGGACAGCAATATGTGGCCTGGAGGGGTCTGGAAGAGACAGAACTTTAAGTAGTGGGTCGCTGTCCACTAGGGGGCAGACTTGGATAAAGCCTGCTGAGATTAGGTGGTACAGCTATAGAGAGGTACTGTGGTACTCCTTACAGGCATACCCTAAACATGTATTTGAAATGTAAAAGCACACTAGCATGTCAATATAATGAGCAGGTTGGTTGCATGTAGGGCCACAGTGCAGGTATCCCCCTTTGCAATCACTGATTGTATTTCTCAGAACAATTGTGCTGTTAGGCCTCCTATGACCAAAATAACTGTGGCTGAAAGGTAATGTAAATGTAAGATTCAAATGAAAGAAACTCACACATACTGTTTTGTACTGCTACATTTCTGTTGCATGATTACTGGGAGCAGGTATTGCTTGATGAGCAGACATATGACCTTCTGCCATTATTCCCAACCAAATACAGTAGTGGTTGTCAAATTCTGTCCCGGGGAACTCATGTGGCTGCAGGTTTTTATTCCAACCAGTTTCACAATCAGTGTGTCATTTTACCTCTTTTTGATCTCAGTTAGCTAGCTAGTCCTTTTTTCTCTTATGCATTCAGAAAAGTACAACATTGTGATGCTTATATTTATAAGACATTTAGAAATACTAGTATCTGTACACTAAATGCTGAAAGGATGCAGCTACTTCAGTTTCAGAGCCACTAATGTGTCATCAGTAAATAACATAATGAATTAATAGAATATGTGGAAAAATGGAATGAAAATAATCGTGATCATGAAAATGTTCAAAATCAAGTAATAAAAAAACGCTAGCTTATCCCCATGTAGCACACATAAATGCTTGATACATTCTACTTAAAAAATTCAACACTGACCCCGAAAACACAGAAACTGGGAAATAACAGTATGTTCAATTAGACTGGAAAACCAGTTAAAAACAGAAGTTGGTTGGAATGAAAACCTGTAGCCACATTCGGTCCCCAGGACTGAGTTTGAGAACCACTGACATATAGAGTAGCATCAATCAGGAGTGTCAGACTCAGATCCTGGAGTGCTGTGGCGGCTGCAGGTTTTCACTTTAGTCACTTTTCTAATTATTAACCAATTCCTGTTCCTAATAGAACAGACTTCTTTTGCTTTAAGTTGAATTACTTTGCCTTTAAAGATGCAGAACTTGCTTTCAGATTAATTCAGGGGTCTCAAGACAGTCCTGAAGGCCACCATTTTTGTTCCCTCCAATTCTATAACCACTTTCTAAATCTTAATGTCAATGAAACATGTTACTTATTTTTATAGCTCTCATTTAGTCACTTCAAAAATTTCCAAAACTGCTGAGTAGCACCATTTTTTTCTGTTCAAATCTTCTGTTGAAACAGGTATTGTGTGGTGGTCTCATGGGTCCATATGGGATCAATTTATCTGGTCATCTGTTGGCTCACTTTGAATGTCATCATTGTTTGGCTTCTGATTGAAACAAAACTACATCCTAGAATGCAAGTCAATTAAAATCAATGCAGCAAAGTGTGGTCCATTAATAGCAGGCATTAGTTACTGCGGCCCTCCAGGATCTGAGTTGCACACCCCTATATATGATGCTGTCTATTATGTAATGTCTCGGTTGTCCTTGATTTTTGTAGCATTATTCAGTATCATTCATGGTAATAGCACTGCTTTTCTTTCTAACTCCTTGGGAATTTTTATACAGTTCTCTAGGGTTAAGAGGGTCAGAAGTTAGCCAAGATAGCCCTTGAGCCACCTAAACCTAGCACTCCAATTGACTCCCAAATGTAGCCCGCACTCCCTCCCTGAAAGCCCCTTTGCCAGTGTGTGTGTGTCTGTGATGAAGTCATACTAAAGTACTTTGGAGCAGCTGATGTAAAGACAGCAGGTTCGTTTACTTTGCCAGGACAGATGCTGATATAATCGAGTATACAGGAATGACCATGTGGACCCAGGTGGAGTGACTGCCTCATGATGTCTGTTTATTTCTTAGTACTAATATTTATCTCAGGAGAATACGTTTGCTTGATCTCTGCTGGTGGCCTCCTAGGTTCAAGACCCTACATTATACTTGGGTTTGGAGGAATTTTTCATGTCAGTAACTCAACAATTGCAATACATGGTTGCTTGTCTTGTTATCACTTGGTGCAATGCATGAACTGGCCGTGGTTAAGTAGCCTTCCAGTAATCACACTTACTTACACTGAATGAACTTACAGTCACTAATCAGCTTAACTTGCTCATCTTTGGGATGTGGGGAGAAAGTGGATTACTTGGTAAAAGGCTTTGTACAAAATGCAGACTGCACTAATTTAGAAACCTAAGCAAGAATCAAATCCAATTCCCTAATGGCTAAGGGACATCAGTATTAATGACTGCCGCATGGTGCTATCCCCTGCTACTTCATTCATTCATTTTCAGGGCTTTGCGAGGCAGCAACCCATAATGGCAGCACTGGGTACAAGGTAGCATCCAGCTCAGCACGGAGTGCCATTTCATCTTATAATATTTACTTATTATATTTACTGTATCTGCTTATTCAGTTTAGGGCCAAAAGTGGGCCATTCCCTATCACAGCAGCACTGGGCACAAGGTAGGAGCCAAAAGTGGGCAGCGGACTCCAGATAATCCTAAACACATAAGTGCATTTAGGGTTTGTTCTTGAGTAGGATTCATAATGCCAGGTCATGAAAACCCTTGAACGGTACACGAGTTGCAGGCTTTCAAGTGAATGGTACCCCATGTCTGTTACGAAACAAAGAATGGAGGGATTCCTGAAGAATGCCGTTTCATTTCACAAGATTTTGTTCCTTGCAGGCTAAGCCACTGTTTATTCAGCAACCTATAAATAAGTGTTATTTCCATCTTTATCACTTCCTGATCGTATTGGTTGTGATTTATTGCCCACAGACAGATTGCAACGCAAGTTACGAGAACAGCTTATGTTAGGTCATTCTTATTTATATTGCCTGTGCTTAATCTGTTTATCTAGCTATTTTAGTTTTCTTTCAAAAAACCTGCTTCTGCTTAGACGGATGTCTGTGTGTGTTCAATCGCACATCAGAGCCAGGAACCCCCTTAAAAGGGCTGCTGTTGCCACGGCAACTGTAAAATGTGGCAATGTGATATCACTGAGTCTCCTTGAAACTTTACTTTGGAAAGACATAAATAGCAACAGAAAATGGGGTACTGGAAAGCACCAGAACAGGTGAGCTGTCACTGGGTTGCCCAAAGTCCCAAAGGCATTACTGAAGGGATAGTGAAAAATATTAAAATACCTAGCCAAATAGCTTGTCCATTTATTTTCTGAACCTGTTATTTTCAATAGGGAGTTATCCCAGCCTTCCATAGAAACACTGGGGACAAGGATGGGAAGTCAATCCATCACATGGATATGTTTGCATACAAAATCAGGTAGTTGTTAATCAACTTAATGTGCAAATCTTTCTGACGGTGGAAGGAATGAGAGTACACTGAGATTACCGTCAGTCAACACATGCAGACTTTACATGGACATAAGGGCAAGAGCTGTGAGACAGACTCGCTGAAAACCACGCTGCCATGTCACCCACCAGTACATCATTGCTTGGTATTCAGTAATGCCTTTTTTACATGGTACCCTCCACAGGGACCTCACTTACCAGTGTTGTTTACACTTTAACAGCTAAACCATGGGACAGTGGGTATAATTTGCCTTCTTCTGGGGAACCCCTGGTACTTTGTTGCGGCTATTGTAGGTTATTATCTTCAAACATTCTTCTCTGGTGTACTGTTCAGCATACTGGTCTGACAGTAGGACCTCCAGATGGGCCTCCACCCGCACTGGCTTCTAACAGGCTTCCAACAGCTAATTTGTACTTCTTTCTTCAACTGTTCATGTTGCTTGCCAAGCAGAGTTTAAGGGGATTTAAGCCTTAATTGCCACCATGTTCCCAGCACAGCCACTTTGGGTCTTTTGACACATCTTCTGATCTGCCCCCTGAAATCTGCTTTCCTCAACAATGCAACTTATTATTGAGTGTTTGTATTTAAACCTGCAGGTCTCACTATGGTACTGCAAGGCCACAACAGCTGTGACACTTGCCAGATTAACTTGTGCTGCGTACGGGGTTAAAATTACAGACAGCCTAAAAACGGGATGACGATAGTTGCATCAGGTGTGTACAAGAAGGTAAAGTACAAATGTGCCTGTTGTTTCAGTGCCTTTAAATCACAACAGCCACCAGGAAGGCTTATCATGACTCTGGATATTTGAGGTTCCTCGGAAATTGGCTAAGACATTTTTCTCAGTAGTCCTGTTGGTGAGTTTTTGTAAAAAAGAAAAAAAAAAAGTGTAAATACTTTCACGGAGACAGAGTCTCATCTGAAGGAATATTCTAGAAGGCAGTAACATGGCAGATGCAGTTGCTGAACACAGTGTTTATTTTGGCAATAACCCATGCTTGTATGCGTTGTCACGTATGATGGACTCATCTTCAGATGTCTAATATTCAGATTTAATTGTCATTATTTGCCTTGGATTTAAAACCACTCTGGATAGTCTCCTGGTATCTCCTCCATGCTCTTGAGACCATCTTGCAATAGCACGTATGGATGTGCCATCCGGGAGGAGCAGGAGTAGGCAGGTACCACCTTATGCTACCACTAGTGACAAGGGCAATTGTCTGTGGCCATCACCACCACATGTGTGTGTTTATATATAAATATATATATATATATATATAGTATATACACACATACATACAATATATTGCACCACGGTTCTCTATTTATATCTCAACATTATATTTTCAGCTTGTATTAGTAATGTGACATATAAAGCTGAATAGTAGTTTGTGTGTGTGTGTGTTTTGCTGAACCTAACCAAAGGGTAGCCCCATAGGTTACCTTTCATTTCCATGTTCATTTGGTGCCCACACCCCAGGCAGCACCGGGTCCCCCTGCTAGATATTATATAGAGAGTCAGGCTATTAAGTTAAACTGAATTGAATATTTAAATCCAAGTCAGTTCTGCATTTTACTCCATTTGTGTTTGATGTAGACGATATTTACTGTGGGTGTCATCTGCAGTTTGTTTGCATGCCGAGTATGGAGACTGTCTATGCATAATTGTACTGTGAACAACTGGGGCAGAGTAAAACAGATAAATACTGTATGTGCAGTAGAATTCTGTATTCTTCATCAGCATTTTTCATTGTGACTGTTTTGCCCATTACAGCTGTAATGCTTTCCTTCTCCACACAGCCATTTATTTAGCCCAATGTGGCGTGACCTTTGGCTTCAGTAAGTTTGTGGTTATTGTTATTTGGAGAACTGTAAATAAAATTGATATGTCTCCCACAGGGAACTGAGGGACGGCTCACTGCAGGTGGGAAATGAAGCCCCTGTCACTGGATCGTCCCCTCTTGCTTCAACCCAGTTGGACACAGATGGAGCCCTTTGGCTGGGTACAGTATCACGTCTTTTATTCAAAGGTTCACCTTTACTGTGGTCTCCTCTCTTCTCTCCATACTAACAGATAAAAACATGGGCTTCTATGTCAAATCAGTCTGATATTTGGTACTACTCTTCCTCAATTTATTAAGAGCCTAAAATTAAACAGTTCTTTTATAGTCATCATTTGAAAATTTACAGCACAAAAAAGCTTCAGAACTATTTATGTGTGCTTGATTTTGTGTTTTTTTTATCTCCAGATACAAGACAAAAAAGTGTTTAGATGAGCTAAGGACCAGTAGAGAACAGCATGCATCACTCCTGTGTTTAAGAAATCCTTTATGCTCACATGAGGCAACTCGCAGGGCTTTATTGTTTGTGCATTGATCTACCAGTATCAGTCCACACGTTTACAGTGGGCACAGGCAGCTAGAAGCAAATTGACCTTCGAACCCGTACCTTCATGGCTGCTTTCCAGAAAGCATTTAGTAAAAATTGGCTGTCCTTGGAGCAGCTGTCTAATCGTTATCCTTCAAAAGCAGTATAAATATTCCTCACGGCCATCTTATTGTTACTGCTCGTTTAATGTCTATTAACTTAATCACAACAGTATTTTCGAGAAGAGCTCTCAATTGACCAAGCTCAACAGAAGAGGCAAACGATCTAAAGACAGCAGCAGCTGCTCCAGCACTCGCCCTTCTCTTCCAAGCAGATTGAAGAATTTCTCCCCTGGTCGTCTTTCCTACTAAAAAGCCTGATACATTCGTTTTGGCTGGCCTTATGCCCATGTTGTGTTTGTTCGTCTCAGGCTTTGCTGTGCTCTTGCGCTAAATGATAGTTATCCCTTTATTTGTGCACACATTGACAAATGGTCGCTTTTTTAAAAAAAGTTCCATAGAAAACAAAATATATCATACTGGGCAAAGGACTTCACTGGCAGTTGACTTAAAGACATATATAGAGATTATAGATAATATAAATCATTCAGTGAACACCAGTGTGCAGTAAATGAAAGAAGTCCTGAACTGACCTGGCAACATTTTAAGCAAGACAGGACCCACGTTAATTGGATACCAGTCCACCCATGGGCACACTTGCGTGCTCTCCAGTATGCAGTTATCCTGGGCTAACTTTGAAATGCCAATTAACCTAATGCAACCACACGGACAAGGAGAGGATGTGCAGACACCATACAGACAGTGACAGTGCAGGTGTTTAGAGGTAGCATTGCCAGCCACTGAGCCACCATGATTTCCTAGAGCATCCCTTTGCTGTATAGCAAAACCAGATTCATTTATAAAAAGAATTCCAACCATAAAGACATTTAATTTTTTATGCAATCTGTAAAGGCACCCGTTGATTGTAAAATATGACTTAAACTAATCCGACAAAATGAAGGTGCTCCATTTCTATTGAACTGGCCAGTTTCCAAGACAATGACTTTCTAGTGCTTACCGTCCCAAACGTAAATGCAAGCAGTTCTTCGTATGTTAAGCTAAGTAAACACCCAGACATCTAAACATTGGTGTACTGTGTGCTGGTTGGGATAAACATCCGTTTGATAAACATCAGTAAACAACTAGAGAACTGATGTCCAATAATGGTATATTGTGCTTCTAGACCCCCAAAAGTGACCTCACGATGAATCATGGACATAGAACAAACAAGTGGACTTTTAAAAATGACATGACCTGTGCAGGATGTCACATACTGTGGGTTTAATTGTGGATTTATACTACTGAAAAGACATGGAGACCAACGTAGAATGTGTCTGTACACCGGGTGAGCAAAAGCTGAAACAAAAAGATAAGTTGAGGATCCTGTAGGATGAATGAAAAAATACTAGAAATTACAATGCAACACAATACAAAAGTCATAATTTAGTAATTCAAGAAAAGTATAGTTTAGATAAAAGGGCTCAAAAATGCAGGTTTTTCCAATGTGTTTGTTTAATGCTGTAATCATGATTGAATTGGCCCTGGTCTCTATTCAACAAACAGGGGGGCTGTGGCATGACAAGAGACGTGACACGTTTTCTGCTTTGTTGTTGTTGTTTTATTCAATATGCTATTTTTTTCTTTATTCATCTCTCCATCCATTCATTTCCTCACCCTCCTTATCTAGACTAACACCATGTATGAGGCACGAACAGCCCTTGGACATGGCAGGATGAACAAACAAACACACACATACACACACACTATGGTTACTTTAATTGTCAATTCACCTAACCTGTGTGTCTTTGGACTGTGAAAACCAGAGCACCCGGAAGACACACAAAGGCACATGGGGACCTGGCAGTACCCAGGACTTGAGCCCTGATCTTCTTGTTGTGAAGCAGCAGCACTACCACTGTGCCACCATGCTATCTTATTCATCCTTTTTTTTGTATTTTGGGCCATAGTTGACTCCTACAAAGGTCTGTTTTGACAGTCCTAACACCCTAATAGATAGATAGATAGATATTAAAGGTGATAGATAGATAGATAGATAGATAGATAGATAGATAGATAGATAGATAGATAGATAGATAGATAGATAGATAGATAGATAGATAGATGTGAAAGGCAGTATATGATAGATAGATAGATAGATATTAAAGGCACTAGATAAATGGATATATAGATAGAATGAATTAATTAGTGACCCAGTAGGTGTTAAGCTTAGTGTCTGGCCAGCAGCAGACATGTTGGTGTCCTCAGCAGCCCTGCACCTTTAACATTTAACATTAATTATCTGAAGCAGTTTATGACACTTACTCACACACTGCAAATTAAGGCTATGAAAAGTGCTGTTGGGTCAGTGCTGGCTGGCAGCGGGTCTTTCCTGCGTTTTGTGCACTTTAGAATAGAAGGGTTTAAGTGAGCACAGAGGACTCCACCGAGCATGAATGACGTTTGCTAAGGCTAGGAGGACAGCTTGAAAGACATATGGTAAGGATAGCCACAACTGTTTCAGCACAGTGTTTTCAGATTTCTCCCGTTATCTGCATTTTGAAAGTGTAATGTTGGGTTGTGGTAGGAAACCAGAGAACACAGATAAAAACCACATGGGCAGCAAACTCGGCTCGGACAGCCACCACACCAAGCAGTGCACCAGCCCTCCTCCTGCTAATCAGCAGGTAACAAACACACTGTGGCTGTTGTGGGCTTTATTCCCTTAAGGCCATTTCTAACCACAGCTCTGTCTTTTTCTGTTTTTCTTCCAAACCCCCTTCCCCACCCTCACCCAACAGGTGGTCTTGAACGACTGTCTATCGCTCGCAAGCTACCCAAAGCCTACAGCACAGGATTTATTGGCTGCATTAAGGATGTAAAAGTGGACAACCAGGAACTGCACCTCGTTGGGGACGCCTTAAACAATCCCAAAATATTACACTGTTCAGCCAAATAATACCTGGCATCACCCACGTGTCTACTGCTGTAATTATTTTCTATTTTTGTATACTTTTATTGCTTTTTATATTGGAAATACATTTTGGGGTGATTTTCTTTTTTTTTTTTTTTTTTTCTTTTTTTTTTGTTCCCTTTTACATTTTTTTTTTTGCAGAATTTCACTCTACTTCATTCTGAGTGATCCTACCGTTTGGAGGCGCGCCATCCACCAGATCCCCAGTGTGCAGTTGTACAGCTTTTATCGCCATACTTGAAGGGTTCACAGTGACACTGGTGCTGGCGTCTTATTACTGCCTTGGCATTTTTTTTCTCTGCCTTGCCATCTCATTCACCTACAAGCCCCAGGTAACTGGAGAGACAGCGACTTGGTTCCAGTAAGGAATTGCTGAATAGGACCCAACACAAACCAGAGTTGTTTTTTTTTTTTTTTTTTTTTTACCAAGCCGTATAACAAAAATGATTGAAAACCATGGATCTGTGACTTTTCATTTCTAGCTGCTCACATTCTTTTCTGTGAGATAAACCCCTCTACTGACGTAGGCCAAGACATCCACTTTCAGGAAGGACTTTCTTCAATACAAACTAAACGTCCCCCACCTCCCCAAGTCATGCAAACTCAGCTCAGGAGAAGGAGCGCATGAATAAAATGGGTGGATGTCTCACAATATCTAATGCAGGAAGAGAACAAATGCAAGCACTGTATGTGACATTTTGCCAATTTCCAGCTTTCCACCAACTCCTGTTTTGCCAAGCCCTGGGCACAGGCTGCTCTGGCCCCATTCCTGTTTATAAAAATCAAACTTGACAATGTGAATAATGATTGCAGGGTGAGGAATTGGATGCAAACAAGACGAGCAGGCCTAACTATCTCGCTATCTGTCGGTCTGCCTCAACCTCTCCTTCTGTGCTTCATCCCAGGAGAGATGGCATTTAAAACAGCAAGATGTGGCGACTCTGTCCAATGGCTTGTCCTTGTGGACTCTCAAGCTTCACTGTCTCAACCAAGAGAGGATGATGGGACACATTTGTTAAGGGGTGTGTGTGTGTGTGTACGTATGTATGTAGACGAGGGCAAACCAAGAGGCATTGGCCCTGACTGCTGTAATGAGTGAACGGGGGGCACTACTTGGTTGGGTGGGGTGGGGGAAGTTTGGGGTAACAGTCTGGAACAAGACTCCTCGAAGAGCAATGTTCTCTCCTTGGCCTACTGAGGGAGTTTGCTATAGTTCTGTATTAAAACAAGCTGTGAATACGTGTCACATTCCAGGCAGTTACCGATGAGCCATCCTGAGGGGTGGAGGACACATTTAAAAAAAAAAAAAAAAAACTCACGGTAATGAAACTGTGCATACGAGGAGAGTCTTTCTCATTTTGCCAACTATATTGAAATGTATGTTTGATTTTTTTCTAGGAGGTACGTAACTCTGCTACTGTGTGTTTAACCCTGCATGGCGCTTTGTTCTAAAAGGACTTGAACCGGGCAAACAAGTTGCTATTTGCAGAATATAGCAATACATTTTCTAACAGAAATCTGCAGCCTTTGGAAGCAGAGGGACTGCACGGTTGAGCTGTACTCTATGTGCATGGTGAGCGGCAGGCATGCCACTGGTTCCTTTTGGTTTTCCATTGTGTTCTTTACTTGTTTCTGTTACTACACTGCCTTAATGTTTTAAGGATTGTGACAACACCCCCCACCCCACACCATCACATATTTCTCTGCACTTAATTCCCATTGGAAACAATGTAACAAGTCAACTGGCATCCACCAGTTAGGAGTTTACAGCCCCCAGACAGCAGTGACCAGTATGTGTTGTCTATCAGCATTGAACCCACACCCCACATTTAAAGAATGCCAGCTATGTGACGAGCACCCTGATTGTTAGGTGCCACCTTAATTAGATTTGCCCCTTTTCAAAACTGACCGCTTTGTTTAAGTGCTCTCGCTGATTAGCTGTTCATATATTTAAAGGAACCTGGCCAGGAAGGTTGTTTCCACAAAAAGAATTAACAAATGTTATTAATATAAATATGCATAGAGAGAGTGATTAATATGTTTGGTCAAACGTAATGGTCAACTATAATGTCCTAACTAGAGTGCAGTGCATTCACATCCATAAATGTGGTGAGTGGCACATTTGAGGACAACCTAATTCTGAAATCAGGGGAAAGCCTATAAAGACTTGGGAACAGCAGACCACAGTGACCCCAGACACCCATGTCAGCTTCTGGGCAAGCCGCCCTTGTGCCTGAGACCCCTCAACTGGCCGTAGTTTTCTTAATCCATTAGGACACCTCAACACCTTCTTGATTATCTGGACACAGAGTGGGTGTCATGACTCCCACCGGCCCATATTGGCTTTACAGAGATGCTGTGCAGTCAATACATGTTGGTTCTTCTCTCTGTGTCTGTGTGTCCTTGTCCCATTTGTAAATCTCATGGCCCTCCTTCCCCTGGTAACCCTTTATAACAATATATGTACCACTACTTGGCTGTTAATATAGAAACATTAGGGGCACAGGACTGTATTTAGAGATAAGCCTGTTGAGGACCGTCTGTGGCACTGCCAGATACCTCCACATACAGCAGCAGCTAAATAGGAGCAGAAGAGGCACAAATCAGCCAGCTTTAGTGATTGGGCTACTCTGGGCACAAACCCTGTGCTAATGGATGTCCCCCATTTTCATATTTTAACTGAGGCAGACATCTTAAACTCCACAAACAGACTCATCACTGACCCCACTTGCATGTGCTTGTAGAGGTGATCTTTGAAGACATACCTTGGAATGAGACCCACTGCCCAGGTTCAAGGACATCCTTCTTTTCTATCTGAGAAGGTTTAATCTTCAAAACTCAGTCAGAGCCTCCAAGCAGACGTACCCCCACAGTGTGTCGTCTTTGGACTGTGCCTCTTCCAAATACTGTCCTGTGAAATCTCACCATCTTCAGCTCAAGGGCTCCATAGCATAGGACGTGTTGTGTGACTACAATCAAAAAAAGAAAACCAGAAGGTCATTTGGATTGTGTTTACTAAGACTTAACATTAGCATTAGAGAAGATTCCCACACCACACTGCTTTGGAGAAATCTTAGATGGATATGGGATGACAGCACCTCCTTTAAAGATCCATCAGCACAGATCCCTTTTCTTACACTCCGTGTCTTATCCTTATGCTGCACTCAGACTTTTAAGGCATCCGGACGCTTGATCCAAGTTTGTCTTCAAACTGACCAAACCAATTAGGAGATGAATTGAATCAGAATGGCCAGTCAGTTCCCCCCTACTTTAGTTTGTAAAGCAATAGAGGGCACTTCTGACCCCATGAGCACGACAAGATCACACTGTCCTATCAGGGCCAACGGACACTCTCATGTTAGCGCCACGTGGCATCAATGGCCAGGCTGGGGTGTTCTAATAACAAGTCATTTTTTTCTTTTGTACCCTCATTTTGGTTTTATTTATGTTTTCATCACATGGTTTGTAGGTTTGGCCTTTGTAAACTGCTGTATTGAGTACCCGAAGGACAGTGCACAGTATATGAGCAGCATGACGTAACCATTACTAACTTTATTACTCGTGTCTTTTGTCAAATCACCATGGATTAAAGTGTAAAAACCTACAGTTGTGTGTGGACTCTTGTTTCATTTTGGATTTTCACCCTCTGGTTTATTTTATTTACATCCGAAAGCACAATGCCCTTCGTGAGTCCTTCTCTGGTCTCTTCTGGTTCAAGTCCAGGCTGTGCTAAGTATTTTCCAGTCATATCTCTGATGTTTATCTGCCATGTCCAGATTCAGATCATCTGTCAAAGTGCCAGGACTCCAGGCTAATGTCTGCCAACTGCAGAGTAGCTGGGGCCCACCTAAAGGCAGTACCCAGTGTGGCAGGCGGCTGGGGTTCATGCCCGGCTGGGATGCCCCTGCACTCTATATTCAGGGGGAGCAGTCCTGGGTGATGCAATACCTCCCCCTGGACGCTAGATGGCCGCCCCCCTGAGTTGGAGCGGTGCCTCGGTTTCCCACAGGGCTCCATGGGAATTGGAGTTTGGTGCAGCCCGGTTGGGTCCCGCAGGCACCACCAGTGGGTGCTGCAGGTGGGACTGCTGAGCCCGTATGGGCAGCATATTCACCACACCTGGAAGTGCAGCTGGAACTCGGCAATCAAGCACCTGGAGCACTTTCGGGTGGACTATAAAAGGGGCCTGAAGCCACCACTCCGGGAGCCAGAATTGGGAGGAGTGGTGGAGGAAGAAGAAAAGAATTAGTGTGGTTTTGGTGTTGCTGTTTTTGGGACTGTGCCGTGGCTGGGGAACACGGGGAAGACGTACCCCCAGCTGAAGAAAAATACATTTGTGTTTTATTTTTACGTGTGCCTCCATGTCCATCTGTGTCGGGTGGGGCGCCTTTTCAAACCAGGTATATAAGGTGGAAATGCCAGCTGAAAGTAAAATATGAAGTCGAGGGTACTGTGGAAATTCACAATAGGACGGACTTTGCCACAGACAGACCCATCTTGTATACCTAAGCAGCATGGCGTACAATCTAAGAACAGTCTGCTGTTTAGCGTTCTTGGAGCTGACCTGTAATTGACATGACATATGGAGCTGACCAGATGGTGGCTCCGCTGCCCTTCTCTTTAACCAAAATTTCAGTAGGTCTCCTCAGAGGGTTGGTGCTTGGGTACGTGCCAGGCTGGTGTTCTGACAGAAATGGCAGGTTTTTCTAATTTTGCCAGGAGGCCATAAAGCATTAAGCTTTCATAAAAACGTGACAAACTATAACATAACTAAAGGTGCTTTTTATGAAAGTGTTTATATTTAGAAACTAAAGACATGAAATTGTGAAAAGCACCAGCGAAAATCAGGACACACATCCTCCTGGGAACATCCATATTTAACAATAAATACCAGGGACCTCCATGGTGCCAGTCATTGGGCAGTGGCTTTGAAATGCAGCCAAGCCTGTCGTCCACCATCTTTGCCTCCTGTTTTTATGATGATTTAGTTTTTTTTTTTTTTTGGCACATTCCTTGCTTTTGTTTTTTTTAGCCTTTATGGGTCTCTAAAGGGTTTTTAGGGCACTGACTCCAGATCTTCTGTTAGGTTTTATTTTTCACTTAAAATGGTTGAAATATTTTTGCATTTTCCAGCAACAGCATATTATTCCTTTGTGGGTAGCGACATCCCATTGCTTGTGTCAGGTGACGTCATCAGCTGGCATTGTCCATGACAGTCTGCCCGAGATTGTGGACACTTTCAATCTCTCTTTGTTATCATTTTGCGTTCAGGTTTAGTGATTTGGCTTTGGTTCCTACATTTCTCAGTTACACCTTTTTGGCTTGTTTGTTGACTGCATGTCACCTCCAGGTGTGCTGACTGAACAGGGAGACAACCATATAAAGCTGAATTAGAAACGGGAGAAAATAAAGCCAGAGGTCGAAACCAGGAGGACTACATTTTGTGGACAAGAAGAAAGAGAGGATTGTTGACTTTAGGAAGGCCCGTGCTGTCCACACCCCGCTGCACATGTAGGGGCAAATGGTCAAGAACACCAGATGTCTTGGTGTGCACCTGGCAGCTGATCCTGCTTGGTCAATTAATACCCCCTCCATAGCCAAGAAGGCACAGCTGGGTCTCCACTTCCTAAAGAAGCCAAGCCAACCCCCCGATTCTCCTCACATTCTACTGGGGCACCAGCGACTCTGTTCTGACCAGCAGCATCTTTGACTGGTTTTGGTCCTACAACAGAGTGTACACAGCAGAGGAGATCATTGGGACCTTCCTGCCTTCTATTAAAGACATCTTTATAAAGCATTGCATCCACACAGCCTACAGCATTTTGGAGAACTGCTCCCACGGCAGAAGGTACTGTTGCACCAAAGCCAGTTCTAACAGGTTCTGCAGCAGTTTTTACCCCTTGGAGGTCTGGGCTCTGAAATCTGTGCTGCCCCCTGCCTTCAGATCTGCACCAGGTAGTTTATTTATATGCAGTACATTTGTTCCACTTGTTTTTTTTATTATTAGTTGTTGTTCTTATTTATTACTATCTATTCACTTACCACCTCTTTCTTTCTTTCTCTGTTTACAGTATAGTATTGTTCTGCACTTGTCATGTGTTTATGTTACATTGCGGCCCTGGAGATCGTTGCTTTGTCCCACTGTATGCCACAATGCGATGTATGGATGGTATGACAATGAAGACACCTGACTTGACTTGACTAATAATCACAGTGGCCCCTCCACAGACCCCTGCTGGATACCACTCTTTAACATCAAGGCATTCCAATAAGGTCCCTCACACCATTGCCCTCTGCTTCCTGTGTGTGAGCCAACTCTGTGCCCATCTACGCACCACACCCTGAACTCCCACCTCGTTTAGTCTGATATTAGCCCAGCGTCTCATCTAGGACTTCATCACATGTCCTCATCACTTGCTTTGAAACTCGCACGCCGTTACATGCTGAACATTGTTGTTTACAGCTTCACGTCTGTTATATTGTGGGGGTTTCCAAAAGAGATTGCCCCCATTTTTTTTCGTCAGAAACTTTATTTATTCTCTACTTCTTCACATAATCACCGCCAACCTTGGTGCACTTTTGTAATCTGTGTCTGCATTTTTCTTGACGCTCTCGAGGAGTGAATCGACCTTTTTCAGCTTTGCCTGCTCTTCATTCACTGCCTTCACGTTCACGTCTTCTTGATCTTTGTAGCTTTTTCCATGCATGTTGGCCTTGATTTTGTGGAAGGTTAGGAGAGTAGAATGGGGCATCCAAAAGACTGACCCCAGAAGCACCAGTGAAGAAGAGGAAGGGGTCTGGGTGGCTTGATGTACAGCAGCATTGTCCTTTTGGAGCCAATTGCTCAACTTGCTCTTGAGATTTTAGGAAACTGTAACCCAACATTTCTTTTGTGTAGACATCTGAAAGCAGGCACACCACTTCAGGAGAGTTCTTGAAATCAGTGCTTGGCCACCAAGATCAGCTTCCACTTTTTTGAAGCTTTCTTCTGCCATTAAACCCCAATGAGAAGGTGGTAGAGCATGAGCACTTGTTTGTTCTCATTGGAGAACTTAAGTCGCGGGTTCACTTCTACCTTCATTTCTGGTATCCTTGATGATCTACAAACCTGAAGATTTCAGGACATTTTTGTAAATAGTTGAATAAGATTCCCGGAAAAAATCAACCATAGGGAACAAATTCAAAAGTCCACGTGAATGTCATTTTTGGAGCTCCTCTCGTATTTATCTGGACATCTCACTCCATAACCTTTTGTGTCTGTCTAGTGTTCCTTCATGTCTTTTTATTACACTATATCCCCTTCAGACGCTACGCTGCTGACTGCTTACAGCCTTTCTGGGGTGAGACTGAAGTGAGATCCAGGAAGGCACTGGGAGTGTAGGGGTGCCCCCTTGTGGTGGAAGTGTCAACTACAAGTCACTTCAGGCCTGTTTCTGAAGGTCACACAGAGCCTTAATCACAAACTTCCACCTTTGGCGCTGGTGGCTGAGAGGAATGGCTGCCCAGGGATGCAATCCCGTCATGTAACTCTTGCCCAGCGCCTGTTTCCTGCAGCAACATTCAGGAAGCTTTAACAATGTGCTCGTGCACTCGCTTCCTGTTTGGAGGTACGGAGTGACATGTGCCATACATCACATCAGTGACACATACAGTGCTTCCTGCTGAAGCCAGGCGCTGGGAAAGTTTCAAGTGAAAGGGAAGCCGCACAGGACTTGACGTGAACTCCCCAATCTCCCCCAAGCTGCTAACATGACTTTTACTTCCAGCTTTCCACTACGCTGATGTCATGCAGGGCTGCAGCTTGGCTTTCTCTCGGTGGAGCTGCTTAACCAGCTGGTGGACTTGGTGCGGGCGCAGGGCCTTCAGTGAACTTGTATTGGCATGTGTAGTCGAGGTCTGTTAGCATAAAGCTGTAAGTGACTTCTGTGTGCAGTGCTCTCCCAGGACACAGGCTGGGGGACAATCGGAGAGAAGCAGCCCCCAGTTCAGTGTTAGTAGACACTTAGGAAAACATCTCCAATGTTTACCCTCCTGGCACCCTCTCAGATTTGAGAGAAAATCTTTACCTTAATGAAAAAGATAGGTTGTTTTTTACATCTAGTGCAAGAACCATCTGTTAGAAAAGACAAAAGAGATGACTGTCGACTTGCTGTTCACTGCCACGGTGTGTTGAGGGCTCTGTGGAGGAGCTGCTCAGGAGCACCTGGTCTATCAACACCAGCTCTCTCGAGGCTCCACTTCTTAAAGAGTAACTTTGGTATTTTTCAAGTCAAAGTTATTTCTTCACATCACAGCTTATATGCATTTGCCACGCAAAATTGTCTTCTAAAGTTACCACATATACCCACGGATAAGTCAGGACTTGATTTTACTGTATAATTTCTGGTATTTTATAATGTCGTCGTATAAGTCGAATGCAGAAAACTCCAAGAGATTAATGATACGCTAACAACCCACCTAAGGGAGTAACCACTGAGCACACGACATTTTTTTTTTATATGGGTGCGGCAATGCGCTGTATCAGCGTGTGTTCCTAACCTCTCTCTCACTCTATCTCTATTGTGCCTACGTGACCACACGGTAAGACCCAAACTATTCTCAAGCGACGTTTGCACTGTTTTGTGTTTCTCGTATCTCACACCCTCATACACCTTTATCATAAGAGCATCACTTATCTACGATGGAGCACTCGATCAGAAGAAAATATGTAGCTGGTTTTAAATTAAACATCGTTGAAGCAGCGAAAGAAATTGGTAACTGCGCTGCTGCAACAAACTTCGACGCGTCTCAGAAACTGATGTGAGATTGGAGGAGACAAGAAGATGTAAAAAAAAAAAAAAATTAAGTGTCGCATTTCTGAACGTGCATACAAGTCGGGGTCTGATTTTATGATTGATTTTTTCGGGTTTCAAGACCCGATTTATATGTGAGTATATATACAGTAAGTGTTTTCTATGAATTTTGAAAAAATACAAAGCCAGTCCTGGTATCTGATAATGGAAACTTATGAGACACAGGGCACCACTGAAAAATCAAAACCTAAAATCGAACCGGGGGGTAAAAGTTTCGATACAACAAGCCTCCCGCATTTCTAGTGAGTGTTTGTGACAACCAAAGGGGTCTGGAAATCACCAATTGCTCGCATACTCCTGATACCGTATCCCGTTCCTGGAGGTGAGGAGGATGTGTTTTCTGTTTGGTTATGTGATGGCTGTGGCCCTTATGGGAGGAGTTCTCACATAAACACAGAAGTAAATCAGCACAAGGGGCACAAACAGCTTAGTGGGATTTGGGCTTTCGAGAGGAAGCGACGACGTGAGGGTGAAAGGGGGCTGCAAAGGAAGACGAGTGCTGAGGTGGCACACAGGCACACACAGTTTAGGTTTTATTGTTACGGGTAAAAGCAGGTTTTTCTTTACACAGAGGACCACAGACACATGGAATAAGTGACCAAGGCAGTGGGACTTTAGGGACCTCCAGAACTTGAATGGATGTCATTTTGGAAAAATTAAGTGGACAGGACTGGTGAGTTGTGTTGGTCTGAATGGCCTGCCCTTGTTCTGATATGTACAGCCGGTCTTAGTTTAAAATGACACGTGCAAGCTATTTCACAATGTGTGTGTAATCTCAAGATGCGGCTTCATGCTCGACAACTTTCTTGGCTTGAAAAATGGTCGTATTTGGTAAGTTTTTAGGCTTCTGTTTTCCGAATGTCCCGTGTGCCTCATAGCTTCCATTTTGAACCTCCAGGACTGGCTGTGTATTTTTAAAGTGTAAAGAAACTGCTTAAGTTTAGAACACAATTTTGTGTGGCAAATGCATATACGCCATGTTTCTGAGGAAATAACTTGGACTTTAAAATGGCTGAAGGGAGCAAGTCTCCTCCTGCACCTCCTACCATGGAGAGTGTCCTGAAGAGTCTGGTACATCATAATAATTATAATTAATTACATTTATATCACACTTTTCTTGCTACTCAAAGCACTTTACATAGACAGAGGGGAACCACTTTGACCACCACCAAGATGCCGCACCAGTACGCACTTCACATGTTAGGTGGTGAAGGGCTGAGAGAGACCATTAGCCAGTAAGGGACATGAGATGATGAGGTGGTCAGAATGCATGAGGATGTGATGGGCAATTTAGCCAGAACATCAGGAAGTACTCCACTCTTTTCACAAGATGCCCAGGGGTCAATGACCACAGAGAGTTAGGACCTCCGTTTTACATGTCTTCTGAAGGACAGTGCCAACTTTTACAGCACAGTGTCCCTATCACTGGGGCATTGGGCTCCACATTCAGACCATAAGGTATGCGCCCCCTGATGGACTCACCAACACCTCCTCCAGCAGCAACCCAAGCTTTTCCTAGATGGTCTCCCATCGAAGTCTTAGCCGAGCCTGAACCTGCTTATCTTCAGGTGGATGGCCTGTTCTGAAGTGCAGGTGGTATGGCTACTGCTTGCATGGGAATTGCAGAACATAACAAGAGGAGACCTTTCAGTCCATCAGGGGACCGGAGTATTCAAGCCAGTTCTGCCAGATTGTGCTACCACTTCTATCCACAGGCCACAAGGCTTCTCGACACCAATGTGTTTCTGTTTGCATTGATGGGTGTCAGTGTATCGCCATACTTAACTTCATGTATGGCTTTTGAGTTTAATCTTAATGATGGACTGCCTTGTTTTTCACTGTGTGTGACACACGGGGGTTGTGTACATATTTTAATGTGTAGTCACATATAAGCGCTCAGAGGACCCCATCATGACTCCTGCATTCCAGGAGCCTCATTTGCAAAGATGCATACAAAAAAATTAAGAGGGTTGACATGTGGGTGTGCAACTTCAGGATTTAGATCCGAAAAGTTGACGGGTGAGCATGCATACGTATATCCCGAGCGACTCTGAACCAAGTGTACGTCACAGTTTGGAGAAACTGGGGGAGGACGACATCCTTGACAAAGTAGGAAAATGCAGCCAAGCGACGACTCGCACACAAAGTAATTCATTATTATTACTAGAATGTGTGTTGACGTGGCAAACGTATTACACCGTCATAGTGACACACAGATGATGAGACTCTTTTTTTAGTTCCAAGGGCCAGTGCTACTTCCACAGAAGAACTTTTTTGTTTGTTAGCCAGTTTATCTTGGTTAGTTGTTTTCACTTCTCCGGGTACTGGCCGATGGGTCAGAAATACCTCAGCCGTTAACTGACAAAATGACAATTTGTACAAGTGTCCGGTTATTCGGAGCAATTTAATGTACTCATAATACAACAAGGGCACCTAGCGAGAATGAAGCTGCTTTTGTTAACCATAAGTAGTGACATTTCATTAACACACAAGCCATCTGTGATGGCAAACATTGTGTCGCTGTGCCCTGATTCAGCGTGTTTATTGTGAGGGAAAGACGCTTGGCAGACGTGATTGTAATGTGCGTAGTGAATACCTTGTTGGTAAGGAAAATGGATGAAGCGTCCATTTCTCATATGGTCTGCATAATGCATTGTAACACCAGTCACATCATTACATGTGCCAGGCGATAGCAGCTACCCACTCAGACGCTTTTATTAATCAGTTTTATTAATCTTTTTTTTTATGTGTGTATATTTTCACACTCAAGTCCACCCACCAATGAATCAGAATCACTTTATTGTAAGCATGTGAAACACACCAGAATTGGCTTTGGTTAGGTGCAGAATCATGGAATACAAGACATTACCAACTCAAGACAACACTATTTCAACCCATCATTTACCTGACACTGTGCAAACTACTGTACAAATACAAATGTTTACTGAACAAAAACATTTACAAACTTCAATAGTACCGTGAAATAAATAGAAAAACTATACGAAATAATATAGATATCAGATAATATGAGTTGAACAAGTATGAAGTATTTATGAATAGACAAACAGCACAGTTACAAGTTGTATGTTGTAAGGAGTTACAGTTAGGAGTAACCCAATGTTAGTTTATTTAGGATCTGAATACTTTGAGGAGAGAAGCTGTGGAGATGGTGTGTAGTCCAAGGATGAACAATAGATCTGTACTTTGTCTGTGATGGCAATTTAATGAACAGATGGCTGTTGGGGTGGGTGGAGTCAGCTGCAATCTTTCCTGCTCTTTTTTTTTCGCTCTGGCATTGAACAGATATTTAATGTTGAGACAAAGCAGCCAATGATTTTCTCAGCTGAACAAATCACCCACTGCAACCGACTCTTAGAAAGAGTGGAAGCAGAGGGAAACTAAACGGTTATGGAGATGGTCACAATGCTCTCAATGACGGCTAAGTCAAAATTTAACAATATACGCCTTGACAAGCCAAGCTTTTTAAGCTGGCGAAGGATGAACAGTCTCTGCCTGGCTTTCTTGATGATGGAGGTGATGTGCTTGTTCCATTTTAATGTATTAGTGAAAGTACTCCCCAGGAATTTAAATGACTGACCCACAGACACAGTCTGGCCATTAATTTGGAAAGGTGGACAGTTAGCGACTTGACGGCGGAAGTCAGTCCTCATCTCCACCATTTTAAAAGTATTGAGCTCCAAGTAGTTACAAGAACACCATTTTAGAAGATGGCCCACCTCTCTTTGATAGGAAGACTCGTCATTATTAGAAATGAGACCCACTACGGTTGTGTCATCTGCAAACATTAGGATTATTTACAGATCTGTCCATGGATCTACAGTCATTTGTATAGAGTGAAGACAGGAGGGGTGAATGAACGCAGCCTTGGGGGGAGCCTAAGCTAAGTGATGTTGGATTCAACAGATGGAGGCCCAAACTCACATACTGCTTCCTAACTGTCAAGCAACTCATAATCCACTGACAGACACCATAAACTGAGCAAAAATCTGCAAACAAGACCCTCACACAGGTGTTAGACATGTCCAGGTGGTGAAGAATATAGTGGAGTTCTCCGCTGAGCGATGTGCCCGGTATGTGAACTGCAGCGGATCAAGCCCAGCCTTCATGAATGTTATATTTGCTCAACATCCAGAAGTTAACAATTTAGTAAGTAAAAATTCCAAATACTAACTCAAAATGTTTACCTTTTTATATATTTGCTAATTTAACTGGACTTAAAAGGGCTTACCAGACGGTGCTGCTAGTGCCAAGGCTCAAGAGGCCCAGCTGCACAGATGTGCCATGTTTTAAGGTTAAATGACATGGCAGTCTCTCTGCAGTGGGTCTACTATGAATAGCCCAAAGCCCATTCATACACTTAGTACAATTATTTTAAATTGTGGACCGCTGTGCTGGAATAGCATTTCTTTGCGGCCTCGGTGGAGGCAGGTGTACATGGCCTGCTGAGCGAGCGCTAGTTACAATGCGTGATTAGGTCACTCAGACATTTCCATGCTTTGCCACTTATTGAGTACAATCACAGTTCAGCACTTCCCAGACTTGAATTCTCCTTTCATATTCACATTCATTTTCTACAATCCTTATTTTCTTTTACCAAGATTTGAGTTTACTTCATTTTTTTCTCACTATTATTTATTGATTTGCTGCCAAGTTCGTTTTCCTCTTTATTGGCCACTTAGAAGAATTCTTTTTAAATAAAGTCAGATAAATTGACCCACAGATAAAGTAATGGATCAAAGACTGGCTCAGACAGCGAGGCACTGGATTTATTGACGTGAACCGACCTCTCGTCTTTCAAACTGTCTAAACACAAGATCTAAATAGCAATTAACATGCACATTTCAAGTCATTAACAAATGTCTTCTCCTGATTAGCTCCTAATTACTGTTTGACAGATTGCAGGTCCAGCAGCCCCGGGTGAGCAGTATTAGTGGTCTTCTATCTTTTGGCCTTCTTTTTGCTTCTGCTGACTCAGAGGTTCTGCTTTCCGACAGTTTCCATTGAATTGCTTCAGCATGGCTGCTTTTCCCAGGGAGCCTGAGGCATCTAATCCTTTGACCACACATGGGCTTGTTCTTGAGAGCCACCACTTTAGTCCGTGTCCAGTTCCAAAGCACTTTCACACATTAACCAGAATACCCCCCTCAATTTCTAGTGAGTTCAGCATTTCCAACAGGTCTCCTTCACCTCTGTGGCCTTGGCCCAACATAGCATTTCAATCATCGCCGTAACCTCAGCCACAGGGATAAACCCAACCCAAAGCAATGCTTCAGGAACGGCCTTCTTTAAGTACGGCATATCCATCAGATTTCATCGTTACCATCAAGTGTTCTGTCTTTAGGCAGGCCTCAGGTGCAATTCTCTCCTCCATTTTGCTCTGCCAGAATGCACCCTTTATACCAAGGTACTCTGGTACCAGAAATATTTAGGAGCATCCCTGTGTTCCAACATGATGTTCATTATGGACTACCACAGAAATCCAGATACAGTAGACTGTTCCTCCCAATCAGGCTGTCCTACCACTCCAAGTATAGCTGCCTTAACATCTCCCAGTAGAACTAGAGAGTCACTAGACGGTACCCCCTTGAGCACAACATGCAAACTCTCTTAAAAGGCTGATTGCTTTGAATAGCTGGACTGTCCAAACAACAGAAGCAAAAGGGCTGAACAAAAATGAATAACCATTAGCAAGAAAAAAGTCAAACAGAAAACCAGAAAGGAAATTGCTGGATGATGTAAAATTCTCTCATCAATGAGTTTTCACTTTATTTACAAATAAGAGATGATAAGCTACAAGAATGCACAGACCCCCTTGGAACTCTTCCCATTTTATTGTTGTACAGCATTGAATCGGAGTGGGTTTAATTTGTTGACACTGATCAACAGAAAAAAGACTCTTTAATGTCAAAGCGAAAACAGATCACTGCAAAGTGGTCTAAATTAATAGCAAATATTAAACACTAAATTGAACACACAAGTATTCGCCTCCATTACTGTGACACACTTAAACCATCTCTGGTGTAGCCAATCGTTTAAAAGTTTCAGAATTAATTAAATGGGGGTCACCTGTCTGGGGTTTCCATTGATTGTCTTATACATGCACCTCATCTGGAAGGTCCAAGTTGAAATGAGTCATTATGGTGGACTAAACAACATGATAAAGACAAAAGAACGATCAAGCAACTCTGTGAAAAGGTGATTAAAAAGCACAATTCAGGGAATGGAAACAAGAAAATCTCTTTCCATCCATCCATCTATCCATGTTCTGCTGTATACAGGTTTTGGTCACAAGGGCTACAGTCTAAGCAAAGATATCCAGACATCCCTTTTCCACGCCACCTCCTCCAACTCCTGTGAGCGATTATTGAGGTGTCCCCAGGACAGCCAAGAGATAAAATCTGTACAGCCTGTCCAAAGTCTCCCCCAAGTTAGACTTGCCCTAAATACCTCCCTAGGGGGTGTCCAGGAGGCATCCTATTCACATGCCCAAACCACCTCAACTGGTTCCTTCTGATGGTGAGCAGTAGTTCTGCTTTGAGCTCCACCTGAATGTCTGCACTCCTCACCATATATCCTAAGGCTGTGCCCAGACACCCTGTAAAGGAAACTCAATTCTGTAGCTTGTATCCACCATCTTGTTTTTTCAGTCACTTTCCACAGCTCATGACCACAGACTGAACAGTAAATCAAGAATATCTTCTTTCAGCTGAGCTCCCTATTCACCACAACTGACCAGTACAACATCCACATGACTTGTGCTACCACTCTAATCCAACTGTCGGTCTCCTGTTCCCTTCTTCCTCCACTTGTGAAGAAGATCCCAGGATACTTCAACTCCTCTTTAGGAGGCACCTCTTCCACCAACCCAGAGAGGGCAAGTCACCCTTTTCAAACTGAGAACCCTGACTTGGGACTTGGAGGTGTTGATCGTCATCCTGACCACTTCACACTCAATTGCAAAACACCTCAGTACGTGTTTAAATTCATAGTTCAGTGAAGCTAGCAGGGCCACATCATTTGCAAAAAGAAGAGATGTGATCCTGAGCACACCAAACTGGACACCCTCCACTCCCAGGTTGTGTCTAGATATTGGTGACATGGGGCTGCCCTGATGGAGTTCTACACACACCAGGATCGAGTCTAACTTGCTGCCGGCAACGCAAACCAAGCTTTCATTCCAGTTGTGTAAGGACTGAATAGCCTACATCACCTGGTACCTCATACTCGTGAAGCACCCCTCAAAGAACAATCTGTCTTTTCCAGGTTCATGAAACACATATAGACTGGCTGGTCATACTCCTATGGACCTTCCAGAATCCTTGTGAGGGTAAAAAGCTGGTCCAGTGTTCTATCCTCGAACCTGGTGGTGGACATCAGCGGTAAAGGGAGTGGACAGACTGAAGAAGGAGTCCTTTTGAGCTTGGTTAGCTTGTGTGACTTCAGAGGCAGATGACACGTACTTTGGAAGAAGAACTGTTTTTTCAACAAGATAACGACCTCAATCTTAAAGACAAAGTTACAAAGGAATGGCTTCAAAGCAGGAATGTCCTAGAGTGGCTGAGTCAGAGTCGAAATCTCAATCCAATGGAGAATTTGTGGTTGAACTTTAAAAACGCCTGCACACTCAAAATCCACGTGCATCATGACAGAGCCTGAGCAGTTTGCAGAGGTCTGTCACTGTGACATTAAAGATGCTTTTCTGTTGATGAATGTCTAAAAAGCCAAATTAAATACACTGTGATTTAATGTTGTATTAAAGTAAAATGTGAACACTTACACATTGACATAATTTGTTTCTAACTGTGATTGCAAATAATTCAGCTTAAAATCAAGAACGGAAGGCAGGAAAAAATCATCTTACATACTTGAGATCATTAGCCAAGATGGCTGCATTACCAGTCCTCATTTGTGTGCATGACTGTGCCATTCAACAATACTTCCTCTTGTGCTTACATTGGCATGCATGTTGCCAGCAGGTGACATCATAACAATGCAACAAACAAACAACCAAACAAAGAACATAAACTTTTCAACAAAGCCAACACGTAGCCGCTCTGTGCATTTTTTTGTTGACTTGGTTACTTTTACCAATCACCTTTTGTAAATTCTTTTAACTCCATCAGACATATTTTTTAAACTGTTTAATCTGTACTATCATTTAAGGCTTCTTTTAAAACAGACATCACAGCATCCACACAAACAATGAAGGTGCCAGTGGTGATGCCATAGGTGTATTCATTTATTTGTCTGTAATTATGAGGGAAGACCTCCAGCTGCTTACATTCACAGGAAGCTCGTCACCACTGTCCCAAATTCCAAAAATGATAGTTTTATGCTTTAAAGTCTGTTGCTTGAGGAGTTAAGATGATAACAGCAGTGCATTAAAATGATCAATACATTCTGATGTACAGTTCATAAAGAACAAGAACTGGTTTTAACTACATCCATTAAAATTGTTAGTTTTTAAACAATATGCCAATATTCCCTGGAGCTCCTGTATATGATTATAAAGCGCATCAGCCACACGTCTGCAACTATTGTCTGGTGGGATATGCATGACCACAAAGATCTGAGGAAATTCTCAAGGCCAATATATTAGTCTTAGAGATATTGATAGGTGTTCTTAGTTGAGAGAATTCATTGTGAGCCATATCTTGCGGTTGGTTTAAAAAGATTAAACAGTTAAACAGATGACATGCCACTTTGCAAATGAATTCTCTGCTGCCTCCTGCTGTCCCTCTGAGCCAGACAAAGTGTCTACTTTGTCATTCAGATTTAACAATCATACAAAAATCTATTTATTCCCCACAGAAACATAGGCTAGATCTACACTGCAGTTCAATTCCAATTGGTTAACTATACTCAATATTTCTATAGAAGTGTGAAAAGCAATGCCACTTTGAATCAGAATGTATCTGACCCGATTTAGACCACTTTCTGATCTGGTATTAAATCCAGTGCACAGACACAGGCAACTTGATGGTCACCTAAATTTCAATCTGAATGGTCTGGAAAATTTCAGATGTCAGTCTCGGTGTTGAAAATGAGAATATCTATAGTAGGTGGTGGGCTTATCATAAGCATTTAGGGCAACTGTCCTCACCCAATACAGCCCAATGGCTGCATGTCACATGACAGGAATGACATGCCTCAAGCACATGCTTTTCTGAGAGAGTCTAGCAGACAGACATTGACATAAGTAATCATATGTCCTTACTGACATTCCAAAATCATCCAACCACACTTCTCTTTCACCCGTCCTCACTGCTCTCTCTTGTCCACATCTACATACAGATACAGCGTTCTAACATTACATCCTGAATATGTGCATGTACGACACTGCTGATATACTGTAGGTGTTATTCATGTACAATCACAAAACTACATTTTTCATAATTTTTAGATTTTATTATCAATCTTAAACTTACTTTTTGCCAAACATAATACTTTGGTTGGGGTAAACCAAACCAAAACCATAAAACAGCTTCTGGTAAGGTGGCCTAATAAACTAAGATAGCCTCTACCCCTAGCCAGTAAGTATTGTTAATGGAGATGTATGTTTTTCAATTCTATCTCATGTAACATTTTCTTGGTCATATTCTCAGCTGCCTAAACATTCTTTAACCAACCTCCTGAACATACTGTAATAGGAGTGCGTTATAACACTCTTAGAGCTGCTTGATCCAATCCAGCCTCATTGGGTTAGAGCTCACCTAACACACAAGACAGGAACCAGCATTGGCCATGATGCCTGTCACTCGCAGAGCCACAGAGAAGACAGCGGTTCCCCTTCAGAGTATTTTGTAAATAACACAACATTGAATTTGCAGTCAGTTTATAAAGTTGCATGCAGTTTTTGTAAACTAAACTAATGGTTATAGTTTGCATTTTCTTCTGCTGCCACTCACCCTGAGTTGAAATAATGCTATAATGTAGATGTCCAAACACAATCTTATACGGTTCTTATAAAAAGTATTCAACCCCTTTGAAGTTTCACATTGTATTGTTATACTGCATAACATTGAATTGCACTGGATTTATTTTGGCTTTTGTGGCAATGACCAACAGAAAAATTGAAGTGAAAACAAATCTGTATAAAGTGGGCTAAATTATTTATTTAATCATTTATCTATATAACACAAAAGGGGGTGAATATATTTTACTGGCCCTGTATGTGATCGGGAGGACACTGAAATATTATGTTGCTGTGAATTCAGACCACACGTTATTAAATATTGGTATGGCGTGAGGCAAGAGTTTTATAATTAGCTAGGCACTGATTGCTCAGAATTAATGCAATGACACAATACCTCATACAGCAAATTCCCACACCAACACACGACAAACCACCTCAGGATCCCAAATTATGACCCAAGTGCAGCCATACAATTAGCTTAGTAAACTTCAGAAAGATGCCAGGCTTCTCAGTCATGCAGCTATTCAACAGACAGATGCTCAGTGTGAGTGCCACAGAAGATGTCTTGGTTGGTGCGGCACATTCTTTGAATAAAGATAGGTCAATGTGAATAGTGCATTCAATGACAGATGGTGTCATTTATGTGGAAATACTTGCACATTTGTCTATAACTGCATTTAACTCTCTGGCTGTGTTAAACTCTGATAACACAATTTTAAAAATGTACATGTCCGAGTTTTCTAAAGTAGCAGTATAATTGCATTTGCATGTAAAATATGGCTGCCCATTAGCATATACGTACCTTTAACATCCAGCTACACACTCCTGAACACCAACAATCTGCTATGTGAGTATTGTATTGCAAACCCATCAATGAAACTGTTTTATACTGTACATACAAAAGAATTGATCTTGGCACCAAGATGCTAGTTGAAATTAATTTCTTTTTTCTGAACGCCTTAATTGATGTGTGTAAATATTTGGTCTGCACCATGCTTCCAGTTTCTCTATGACACTGCATCAATAACAGCACATCATTATGGTTGTTGATACTTGCTCTGTTCTTTCTTGGCTGTAAAATACACTCTTGAAAAGTGCTTCAGCTCCTCCGGTGTTGTTTCTGATCCTTATGCTGGCAGAGTCATAGTTCAGCTGTTTTTAGCTTTATTATTCAGTAAGCATGATTCTTTGCTTGATAACTGACTGTGTGCTCAGTGTATTTGTGTTAAACATAAACAGCTATCTTTTACTTTTAGCTGTGATTGAGATTTGCTGTTTTAATATTAGGTCACACTTAACTTTTAGGAGGTTCTCTCTCACTATTCCAAATATACAGTAGTCCAAAAAATATTGTGACCTCTAACTATATTCTTCTCTTTGTCTTTTATAAATTTTAACTCACAACGCTCTATTTAATTTGCTCTCCATTTGTGATTTCTCGTAAAAGTTCTAGTTATTAAATATTACATTTGCTTTGGGTATTAATTTTGCACTTAAGGGGGTCCTAATTGGCTTTCAGCACTTTTCCCTCCATGGTTTACTGATTCTGTGTATTATAAATGTACAGTGCTGTTTTTAAGAGGAAGATGAAATTAATTTCTTACTTACACACTTTTCTTAAAAAAGAAATAGAAAATATTCATTTTAGACACAGCTCTTTTTGTGCCAGGGCATTGGTAAAACCACTTGCATTAAGTTTGAAAACTCATTATTTTGGCCTAATACAGGGTGCATCAGAAATAACTCCCACATTTTGAAAAATCACTGTGGGGTCCCCAAAGCAGGTAGAGGGGTGCGGTCCATTCCGTTAGGTACGGTACATAATAAAGTTTTCAGTCGTCACCATTCCGTGGTCGGGTGAGCATCGAGGCTTTGTAGTGGAGGCTTTTTTCAAAAATGGCGAATCTGTAGCTGCAACGCAGAGGGTGTTTCGCATGCGGTTCGGTTTACGTGCTAATGAAAGTGTTCCAGACCGGAAAACAATTTTGCTGTGGGTTCAAAGAGTAAGGGCAACAGGAGGTTTTCAAACATCGTCCTCGGTCCTTGGACCAACTAAAGGAAGCTATTCAAGAAGAAATTGAAGGAATTTCGCCTGACATGCTAGTGAGAGTGATGGAAAACTTCCAAGAACGGCTCCAAATGTGTATCAGCCGTCAAGGCCACCATTTGGACGATATCATTTTTAAAACTTAAAGTAAAAACACTTTTTTATATCTACATTTGGGAAATAAAAAGTTTTTGGTGATACCTCGTAGCATTTTATTTCAATCCCCCTTTGAAATGTGGGAGTTATTTCTGCCGCACCCTGTATAATTTTCTTAGCGCTGCTGGTGAAGCTGTTAATATTAGTGTATCATCTGCACCGAGTGCCTCAATGGATGAATGCTCTGCTCTTTACATTGCTCTTTGAGGTGGTCCACTGTCCTTTAAGGACTTGCTTGCCTTTTTCCACACCAAATGGAAAACCATTCGACTTGTCAGACTTAGCATTTATTTAGGCAATGCCACTGGTCCTGGTCATCCCAGGCTGATGTAACCATTACATTATAATAACATAACACATATTACAAAAGGAAGCCTTCAACTTTGTGCAAAAGAAGCCAATAGTATAATTCAAAGAAGTACAGGGTCTTGGTACAAAAAGAACTGGTATATAGAAAATCTTTTTTCAATTGTTTATCAGCCTCCTGGCTGAGCGGTGTTTAGCACTGCTACCCGATAGCCCTAGAATGTTGTGTTCAAATTGGGCAGCGTGTACAGTCTGTGTAACAAAAGTAGCAAGATGATGGCTGTCTTGTACCCATTCCATTAAACCCATCCAGCATGTAAGTGACTATCTCGTGTTTGTCCTGCCTGCCCTGTGGAAGTTGCTTTTGTGCAGTGTACACAGCCAACTGATTCACAACCTAATGACATCTGTTTTGTTTTTTGTTTTGTCTGTCATCCAGCTAAAAGTCAGCAGCTGTCTTGCCTGTCCTGTCATTAGGCTTTATAGGCAACTATTACAATTCCAAATCCCCACTTCTGATCATAGCACGTCTTCAGTTTGTTTCCCCCTTGGTCTATGTTGCCCCACTTCTAATGCACATTCCTGGGTTTGACTCGTGCTTTCCCTCTATCAACCATTGTAAATTTAACTGCGGGTCTCTTTCTCTCTGGATTGTCCTTCCCCAGATGTTTTCCATTTTTTCCTATAAGGTTAATGTGATTTTTTTTTTTATCTTATCAAAGAGAGTCAAGGCTTAGGGGGCTGTCAAAAAACAGGCCATTCAGTGTCATCTTTATTTTTGTAAAGGTGTTTTTTTTCATGGGTGCTTCTTTTCTTGTGTATTTGTTTGCTTGGACACCTCCATCTTGATTTTCAGGTTTTCGTGGGCATTGCCATGCCATTTGATGCCACTACCTCATAACTGCACTGTTAAAGAAGTATCCAAACTTTGTAGCAATATAAAGGAAATACTTTACAAGAAAATGTCTTTGGGCAATTTTTTTATTGGAAAAATCCTGGTTTTGACTGTAGTTTTATTTATGACTTTGAACTTCGTGTACTCCCTTTAATCTGACAATAGTCTTCCTGGGTTTTACAACTGGCTACAAATAACACAACACCACAAAGTTAGTCCCACAATTCTCTAAAGTGCCCACACTTTGGCGATTTACCATTAAACCCTGGCTAAATATAACAGCAAACACTATCAAATAAATGATTTACTTTCACAAAAATGCTAATCATCAAGATAAAGCTAAGTTGGAGCACAAAAGGTAATAAGGGTGTACCTAAAACAATAAGGCAATCCAATGGAAACAAGTCCCAATACAAGAATCCAAAGGGTGTCAAAAGACAAAGCAAAGAGGACAAAAATTCAATAATCACAAAAGCAAAGTAGAAATACAAACAAACTCTCTGACACCCAAGTGCATTTAAATGAACTGCCTGGAACTGCGGGCAGTCCCAGTTGGGGATGAGTAGGCATGAACCACCCACACGGCACATAACACAGGCACAGAAAGCAAGCTGATAATTAACAAAAGTAACATTAACATAAATAAATGACACAAAAAGAACAAAAAAGGAAAGAAAACAAGGAACTGAACACCAGCTGAGGGTAAAACCCTGACTGAAATATAACAAACACCATCTCTGTAACATGCCTACAATTTCTGACAATTTAATTGAAGCAATACATTTATGACTTAATGGAAATGTTCCAAATTCAGATTGCTCCCTTATAAAATAATAACCATGCATGTTTGATTCACTAGTTATGACCCTTTCTTTTGTTACTTAATTAGAAATGTTTTTTAGCACTCAAGTATTTAATTACTGCCATGTAAATGAGTGATCAGTGATCCAAGCAGGCAAAAAGAAAAATTATACCTTTTTTACTTAAATGCCCAGCTGTGTCATGATTTTATTCAGAATATTCTTTGTGAATATTTTCTATAAATTAATCATTTTAACATTATTCAAATTAATTTTGTTTACTTTTGGGTTTGCACATATTGTGTTGTTGATTAAGCGGTGGCACAGTGCCGCTGCTGCCTTGCAGTTAGGAGACCCAGGTTCGCTTCCCGGGTCCTCCCTGTGTGGAGTTTGCATGTTCTCCCCATGTCTGTGTGGGTTTCATCCCACAGTCCAAAGACATGCAGGTTAGGTGCTTTGGCGATTCTAAATTGTCCCTAGTGTGTGTTTGGTGTGTGTGTGCGCGCCCTGCAGTGGGTTGGCGCTCTGCCCGGGGTTTGTTTCCTGTCTTGCGCCCTGTGTTGGCTGGGATTGGCTCCAGCAGACCCCCGTGACCCTGTAGTTAGGATATAGCGGGTTGGATAATGGATGGATGGATATTACAAAAGAAAATCTTGAGATAAGACAAGACTATTTCCAAGAGATTTTTTCAAGTCCCACCCTCCTCTGAATCATTTACGTTTAACGGCCCTCTCACCTCTCATTCATGTGAATGCTTTTGTCAGACACAGTTCCTGTGCTCTCTGCTCTTATAAAAAGAATAAAATAAGATTTATTATGTCCAAATCTTAATGAAGAATTTTATCCCGAAGGCGAATAAACAGGTAATGCTAGCACTGAGAAATGATGAAGTAAAATGAGTTAACATGAAAATTGTCAATCGGTTACACTGCAAATTGGTTAAACGCGTATCAATAGACTCTGCTGAAACATTTGGAGTTGAAGGTGCGGAAGATGAAAACATCATCTTGCAATATCCAGTAGAATATCTGCAACTGTTAACACCGCCTAGTCTTCCACCGGCCGAATTACTGTTGAAAGAAGGATGTATTGTAATGTTATTGCATAATTTATGTCTGAGTGATGAGCTATGCAATAGGACAAGATTAGTTGTATTCAAAATTGGTAGAAAAATTCTGACATGTAAAATTTTAACAGGCGACAAGAAAGGTAATGTAGTACATCTTCAGGGGATAACATTAGACACCAAAGGAGATCTTGATATGCCATTCGTATTAAAACGTTTAGTTTCCCATTAGAACAGCTTTTGCTATGACAATTAACAAATCACAGGGACAAACATTTGAAAAAGTCAGTTTATTTATTAGAGAGAAAGAAACGATATTCACTCACTGGCAGTTATATGTTGCGTTGTCACGATGTAAGTCCAAACACGGAATTAAAATTTAAAGCAATATTGACGAAAAGTTAATTCCAAATATTGTTTTAACTGAAGTTTTACAGTAAAAGTGTAAGTTCAAAAGGTATTTGCGTGTCAATTTCAAAGCCAAACAGAACAAAAACATATAACACAACGAATAACTCTACGCAACATGAAACATAATTTTCTTTCAATTTATTACTTGCTGTAATATAAAATAGTTAGGTCTATTATGCGTATGTGACAATTCCCATTAAAATAACAATCTGTTTAAATTGTGCATCCACTTCCCCATACGCGAGCTTTGCAGAGTCCCCTTGTGTATATATAAATATATATATATACAGTATATATATACGATATATATATATATATATATATATAGATATATATATATATATATATATATATATACAGTATACTGTATATAAAAGTGTTTATTCGCCACTGCTGTTGGTCTTGGATTGATGCACAAGTAGTGCATTTCACGACTGGCTCAAACATCTTTAGACTATATAATAAGCTGTGGAATTATTGCTATTATTGCTGGAAAGTAAAATATTGCAGAAGAGAGGTCTTTAACCTACCATCTTTAATCCAATAAATCAAGGTCATAGCTAGCCATATGCCACCATGAGGGAAATAAATCTTGTTGGTGGTTAATATTAAGTCTTACAAGGGTCTGAAAAACCGACAGCTAATTTGTACAAATCACTAATATTCTAGGGAAAAATGACATAGCACTTATATATGACATGATGACGTTTAGTTAAAATTCTCTAATTTAGAGCTCAGTACTTACTGGTTAAGCAGAATAAATCAGTGCCTACTTCAATAAATCGACTTCAATAAATCACTTTGGGGTCTTTCTGTTTTTAGTCTGTTTAAATCTGTTAATATGGCTTAAGACATTCCACAACATTAGAAAAGAAAGATGGATTAATTGATATAAAATATGTAAAAAAAATATCATGGTAGTGTCATTTTATATGCCCAACTTGAATATAAAAAGGTCAAATAAAGGTACAAATTTACTATTAATTTAAACAAGAGATAATCAAACACAATGTATTACAAACAGAACACAAAAAGCAAACCGTACTGTTTAATAATTGCTGCCTAACCTTGCCCCTACTGTCAGAGCAGCCAACATACCTTCATTCTAAGCAAACACTAAAATTTGTCCCAAAGTAAGTAATATGACTTCATATTGCAGAAGATTATTACATTACATAAATGACATACCTCAATGTAGCTTCTTGTATCTAGTTCAACTACAGCCTTAATTCTGAGGGAGAAGGTTTGAAAAGGTGATAACGTTCCTAAAAAGCAAAAAAAAAAAAAAACAACAAAAAATAGACACAGAATAGTACATCAATTTCTGCTCAGGAGGATGTCTCATACACATTATTTGTATTTTCATCTTGGTGAAGTCCCATGATTCAAAGTGTTATGTTGTCTTTATAAAACACTGAACTATGTAATAAAACTAATAAACAGACCATTAGCAAATAAACCATTCACTTGCCCCAGTCCCTTCCACAAGAGACACCCAAGCCAAAAGCTTAAATTCTGTGCACTTTTCCTAATTGTCTATGTACCTGATTCTCAGTATCTTAAAGGGGTGTTCCATTTTCTTAAATTCTGGGTTTATACTTCTGACTTGAAGGTATACTTGGTGTAAATCCAAGTTAGATTGTGGAAACAAGCAAAGAACTACCAAATCCCCTACATTATTTATCCTGTTATTGATTGTCATGGGAATAAAAAGAATCTATTCTGTCACCTGTCAGAAATACTTTGACCACAAGTGTTATGAGCAACTGGGGTTTGATAAGGAGCACCAATTTACCTGCATCATTCTGCACCATTTCTGTGACTGGTAAAGCTGAATCTAAAAAAAACACCCAAGCATCCATGTCTTACTTTAACTTTTTGTGGTAAAAGAAGCTAACCAAGGATGATCGTTAAATTTAAGCTGGTTAAGTACAAGATACCTGTTGTAAAAAACACAGTGTTAGTGCAAAAAGTAGAAGGGCTGTGGATAAACAATTACTGAATAGGATCAACAGTTACTGCCAGGCTGATTGTGAATATTGTTAGTGTACATGTCCATAGTAGTATTGACCCATTACTTTGTGATTTATGTAAAGTTAATAATTGGTCTTTTAAACTGTTACGTCTCACTTACATTTTAAAAGAAATCCACGAAAAATAAGAAAATCTTCCGTGATTCCAATAGCTCCATCTTTTTTTCGAAAACACTTAATACCTCAGAGCTGTCACTTTACACTATGAGACCCTCCACCCCGCATAGGACCTTGAGTCAACAGACTGGAATGAGATATGGAGATCTGCACAAAGACAAACTCTATACTTCTGTGCCTTAGTACAGCAAAAAGAAAGAGTTTAAAGATAGCCAATTTTTAAAAAATCTTTTAGTTATATTGAGAATATGTTAATCACAGTTGCTAGGTAGTGAGCTTGTGTGCTGTTTCACTGATCTAGGCAAATTAAACAAGATGATTAAAGTATTTATAACACCAGTTTTACATGTAAATCCACAAAATGTATTTTTTCCTCTATTTCAGAAGATGACATTGGTGGTACACATTCCATGCCTAGAATTCTGGTCATTATAAATCGAGTTGTATTTATTTCAGAGATATATGAAACAGGTTTTAGGCTGTCAAGGAGTACATTAAGATGACCAAAACCACAACGAATAATTTTTTACATGAAATGACTTTGTAGTCAAAAGTAACATGATAGTTCCATCATTTTTCTGCAAAAAATAAAGTAGGTTAGAAAATGGTGTAACGATTATAAGCAATATATTGTTATCTACTTATACATGTATAACATATAAAATGTGTACATATGCTTCATGAGGGAAAAAATGCAAATAAATGGCATTGCCTTCCACTTAATCATAACTGACTTTCCACAACACCCAACGATTCATGCATATACTTAGTGAATGTCGTTCTAAGTCAAAAACATAAAATACATTCCATCCAAATTATGGAGAACTCCAACTAATTTACTGCTGTGATGACAATGATATGTTTCATTGTACACATGCCAACTGAATGTGAATGTGAACTTGAACTTGAACATTTCCGTGGTGCTTTTCAGAAAGACTCCAAAGAAGGGAAAATGTAATGAAAAAAACATCCCTGTACATACAGCCATTTTTTAAGTTGCCATTCCAGTTAAGTTGCATTTGGTGATATTAGACCCATCAAATATTAAGCAATTTGTAAAATGTTCATATACTGTAACTTTTCCAAATAACAAATCCAGAGCCATTTGGTTTTTGGTATTTTCTCATACCCCAAAAATGTGCAGTTAAAGGTGACTTGTGACTTTGGCCTACCGTGAATAGAAAGCTTACATGAGTATGCGTCACTGCCACACTTCTATATTGCCAAACATTTAATAATATTTTGAAAGACGTCATGAGGGCAAGTGATGTCCTTCCCAAATCAGCAGCTTTAATTTGTTAAATTAGGAAAGCCATGTAGCACAAACATAATTATTTAGTCAACATACTCAGCCTGACCCTATATCATAGGGTCAGTATTGTTAAATGTATAAAGTACAGTATTTGTGATCATACTCATATGTACAGGTTCACATTTAAATCCAGGTACTGTTTGAAATCATGACCCCCTTTGTATCAGAAGAGCACAGCATCACTAGTGACATTACTGCATTTAATTTTGGATTTGAGAGTGCAAGATAAGTAGCAAATCGATATGGAAGGAAGTCAAAAAACATTATCAATATTTAGAAGAAAAAACAAAACATTCATATAAAACTAGTAAAAAAACTACCAAAAACAGGCAGAGCATGGAAGGAACAATAAAAAAGAGCTAAAAAGGAAACACTGACTTTTAATTTACCAGAATGGGCCAGCAAACAAAGTTGATGCAACAAAGGAAGGAAGACCCAAAGAAACGAGGAACTGACTCACTGATAGAAGATCACTGACTGGGAGAAACCCTTTAAACTCTGCAAGGAATTAAGCTGAGGTGAATGGTAAATAATTAATAAAATAATTCATAATATATCCAGGGTGGCCAAAATACAAAAAAGGGAAAAACATAAATACCTTAATAAAAAAATTAAATAGCAGAAAAAATAAACAAAAAAGTAATATTATTACAATGTTAAGGTTTACGCCTCCTCCAGACCACGAGGTGGCGACCACCCTGGTGGCTTCGGGGACCCAAAGCCTGTGGAGCCCTGGCCCTCAGCACTTCCGCCACACCCGGAAGTGCTGGGGGGAAGAAGACCAGGGACACCCGGAGTGCTTCCGGATGCACAGCCAGCACTTCCACTACACCTGGGAGTGCTGGCGGAATCTAATCGGGAGGAACCTGGAGCACATCTGGGTGAGCATAAAAGGGGCCGCCTCCCTCCATTCGATGGCTGGAGTTGGGTGGAAAAGGACGGAGCTCGGAGGAGAGGAGTGGAGGCGGTGAAGACAGGCATTGTTGAGGGCCTGGACTGAGGGTGCTGCAGCACTGGGGTGTGTGTGTGCACACGTAAATAATAATGTAAATAAACTTGTGTGGTGCATTTAAACAATGTCTACCTGTCTGTGTCCGGGCTGTTCCCCACAAATGCTATACAGATAACAAAGAAGTATAGACTTAAAAGCAGTGAGATAAAAACAAAATGTATATGAAAGTGAATAGATAGTAGAAAATATATTATCAATTAAATAAATAAAGAAGTTCTACCTATACCATACCATCAATGAATCTTTAAAGGGATAAAACTAAAATATGAATAAGATAACCTCTACATTTTGTGCTTTAGAGAACTTACATTTGTTTTGCAACATATGACCAATGGGTATTCACAGTAGTAGAAAAATGAGATGAGAATGTCATGAATCAATGGACAAGTTATGGACAAGTTATGGTACCCGACAAATGTCCCAAACAGACAGTACAATAAAATATGCTGTGTTATTTACGCTCTGTGAAAGGGGGCACCGGAGTTCAGCGTGTTTAGGTTAAAACTATTCAGACCTTTTTGTTTCTTAGACCTATGACTGCAACCAGGAAGCCATGCGTCATGCTTATGATGAAACATGGGATAATGTAATCGGAGTGACCTAGAAATATTGCAACACCAATACGCAACACCATGCTGTGCGAATAATTGGGTGAATTTTATAGGGGCTGAACTGTTGCTATTAAGGTGGTCAGGCTAATGTACTGTGACACACAGAGATGATACAATGGCACAGTGCTGCTTGCAATGATTGCTGGAAGGGGCTCACCCTCATAGTAAAGGCTCTGGGTTGTGCAGAGAAACTATACAAATGGAGGACTGACAGAATAAGTTGCACTATATATATATATATATATATATATATATATATATATATA
>JANRMT010062816.1:664472-722474 GCA_026402145.1 Polypterus bichir lapradei | reverse complement strand
ATTGTAAAAGAATATTTATATATTGTTGTTGTATATTGTTTGGGGCAGCCACCCGTATATTGTTCCTAGCTGCAAAAGATTAAATTCAACACAACGATGTTGCTTGTTTGAGTTCCCAGAATGAACTGATTTAGTTAGGCAAGATGGAAGATTTTATAGTCTGTAACCCGGAAGTAACATCAGTATGGGTTCCGGAACAGGAAGTGACGTCAGGTCAGGCAGGTTTTCCCGTATTTGATCTGCAGAAATAACAGACAAAGGTTTAGAGCACCCCGCCACCCCCAGGTAATCACCTCCACTTGGTCCATTCAGCTCGCTCCTAGTCGCACGTGTGTATATATATATATATATATATATATATATATATATATATACTCTTATTATTATTATTATTATTACACTCTTATTATTATTGTTATCCTCCAGGCAGTCATAAGTAATGCTGCTGGCTATGGACTAATTACTCACTGGGGTCAGACTCCATTCACAAAGACATGATAAAATTAGTAAAAGAACAATATGAATAATACAATTAACAATAATAATAACTAAAAATTATTTATAAAATAAGGAAAACATACCTAATATTTTCTTGACACTAAAAATAAAAAACTGACACCACAGTGGACTAGAAAGATGTAGCAAAACATAGCACATAATCCCAAGCCACAAGAAGTAGAACCATGTTGCTGTTTTAAATGTAGAAACTGACTGTAATCTATATAGGTGGTAACACATTTTTCAAGTAGGAATCAATAAAACTTTGTTGTCTATTTATGTAGGGCAACTCAGAGGCTATTAGAAAGACCAGGCACTTTAAGTGAAACTGAGGGATCCAGGTTGTAGGTACACCAGAAACACATATAAGCAGAACTACTGTGATGTCTCTGTAACAAAAGTTAGGTAGCCCCTGGCCTCAGAAGTGGCAATAAGATAGGGTTGAGATGTGAATTGCAGTAAAGGCAAGCGCAAAAGATTCCAAGATCAAGAGAGACAGAGAGAAAGAGGGAGATAGAGAGACTGAAATAATGCAGGAGATGATATACAGAATGCTTTTAAGGAGGCTGAGTCGACAAATCACTTAACGAGATAAACATGCCCTCAAGATGCACTGTGATAGACTCTGAAAAGTATCAGGGTTTTATTTTTCTTTGTGAGTGTTTTTGTTACTTTGTGTTATCCCTGTATTGTCACTCCATTGTTGTTGCTTCATTTAAATAAAGTCATCAGTTGCTGCATGCATTTAGCTTCCTTGGATTCATTCTGAGTGCAGAGGGCTGTCACAAACACACACACACACACACCCCCCACACGAGGCTCAGAGATTTCTATCTCAGGTCTGTATTCATTTACAAATATGAGAAACTGCTGAGCATGCTTTAAAGATAATAGTACTGGTCACATTTTAAATGCATCCTCTTTTCTAGGGCTATTAAGTATTCTCTCATAACAGGAGCACTGTAATAAATCTCTGTTGTGGCTTTCCTGAAACAATTAGTCTCATTTCAGTGTTTTTTTTTTCAATTATACTATTACTCCAGTGACACCATTTTGTATTTTGTTTTGTTGTATGTTCATCATCATATTGTGGCTATTTTTGCATGGCAATGGTTGTATTATTTGTAGCTGCTATGCCCTTTGTCAGTCATGTGAAGATCACATGATATGGTGTGTCATCACATTCCACCTATATAAGATAGTGGGGCACAGTAGCATCTAAGTCTAGTGTGGGGTGTTTAGTGTTATTAAGGTTTAAGGAATTCACATTTGTGTAAATGTTATGCTATATCCAGGGTTTAATGTCTGCCTTGTTACAGTCCTATTGTTTCTGGTCCAGTTTGGTTCAGTACTTATCTCCATACCCTTCAAAAACAGTTTGACAATTATAATTGCCTTAGAAATTGTTTCATTTTACAGGGATTTTTGTACTCTGGTCTTTTTAGTCATGGGACTAGGCCTATTGGTTTGCAGGAGTAGTTTTTGACATACATAATTTATATAAATATACATGTATGAACACACAAGTGGGTATACACACACACTCAAAGAAATTTTGAAGTAAAGATGGCTGATAGCTTGTTTGCTATACCAGAGCATGTGCTGGATAATGAAGAGAAAGAAATAAACACACACACAGAAATCACACACCCACACCTAGATCTGTAAATGTCATCATGGACAGAGGCATTAAGCCACCTTGTACCAATCTATCTGTGCCACTTGTTTATTGCAATTGACCCAATATGTTCAGTTTCAAATGAAATAGTATTTAACTTAATTTAATGTAATGTCCTGTTCATTTTATTCTACATTTACTTGTGTGTATAATAAATATTATATTTGTTACTCAATTCTATATGATTGTACAATACAATCAGATGTATTATAAAATCTTCCTGTAGCAAACTAAAGTTTAATTTACATGGAAGTACACTACTTCCATCCCATATCGATTTTTTAATAAGCATTTTGTGCATTTATGTTTATGTGTTTATTTTGCATATCCTTTTAGTTAATATTTACTATGTTCATTGTTCTTAGTATGTTGAGCTTAGGGAGCAGACCCCCTGATAGACCAGCTGGTTAACTGCCCCAATGCTATTTAAGAGCCCAGCAGACTAATTTTGACTATTGAAAGTACTTTGTTTTGTTTCTCTGGTTGGTGGATTTTGGTTTGTTTTAGGATACGATTTGGATTAACAGTCTGCTTTTGCACTCTTTATTGCCTTAAGACATACCAGTCATGGACTACTTTTTTTTTTTTTCTAAAACCTTTCTTGTCCTTTAAAAATATTTGAAATACCATTTTGCATTTTTTAGGCCAAGTATTCTGTGATTACACTTATTTCTTGTTTCAATGTGTTTTTATCAATGTTTCCCTCAGCATTATCTTGTTGCAGAAAATACTTACTAAATAAAAAAAGAGACTTAAGCCATCGTGATATGTGAAATCCAAACATTGGAAGTCCTTTACTTAAACCAGCTGGTTGAGTCCCACATGCTCTTGTTAATGCAGCACTTCAGACTGAAGAAATCTAACAGAAAGGTTCCTTTAATCACCTTGGTTCATTTACATATAATGACCAATCAGCATACAGATAAATGGTATAGTCCAGAAACACAGTTCTGCTACTAAGTGTTATGTAAAGTCTCAAAATAGTTAAGTTAACGGTTAAGAGTCATGGGTGAATACCTAGTTAAAAGAAATGACACTTCTTATATGCAAACTGCTTTCAGAGAACAAAATATAAACTAAAATGTTATATATGATCTCATTTCCTAATTTAAATCAACAAATGAATTCAGGATGTCCTAGTTTAAAAGGCTGGCAGTATCAAGCACTTTTTTCTTTTCTCTTACAGCTCTATCATTTTAAGTCTTTTGTATTGACTGTTGCTATGTAAGGTCAACAGGGAGTCTAGGCATGTTACATCACATGGCTGAAAGTATAAAAGCCAGCGCTGTACAATTCCTGGTTGTTCTAGTTTGTGATTGCTTAATACCCTCAATTGATTTTCTTTGGGTTTCTTTGGTTATGTACTTTCTCTCTATTTGACTGCACCATTAAATTCACATTTTGACTCATGAAGTTCTTTACTAGTTTATGATTCTCCTGCTAAACCCCTTAACCTACAACATTGGTTCCTCATTCTGAGTTTGTTTTTGAGACTCTAAATCCACCTTTAGCATTGCTACTGCTCTGCCCCAGGGGCTTCAGTTTACATTTTAGCCAGGTCTCCACAGGTCATTACAGGTCATCCCTTCCTAGTCTTTCTATATTACTAAATCCCTGCTCTCCTGGGATGCAAGACCAAGTAACCAGTCCTCCCCAATGTACAGCTGGAGTTCACAGAAACCCAAAGGACATTCTGACTGTCAGTTGGATTTCCAGTAAATTATTTGCCCCCCTAAGTGCCAATCTCCCAGATTTGATCCCTTGGAGTCACTAACGCAAATGGCAAATATTACCTCCAGCAGTATTCAGTGTCTTACCCTGGTATAAAAGCAAGTGTTTGGGCTGCTACAGTCTATTCATTTTTTATTATCAGGACCCAATGAGTTCTGTACCTTTTCTTTCGGAAGTCCCTCTCTACAGCCTTAGTTCTAACTGGACACCCCTTTAAACTTATGATAATTATTTTACAGATTTAAAGAATTAAAGAGTAGACCAAAATTTATTGTGTGGAAGGAACAAATACCAGGAGATGAAGGTACAAAAGAGGCATGAGAAGGCTTAAACAAAAACAGGCATAAGTCAAAACCAGAAGACAAATAGATCCTTCTACAGTTATACTTGAAGGGCAATCCAAAATCAATGTCGGGAGAGGAAGTAAAAGTCAAAACAAAATGTTGACCTCTGTAAAAGCCAAAATGGCAGACAAACAAGACGTAAACATTTTTATAAATGTACAGAAATAAAAACTATGATTATAAATAGTGCCCAAATCAATAAAAGACAGAATTATAGCAACATTTAATACGCCAGTGAAAACCAGTACTGGTTAAGAGTGATTGGTCCACTGATGCACAAAAACCTCGGACAGAAAGCTAGCCCATCCTGGGGTCCATTCATACTCAAGTGCCAAGAAAGGAATAAAACTACAAAATTAGCAAATACAGCAGTTGTAAAAAATAGATAAATTAAGTATCAAATGTCCAACTGGAAAAAAAGATGGGTCTTATCCTTGGATGATGTGATAAGATGAAAATAACAAGGAGGTTGTCCTCTGTATCCTTGTGTGTTATGTGTTGACTACAACCTTCTTGTTAAGCTGCCTTGACTCCTATCATCAACTCAAGCTAAAGATGTTCGCCATTTCCTTCCTGTTGAGGGACAGGTTTTTGTAACCACAAAAGAGGGCCCTCAGTTCAGTACTGGATGTCAGTTCCCCACAATATGGAATATCAGTAGATTTTTATCATCACCAGTTCATCACATCTTTAGGTTCCACAATTAAAAAACATCCTTAGAAGTCAATCTGCATTTATTTATTTATGTATTGTTCTGAGTGCTACTTAACTGTAAGGAGCATTTTAATTATTAAATGGCATCAATGAAATCACATAAAGACATACACAGATGATAGCATCTGTTAGGCCAATTATCTGATATTATGGGTAACAGTGCAACTCATCAAACAGAATAACAATTTTTATTGTATGCTGGACTTTTCTTAAAAGATAATGCACAGTACTCTGTGGTTAATACAAAACACATCAGGAAGGATCTTAATTAGAACTAAGAAATATGAACATACACATCTTCTTCTTAAATCTCTACACTACTTTCTTGTTGACATTAAAATTCTCCTTTTCACACATATAGCCTTAAATGGCATGGCCATGTTCCACCCCCTTACCCTACAGAATTTATTAACATCTGTGTTCTAAAGGGGGCGACACGATGGCGCAGTGTTAGCACTGCTGCCTCACAGTAAGGAGACCTGGGTTCGCTTCCCAGGTCCTCCCTGCATGGAGTTTGCATGTCCTCCCCGTGTCTGTGTGGGTTTGTTCCTGCCTGGCTGGGACTGGCTGCAGCAGACCCCCGTGACCCTGTGTTAAGATATAGCGGGCTGGATAATGGATGTGTTCTAGAGAGTTCATGTACAATAAAGGTTCACATGGAATATGTGGACTGTCACCTAAGATGCCCCCTTGATGGACCATCACCATCTTACTTGAAAGATCTGTGCTTTTGAGAAAGAGCTCCAGAAACTCAAATTTCTTCACAAAAGTGAATTATCAGTAATGTCATCAATACCTGAAGTATTCAACTATTTAAAATTAACAGTAACAAAATTCATACTACAACAGATGAAGTTTATGTTCAGGTTGTCAAAGAAGAAATAAGGATTCCCAGCATCCCATCAACAAATACAACTGAAATAACGAATATACACTGTATAGTCTACTGCAAAAAAACAAAAAACTAAAACTTCTCATATCTTAAAATTAGTTAAAAATTACAATGACACAGAAAAGGAAATTATTAGTTGTTGGTAAAGGTAAAGACACTCTGGTTGTAGTTCATGCTGAGACAAATGACTTTAGAAACATAAGAACATATGCTTTGCAGAACAAATTCTGGGAATTTGTTTCCAAAGATAAAGCTCAAATCAATTTTTTATTTTTTTTTCTGCAATTCTCACAGCATAGACACAAAAACTGCACACTCAGAATTTATTATCCAGCCATACTGCATGGGGTGAACAAGAGGGTTTAGTTTCTCAGCCACTGAAAAGCTGTTCACTAAAAATAACTAATGAGACAAACAACAACGTCTACAGGAAAAAGAACAAACATGCTAGGAGCAAGACTCTTTGGAGAAGTTTACAGAACCCTAAAGCACACTATGTGGAGGGAAAACAAAATGAAACATACTGTAGAGCACAGGAACAACCAGCCAATTTAAAACTTTGCCAAAAACACAAAACAAAAAAATCTTCCTTTAAAATAAGGCAATAGTTTTGACTTGGGACTTTAACACAGCAGCAATAATGGAATAAAGCCTAAGTGAGTGTGATGGAGACCTACAGATATGCTATACACCCTTCAGGACATACAGACATGGTAGGAAAGGGGAAACTGTAGCACTACACTCCCCAAATTATGTTAGGAATAAAAAATTAACCCAGAAGATGGGAACATGTTGGTACTTTTATTTTTTTCTCTCCAGCCGTTTTTTTACTTTTTTCTGTCCTCCCTGGCCATCGGACCTTACTCTTATTCTATGTTAATTAGTGTTGTCTTATTCTAATTCTTACTTTGTCTTTTATTTCTCTTTTCTTCATCATGTAAAGCACTTTGAGTTACATTATTTGTATAAAAATGTGCTATATAAATAAATGTTGTTCTTCTTACTACTGAGGTTTAAAATAGTAAGGAAGGTGTTGAGTAATTTAGAGGCTAGAGGTTGCAATAGGGCACCTGATTGTGTTATTTCAAACAGCAGAACTATATTAAATCAGAAGACACATATGTGAAACAAAGTAGATGCCTTGATAACTAAAGATTTCAACATTCCACTCAATGACTTTAAAGCCACTCTTTAGGAAAAAAAGACAAGGAAACTGAAATGACATTCATAACAAATGACTTTTTCCTCACCCAGTTAGCCATAAGCCTAATACAGAGAAATTCCTGTCTAAATGGTGCATTTTCTAATAATAAAAACAGAGTAAAAGAAACACAACAGAGATTACAAAACAGATCTATCTAAAATAGATTTTGGAAACACACTGGTGCACACCAAAGCAAAGGCTTGTGATTTGCTGAACACAGACTTTTTGAGACTTAGAAAAAAATAGAAAAAAAGTAGGAAAAGCAGTAATTGTAAATAATAGATGGTGTCACCTTAAACACATTCTGATTCAGGACCCAGAATAAATTCTAAACCAAATACAATAAAACGATTAGAGAAACGGATGAATAATGACATTATTAGAAACCTTAAACTTACATAATTAAAAGCTCACTCTATAGAATTTTTTTTAATTGTAAAATTCAAATCCTACAGGAATACTTGAAACTGCAATAAGTGTACAGAGCATTCATTCTTGGTAAACTAATATTCATAATATTCATATATTCACATGCTGTATTTAATTAGTTCTGATAGAAATGTATGACTTTATAATATAAACTCATAAGTACAAACTGTTATTACTGATAGTTCAGCACAGTTCACCTCCAAGTAAGTGGAATGGCCTAGTCCAACTTATTATCTTACTGCAACCCACAAAGATGTCTCTGCTTCTTTTATGAATAGGAAGGTACATGATCCATGCAGATTTCTGAGAAGAGAACAAATACATAAAACATGTAATATAATAAACATAATGTGATAAAATATGTAAATCTAATACTGTAACATCAAAGAAGAAGCATTTTTGTCTGTTTTCTTAATTAATACAACCCCTGCACCTGATTGGTTTTTCAATAGTTAAATGTAATCCAGTAATGACATAATATGGCAGAAGTACATGATAAATAGAAAGTTTGCCAATGTGACATCCACATCAATGGGGACAAAACAAATCCCAATAATTACAGGACAATATACCCCACTTCTGTCCTGTGCAAAATAATATAAGCTTTTTTTATGGTTTTATCACTGGCTCATATAAATTTTCATTTGATGTGTTATGTTTATACTGTATTTTGTTATATATTTTGTACTGTTTGTTTGTTGTTCATGCATATACAGTATTATTTTATTTTGTTAATGTGTTTAGTTTATGTGCTCTGTTCCCTTAAGACTTTGGCATAAAATGGAGAGATGCCCTCTGTCTACACATTTCTAGGCAAAGGGTCAGATCCTCCGGACTGGCATTTTTAGTAATTGGAGAACATTTGTTTTGTAAGTACTTCTGTGAATTCCTGTTTTATTTTTTTTGTTTAGGATACGTAGAACTTAGAGGTTTACAAAGCACAACATCCTCAATGTCCAGACAATGTGAATAAGTGATTAAAAGGGCATACTAATGCTTGGGATATATTGTAAAAACTGTTGAATATAAAAAAAAGGGACATTATATACAAACTGTAAGCATAGTAGTCACCCAGCATCTGGGGTATTGTGTGCAGCTATGGTTGCGACAATACAAAAAATATTGCAGCTCTTGAAACATAACAGAGGAAAATAATCAAGTGCATCCCAGAAGCAAAACCATCTGTATTACTCTGACAGGCTGATGGAATTAAACCCCTTTAGTCTGAGAAAAAGGGCTACATATGGACCTTTTTCACGTCTTTATATTTCTGTAAGGCCTTTTATTATATTAGTCCATTGTGAAGTTAATCTTGGTGGCAATACCATTCTGTGCCACCAGGGGACACTCCCTTCAAGGCAGGGAATCATTCAACACCCTGTAGCTTGTAACACTCTGTTGTGGGGTTCAAGGTTCACATATCCTCTAAGGGGGCAACGTGTTGTAGCCTCAAAAGGGTACTGAGGAGGAAAACTAATCTGGTCTTCTCCAGTACATCTCTGTAGTGTGGCTAACTTGGAAGGACACTTGGTGCCACTAGAGCAAGTTCTACACATATGACATCAGCCAGGACACTGGAAGTGCTTATGGGTGGGGCACCAGAAAGGATACTGGGGCATAGCACAAAAAAGCCCTAATTCCTCTGGTCCAGTGAGCTTAGATTTATGAAGCAGCTGGTAACAAAGGCTAAAAAACCAGAGTACTGGAAGGTGAGCAGGGAGAACATGTAAAAGAGTATCCAGGGGTTACTACTGCTAAGACAGTACAGAGGGCCTGGATAGTTGCATTTTTAACGTAACTTAACGTAAGTTCTATCTGCTCTCTGCCTGTCGAGGGCACTTTTATATGTTGTGTGTCCTGCAGTATGTACAGTTCAGGTTTTCCGGCCGACAGTGTAGATAGCTTCACCTGCCAAAAATGTTTAGTTAATTTAGAGTTGGTCGGGAAAATACGTGAATTGGAGAACCGCGTTAGGAATCTGATAGCTATTAGGAAAACCGAAAATTGGATTGACTCGGTTTGTTTAGACAATTCGGCTACTTCTGATTCGGATTCAGTCTCTCCAGGTCCCACTGTAGTCAGTGCGCGGCCGAAATCAGCAGCACCAATTCAGCCACAGGCCGAGTGGGTAACAGTAAGACGGGGGTCTAAGAATCCAAAATGTAGTCCCCCGGCACCCAGGTCACCAATTCGGACCAGAAGAGATTCTCAGCTCTCCGTAGCATGCCTGTGGAAACTGAGAATAATAAAGAGCTCATAATTGGCGCTTCCATAGTGCGGAATGTTAGAATTCCAAACTATGTTAAACCAGCAGTTAATGTTAAGTGCCTCGCAGGGGCCAAGATTTCTGGCATAGAGGCCGCATTGGACCGTGTCGCCGACGATGAAGTATCTACTTTATTGCTGCATGTCGGCACTAATGATATTTATTTACAGCAATCTGAGGTATTAAAGCGGAACTTCATCTCTCTATGCACCAAAGCTAAAAGAAAATGTCGGAATTTAATTGTATCTGGTCCCTTACCTAGATTATATAGAGGGGATGTGATTTATAGCAGATTGCATTCCCTTCACTGCTGGCTAGAAACCTGGTGTGCAAATAAAAGAATAGCGTTTGTGAACAATTGGGATGATTTTTGGGAAAGGCCTGGATTTTTCAGAAGAGATGGTCTTCATCCTAACTGGAGGGGATCTTATGTATTATCCCAAAATATGGCAGCAAAACTGCCTGGTTGACTGATTAGAGCACCATCCAGGCTGCAGTCATGTGATCTTAAATCACAGGCTGTTGTTTATCCCACCTGTTATTTTCCTGAAGCTGTTACCCAAAACCCTTGGGTAACAGTAAATTTAGTCTTGATACAAACCTTAAATTAACTGATAACCAAAAAATAAGCTGTATAATTAGACCAAGGGATAAAACCAGATCCTCCACCAGGGGCATCTGTAATAGAAATTTACTTCAAATTAAAACAAAAAATATATCACCAGTTCAGAAAGAACCATGCAGTTTTAAATGCTGTTTATTCAACATTCGCTCTCTTGGCACTAAAGCTGTTTTGGTAAATGATATTATATTAAGTACAAAATCTGATCTGTGTCTTCTCACTGAAACCTGGCTTAGTAAATATGACACAGTTCCCCTAGCTGAGGCGTCACCAGATGGATACTCGTTCCTTCATAAGTCTAGAGATTCTGGTCGAGGTGGAGGCCTTGGAATAATTCATTGTAACAAAATGCAAATCACTTCTAAAAATGTAGGCAACTTTACATCCTTTGAGGCATTCATTTTAAATATTAAAACAGATTCCAACACAATTATAGTGCTAGTCTACAGACCACCAGGGCCATATTCATTGTTCATGACTGAATTTAGCAACCTTCTATCTGATTTGGCTATAAATTATGATCACGTAGTACTGATGGGGGATTTTAATGTACACATTGATGTGGAAACTGACACTTTTAGCAAATGTTTTACTTATTTGTTAAATTCAGTAGGATTTTGTCAGATTTTCAAAGGTCCAACTCATAATCATAACCACACATTAGATTAACTTACAAAGTTGAAATTCAAAATTTAAATATTACTCCATTAAATTAAGTTATTTCCGATCACTTCTTAATTACATTTGATTTAGTCCTGCCCTTGCCAATGCAGTCACAGATTAAAACAAAGACAGTGCGACATCTAGATTGTAATTCTGCTTCAAAATTTATAGATACCTTGAGTAAGTCGAGTGTAAATGTGGAAAACCATTTAGATCAGTTAACATCAAATATAAACGTGGAATACAATTTAGAAAAACTAACATCACATTATAATGTGACCTTGAGAGATGCTCTGGACACAGTGGCTCCCCTTAAAACAAAAGTGATCAAAGCACATAGAAACTCTCCCTGGTTTAATGAAAACACTCGAGCTGTTAAATTAGAGTGTAGAAAACTGGAGCGCAGATGGAGAACAACAAAGCTACATGTCTTTCAAATTGCATGGACAGAGAGTGTTAATAAATATAAAAAAGCCCTCTTTAAAGCTCGCTCAGAATACTATTCTACATTAATAGATAGCAATAATAAAAATCCTCAGGTACTGTTTAGTACAGTGGCTAAATTAACAAATGGGAATTCAGATCAACAGTGCAAAATACCAACAGATATTAGCAGTACAGACTTTATGAACTTCTTCAATGAGAAAATTAAAAATATAAGATCCCAGATCTCTGCATCACAGTACAAACCACATACTAGCTTAGCAGACCCTGTCTCATATTGCATTCAGCACTTTAATAATTTTCATCCTGTAACTGAGCAGGAAGTCTTAACTTTAATTACTAAAATGAAGCCCACTACTTGTTTCCTAGATCCAGTGCCAACAAAACTAGTAAAAAGTGCCATGGATGTTCTTGCGGCGCCTATTCTAACCATTATCAATAGTTCATTACTGCATGGCACAGTACCTGATGCACTAAAAGTGTCAGTCATTAAACCATTACTTTAAAAGTCAGACCTAGACCCACACATACTAAATAATTATAGGCCTATTTCAAATTTACCGTTTCTCTCTAAAATACTAGAAAAAGTAGTCGCCAGTCAGCTTCAGTCACACCTTACGCATTACAATTTATTTGAGAAATTCCAGTCTGGTTTTCGCACTGGTCATAGTACAGAAACGGCACTAACACGGGTTGTAAATGACATTCGGATATCCTCTGATGAAGGAAACTCCACTGTAATTATGTTGTTAGACTTAAGTGCAGCATTTGACACCATTGACCATTCTATTTTACTGCACAGGCTAGAAAACGATGTTGGGCTTACAGGCCCCGTGCTCGCTTGGTTTAGTTCTTATTTATCACATTGATTCCAATATGTACAGAAATGTGCCGACAGTACTCCATCATTATACAAAGAAGTTCAATATGGTGTTCCGCAGGGCTCGGTACTGGGACCTTTACTGTTTTCACTTTAAATGCTTCCACTGGGATCTCTCATTAGGAAACATAATGTTAATTTTCACTCGTATGCAGATGACACCCAGTTATACCTTTCATTTAAATCAAATGAAGTTTCACCGATGTCTTTAATTAGTTGTGTTAGCGAATTAAAGGAGTGGATGAATGATAACTACTTGTCTTTAAATACAGATAAAACAGAGATGTTAATTGTTGGAGGCAATGACGCGGATCACAACAATATTTTGTCATCATTTAACTCAGTTGGAATCCCAATTAATTTTACTGAATCAGCCCGCAATCTAGGAGTTATCTTTGATTCTAGCATGTCATTTAAAGCACATATTACAAAGTTGTCCAAAACATGTTTCTTCCATCCTAAAAATGTTAGGAAATTAAGGCGCTTTCTAAATAAACAGGATTCTGAGAAATTAATTCATGCATTTATTTCTAGTAGGATTGACTACTGCAATGCGGTGTTCACTGGCTGTTCAAACTGTTCTTTATACAGCCTCCAGTTAATCCAAAATGCGGCTGCAAGAATTATTACAAGAACAAGAAAATATGAACACATAACTCCAGTTCTTACATCCTTACACTGGCTCCCGGTTAAGTTTAGGGCCGATTTCAAAATCCTCCTTTTAACATATAAAGCATTAAATGGCCAATGTCTGAACTTATCATGACTTACAAACCTGAGCGCACATTAAGATCTCAAGATGCCGGTCTGCTTATGATTCCAAGGATTAATAAAATAACAGTGGGAGGTCGAGCCTTTAGTTACAGGGCCCCTAAATTGTGGAATGGTCTTCCTGCTTCTATAAGAGATGCCCCCTCGGTCTCAGCCTTTAAATCTCGGCTGAAGACTCACTACTTCAGTTTAGCATATTCTGACTAGAGCTGCTGATTAACTGTACAGACTGCATCTCTGTTGTTAGTCATTAGCTCTAAAACATAAGTAACATGATAGTTATAATTGAATACTAACCCTCACCTATTCTGTTTCTGTTCTCGGTACTCAAATGTGGCAATTGGTGCCACGACCCACCTGCCAAGTTGTTTTGCCTGCCTGTGGTAAAGCCATCCCTGATAGAGGATCACAGGAATCATGGGAAAGAGGGGTCCTTTCATCGGATTGGCTGGCCCAGCACTGTTTTAGCCGTGGAATGGCCAAATGGGGGAGGCAGCTTGATGGATGAGGTCTCCAGGACTCTAAAAATATCCAAATCTTATTATGTGATATCATCTACTGTTAAATTCTGCTCCGTACTTCTAAAATTTTTATTTTTATGCTGTATTAAGGATTTGTTCTGTTCTGTGTATTGTATTGTATTGACCCCCTTCTTTTGACACCCATTGCACACCCAACCTACCTGGAAAGGGGTCTTTCTTTGAACTGCCTTCCCAAGGTTTCTTCCATTTTTTTCCTACAAGGTTTTTTGGGAGTTTTTCCTTGTCTTCTCAGAGAGTCAAGGCTAGGGGGCTGTCAAGAGGCAGGGCCTGTTAAAACCCATTGCAGCACTTCCTGTGTGATTTTGGGCTATACAAAAATAAATTGTATTGTATTGTATTTTTTTTTTTTTTTTAGTTCTTTGTTGTTCCCCTCCATTGTTAATTTAGTATTTTTTTGATAAACCACCTTTGCATTTGGTACTATAGTTCTTATGGTAATCATTTGGGTTTGGAGTCGACACAAGAACACCCTTTACAGTCCATATCATCAAAATTCTTTCAGCTAAATGGTGAGCCTTCCAATGGAAATTAAAGAGAAAATGTTGTACCTTTGAAACCAGGACAGCTTCTTTAGAGTAGCTTCCACAAAAGTATTCCTGGGAAGAGTACAATTGGCCTAAGATCATCAAAACTTTGACTTTGCTTGTTATAAATGATAGTAGACACACTCCTAGCAGGTTTATTTTATCTATGAATGTTGCTGAGTTCTTCATCTTGTCCTCCTTTTTAGTCGACTTCATATTGATAAGAGTTTGTTAAATTAAATCATCGTGTTTCATTTCTGTTGGGGCTGTTATTTTGTCTTGAAATATGTGTTTAGGAATGTATATTCTTTTAAAATTTAGTACTGTTATCATAAACATATTTGTAAATGTGCATAAAAATAGTGAATATATCCTACTAGTATAGAATAAAAATTGTGGTTAAATTTGGTTGTGCCTTCTCTGAACAGGTTTTATTGAGTTTAAAAATAGATGAATTATAACAACTCTTAGGTTTGCTGTCCATCTTTTTAATTTTAATGCTCCTGCTGGCTTCAAATTCTTCATACATCCTTTGTCCTTAGGGTAAAAAAAATTACCAGTTCAGTTTTCAAACTATTGTGCACTCCTGGTGTCAACAAAGAGGAATGACCCTACGAGAAATGACGAATTTATTTTACCAATTGATACTTTGTATCTTTTTCCCTGCATTGGAGCTCAAGTCTCCATTCTTTTACAAACACACACACACACAAATATACACATGCATACATGTGTGTACACCAACATATAAAAAAGTGAGAAAGACAGGAGTCATGGGCAAAGGGGAATGAGAAAAAACACTAATAAGAAAGTGCTTCTAAAGAAGCTGAGGGAATGTAAAAGAAAGATTTTTTCCAAGACAATGTAGTTTAAAGAAGTGACAAACCTGGACATATGCTCATTTTGTATACATAGGGAAAAGGAGTTAGAAATAAAAAAAAATCTGTTTTCTTTTCTATGTTTTATGGCAGATTTACATAAAGTATTGTAATTTAAATTTATCTCTAAATGTCCATGCACTAAGGTCCACCAGTACTGACAACCTCATTATGCCCCAAATTGTGCTGTGCTCTTTGGGCGACAGAACCTTCAGCTTTATAGTGTCCAGACTTTGCAACAACCTCCCTAAATTAATTAGATCAGCTGACTCAAATAGTACAAAAACAACTTCAAACTCATTTGTTCTTGAAGGCATTTAACTTTTCAAATTCAGTTCACCCTCTCAGTCCAGGAGCTCAAGATGGTTTGCATTTGTATCACTATATATGCTATTTCTTCATGGTCTTCTTGTTATATTTGTATTTTTATTCTGGTTTATTTTATGTTGTTCTAATTCAAAGCTTTGAGTTTCCTATACTTACGTTAATTAAATGTATTATGCATATTTTATTTGTATCCAATGCTGTATATGCCCTGTTGTTCATTTTGAATTTCTGTGAAGTACAGAAGTATAAATAAAATGTAATATTATTAGTAGTAATAGTACCATTTTCTCCCTTAAAGATAGCTACAGAAATTTTTAAAAAAACAAACAAGCAAATCTGTATCAGGAAGGCGTTGTCCACAACACATTATGTCTTATCTTGATTTTTATTGTGATAGACGGCCAGCAGTTCAACCCGGCCGGGGTGCCCACAGTGTGGAAGGATGGGAGAAGGCAACCTTTTTATGATGTTAGATGGCAACTTCCCTACAGTGTAGCAGTGCCCGGGATTCCCGCAGGACACTATTAGACATGGAATTTGGCAACATAGCCCTGCTGGATATCGTGGGTGCCAGTGCTAGAGAATCGGAGGAGTCTTGTCTCATCCATAGCCCGGAAGTACTCCCGAGTCACGAGGACGGAAACCCCAAAGTACTTCTGGGCAGAAGAAAAGTCAAGTTCTCCATCCGGGTCAAGGACTATATAAAGGACTGCTGTGAACCCAGCAAGCGAGCCAGAGTCAGGAGGTAGTAGACAACGCTTGCTGGGAGGTGTGGAGAAGATAAAGAGAGTATTGTGTGTTATAATTATTATATTTACTTGCCTGTGTATGGTGGCTCTGGCGCTTAGGGCACTGTTTATAAGAAGAAAAAGAATTAAAATACTTCTTAGTACATTTACCTGGTGTCCAGAGCGTCTGTCTCTCAGGTTAGAGGAATGATAGTGCCCTCTACTGTCACATCATACATCACTGTGCAAGACTGTACTAAAGTTTAAAAAAGTCACTGAGGAAGCCTTAAACGTGCTCCATTCATCTTAAAAAAGCACAGAGTAATCACGAAAATCTGTTTGTCAAATGTCTGTTGGCCTTGTGTTGACCAGCAAACCCCTATCTGCATGGAAGTCAGTGCAGCTACCAGATGCGCAGTGTGTAGTTTGAGTGTTCAGTGTGTTATTATGGCTTATGGCCTTTTTCCCCCTCAAAGCCATATGATTCTAAACTCAAGCTGTTGCTGTTTTAACTTGGGCAATTCATAACCAGCAGATGTTTCTGAGCAACAGGTGGTTGTGAGAGTCTCGTATTACTTCACGTTTAAATACATTTGTCAGTTAATGACATTGTCACTGGGTGTAACAATGATCTGATGCCAGTCAAGACAGCACAGGGACCAGAATCCTATTGTATGAAAACTAATTGACTTTTTGTGAAATGAAAGCTGCATGAACTTGCATGTTTTGGTAGTCAAAAGAAGGTCAGATATTATTAGTTAGGTATGTTAACATTTAGATTAGAGAAATATGTGCACATATAGAAAAATTCTGGTATGGCCCCACCACAATTTTCATACCAAAAATGCCATTGGAAATTTGTGACATAATTTTGCCTTACAAAATCGTCTGGGGAAACCCCTGGGTCTCCAAGTGCAGGGCCAATGGCCTCAGAATCTCACACCCTAGATTTAAATTTGGACTTGGGTATGATGAGTACATTTATAAAATGCCTAGCTGGGATAACTGCAGATACTGTACACTGTGGCTTGGAGCCACTCTGTAATCCCGCTATGCACCGTACATGCTTGAAGCGTGCTGCACTACTGGCACATACCTTATGAAAATGGCAAATCTGTCGAGCCACGCATGGCGACCCACGGAAAAGATCATGTGGTTGTTGGTTTGACTTCATTCTCCACCAGGATGTTCTTGCAGTTTCCTTAAATTTATCAGAGTTGACTTATGGAAGTTGGAGTTGTCCCAGTCAAAAAATGGGGAATCCGGTCACCCTAAACCAAGGGCTTTCGATGCCGGGCTTCCGAGTATCACAGAAGTCCCACTCTCTGTCCAGATATCGAGACACGGTCTAACAAGTTTTTAAACTTAAATCCTGTAATTTAATGTCTGTCTTGTTAGCCACATGGTAAAAAAAAACTGCATGTGAGAGGACGAATAATGGAAAGTCAGACACTGTACATTACCCCAAGGACGCGGGCAAACAGTGGGCACCACCGATTCGCAAACGGTGGGCAACTCTGAATAAGTGACCCAGACACAGATTCTCTGGCTCATAGACACTGGAGACTTCAAACATGAAAACTTGAAAAAGCGAACTTGTTGTTGCAAAGAAGCTAAGAATCTTTGAAGTAAACAGGCGTGTCACGTTGGCGCACGGATTTGAGCGGGATGACTTGGAGATGAAGGCGTGCTGTCTTTTTAAGAGAAGGCGCGCACGGCACTGAGAGAGAGAGAGAAAGAGAGAGAGCGCGGACTGAGGCACTGACGGGCAGCAGGAGGAGTGGTGGTGGTGGTGGTGCGGCGAGCGACCGACTCAGCCAGCGGCCTCGAGCGCACAGCCAGTGCAGCGCTGCGATCCGAGGGATTGGCGGCGTCAGCGGCGGTGTCGTTCCCTGTAGCGACATGACGTCCCGCAGGTAAGCCTACGCACACGCGGCTTTCTCACACTCGACCTTGCTGTGTGCGCTCGGGCCGTCTTTGCGCTGCCTGGCCCGATCCGAGAGACACGCGTGTGTCTTTGCGCTCGCCGGTGACGGGGCGCTTTGATTTACATACTGGGTGGAAAGGTGCTAACGCCACACAAGAAGGATAGACTAGCTGCGTCCGGTTTTGCGGTGGAAAAGACGAGTTTGCTTTCTAATCAGTTTACGTGACGCCGAGGAATTCTTTGACGAGCATAGCCCGGAATGCTACAAAATAGCGCGCGAGCCCGTCGGCCCGCTTATTTGGGGTCAGTCGTGCACAAGTTTGCGCGTACACGCGCCTCAGAAAGAGTGTTTCGGAACTTCTTAGATACCAATAGGCATTAGCTGAGTGTTCCTTGCTGCCTGGAGGACAACAGGTAACCTTGTTACAAAACTGTTTAGCAGTGGTGCTTTAGTGGAGAAAGGGAACAAATTAGTGCACTACATAGACTTGGGCGTAATCATGTTGAAAAAAAAAAATAGATTATGGGTAATCAAGAACAATGAGGAGCATTCAGTTTAGCAAATGTAAAGGGGTCGGCTCTGTCAGATGCCAGCCTAGATATGTAACATAGCATGCAGATGAGGACAAATAAACAGTCACTCAGTTAGGAATCCGGGTACCAGTAAGGCAGGTTAAGACTTTGGAGTTCAAAACTAGAGGATGCTAGTTCAGATACCGCTACAGAGATCGTGTGATGTGCCTGTGAAATGTTGCATGTCCCATTGGATAAAGGTGACAGCCAAATAAGTCTACAATAAAGAGCAATTCAAACACTGTGTTATCAACGGTAACACGTGTAAGTAAGTAGGCATATGGAATTGGCAGTGTGTTTTTTTTTTTTTTTAAATAAATAACAAATGTACACTTCTGCCCAGTAGGAATCAGGGTGCATACACTGTATTAGTATGGTAATAAATTAAGGTAGTAGGCCATTCAGGAACACAGTAGAGCAGTGGTTCCCATTCTCGGTCCTGGGGGACCCACTGTGGCAGCAGGTTTTTGTTCCAACCAGATTCACAATCTGTGATATTAATCGATAACAACTGATCTCATTTAATTAGCTGGTCTTTTCTCTTTCTCTTTTATTTTGCATTCAAAAAACACAACAGTATGGTTTTTACATTTATATGACATTTAGAAATATTTCTGTTTTTTCTAAAACTATAAATGCTTAACACTCTATTGTTGTTTTCCTGTTATTTTCCTTTTCCAGTGTAGTTTGCTCCCTTCATATAACCCTAATAGTGACACCAGCATAGCAGACACCCAGAATAATGAAAGCTGCAATTACTTCAGTGTCAGACTCACTAATTAGTAAGTGATAAATTAAATAAGCAGGACTCCTGGAAAAGCAGAATGAAAATTAGGTTGAAAATACTTGTAATGACTAAAAAAAACTACAAATTCCCCATATAACTGCTTATTAAAAATCTATGAAACTTAGTTTGTAATTTCTGCATTGGCTCCAAAACACATAAACTGGGAAATAATGGCTCACTTAATTAGACTAAGACTCCAATAAAAAATGGAAATTGGTTGGAACAAAAACCTGCAGCCACAGTGGGTCCATAGGACAGAGTTTGTGAACCACTGCAGTAGACCATTCAGCTTGACAAGAAGAGAAAGGGACACATTTCGCTGTCCAACTTGCAATGGTCACAAACTGCATAAGATGACTAAATAACGAATGGATGTTTGGAATGAAATATCTCTGTGGTAATTCAGTTGTACAAAAGTCTTCAGCAAGTAAAACAAAAAACTGAGACACACAGGTCTGTGGTAATCCAGGAAAACAACAAAGTAAATATGTCTTCGGTGGGGAATGTGAAAGATGGTACCGTTTCAAGCACATAGCGGGGCATGCAGTTTTGTCAGTAAGTGAAAGTGACACACAGGTCTGTCAGACATCAGTCCAGACACACAACAGGACTTGCAGGTGTGTTTGTGGGTTAAAGGGACATATAGCCCCGTCAGTGGGAATTCTGGACATACAGTCGTTTAAACAGGATACTACTATTACTAATAATCATTCTTTACATTTATATAGCGCTTTTACAGGTTAGTGAATAATCTAAAGTCATGATATGATATTTGGATGTGAAAGGAAGTGACAGGTTCATCATACTGTGGTAATGTAAACAATGCAAATTAATTCACAGACCAAAAGTACAAAATGAATAAATATAGTGCCCAAGCAAGATTTTGGTCATCAACTGGGGAGCGACAAAGCTCTGTCAAAAGACAGCCCAAGTATGCAACAGTACATGTAGATGAGCTTGTGTGAGAGAGAAAGAATACCGTATTTTGCTAATTACAAATCTGGTAACATTTTTCCTAAAAAAAAAAAAAAAAAAAAAGGAGAGAGAGAGAATACAATATTTTTCTAATTATAAATCTGGTAACATGGCTAAATTGATAGAGTAGTAAGGCACACAAATTATGGATAATCCAAGCTCGCTGTGAAGGATGCAAATTTGGCAGTTTGGACAGATCTGCTGTAATCTAGATTCACAGGTCTTTAGTAAGAAGTGAAAACATAATGCAACCAACATTTCTGTTTTAATCCAGACACATAACCGAGTAAACTGGTCTTCACAAAGTAAATGTGGTAGATGGAGAATAACCCAGCATGCAGTGCAGCATACAATTTTGCTGATAAGTAATGGTCAGGGCATATAGGTCTCTTAGAAATCAGTCCATGCACAAAACTGGACATGCAAATACAAGTTTATAAAAAGAATACACAGTTATGAACTTGGGCTCACAGCTAAGTAATATGGGCAAGCAAGATGTTAAGTAATCCAAATAGACTGTGAATCATGCAGGTATGACAGGAAATGAAAGGGACATACAGCTCTGTGGTAGATTTGCAAGTGCACAGGCAGCTTTTTAGAAATGAGATAGCAGATATAGTTCTTTTTAAGCATGAAGTAAGGTATGCAGATATAACTGCAAATGAAAGTTCACATGAAATCTAATAATCCAAGTGAATATGCTGTGGGGAAATAGGGAGAATGTTTGTAATCCAAGAAGGAGTTGGAAATGAGAGTTTGCTAATGGGTATATATGGCACATACGTCTGCCAGAAGGCATTCAAGACACAAAACTAGGCATGTGGATTTGCTAATGTTAAAAGGGAAAAAAAACAGTAAAAATAACCGTGAAGCTGACTTTGTCATGATCCTAGACACACAACTGTGCCCAAGCCTCCTCAGTAAAATTGTAGGTCAGCAATGACAACAGCAAGTCTCAACACCTTTTACAGTGGGCAATCCACATTTGCAATAGGATAGTCAAATGGATGTTTAAAATATGTAGTTTGGCCACTAGGTAATTCATTTATACAGTGATACATGCCAATTTGAAATTTAAATGTAAACAAGACATACAGATCTTGTTTCAAAGCAATTCAGATGAGAATTTATCTCTTAACAACACGAGAAATAGATAATGAGGCTCCACCAGAGGGCAAACCAGACATGCAGCATTTCCCAAGCACAGGAAATAAAACTGTGTACAGAAATATATCCTACATGTATTCATTACATTTTACTCTTGCAGAGAGTAAGCCACGGATATCATGAAAAAAAATTGATGTGAAGGTCTTTCAGGACTAAAACAGTAGACAGATCAAGGCATTCCATGGAAAGGAACTAAGCTCTGCACACAAAGTTGCTGTAGAAAGTTTTAGATGGGAATTTGTAAAGTAACTCTCTTAGAGAAAACAAAATCGACCATGCCACTGACACTGATACATTTCACACAGAAATCCTTTTATTTCTTAAAAAAAAGTATGATGGACAGCTTCATAAGCCAAGATACTTGTTAAAGGATTTTTGTATGAATTTTGATACCACTGCAGTTTAATATTATGATAGAATATATTGTACTGATATAATAGAATTTACTGTATATACATAAGTGCTATTAATATTTCATGATTTTTGAAGTCTAGTACTAGTGAGTAAAATAATTAGAAATATATTTTAGTATCCATTTTTCTTTGCCTGTTATAAATTTTATATACAGTAGTCTGTAAAATGTACTGTGTATAAATTATTATCTCTATAGTTAGTAAAACAGTAACAGTGTGATACAAATGAGACAAAACCTAAATGCATAACATTAGCTGAAGACTGAAGTTTCTTTGCCCTTTTAGTGTTTTAGACAGTAGGACTTTAATGAACTTCAGATCTCGATTGGCAGACTTAAAGGGTTAAATGACCTATTCTTGTCAAAATTGTTCTAATATTTATAGTTTTAACGCCAAACTTTTTATAGCCTTGATACTGTCATGTAGTCCATAAAGTTCATATTAGAAATTAATATAGTCCTTTAATATTTCATACGTGTATAGCACCTTTCTGTAGTGAACACTTTTTAATGACAGCGATAAAGTACAATTGCTTAGATTTACAGTATATTGTTACAGTTGATTGCTGAGGGTTACACAGTGAATAAGAGGTGGGTACTGAATTGGCACCCTTCAAGTTTGAGATATTTTTATACTGTACTGTAATTGTTAGCTATTTTATGGATCATTTAAAGTTAACATTTCTTGACACTTGTAAAGGTAAGTCTTTAAGTAATAATTTTATTCAGGGTCAGGTCAAATGTTCAATAAGTTTTAACGTGGGAAATAAGTGTATCCCTTTTTCACCACCTTGCTGTGGTTAAGATTCACTGCAGATAGGTCTAGGTTTCTTAATCTGGTGGACTGGTACCAGAGAAAGTTAAAAGGTTTCTGCTACTTGTGTTACTTTGACTATTAAGACTATCATTACTGGCAAACTTTCCTTTTTCAGACAGTATGACTGAATTGTGCTTTTGTTCTTTGGCTGGATTGAATGTTGATAATATTTTGAAATAAAATGTTTAATTCTTTCCTTGTTGCCAAGTGTTGATCTCTTTGTTGATTTATGAGCAGAAAAGAGATTACACTAGTTTTGCTCTAGATGTGTCACTGTGATCCAGTTGACTAAACTGGTATGATAGTTAGGGATTAGGTCAGCATTGCTTTCTAGAAGCTGATTCTTTCATGCTGTCTGTTGGAAGTAAATTGAATAATGAAATGACATCTTAAAGAGGTGTAGGGGTCCTAATGAATGTTTGGCAGGTGGTAGATGACAATCTAAGTGAGCAGCAAAGAGTGCAAAAGCAGCACATTTTGAAATGTTAATATTTACAGCCAATATTTTGCATATGCTTGTAAGGATCAAAATTTGTGCCTTTGATTTATTATTAGTTAATAATTGAAACCCCTTGTTAATCAGTAACAACTGGGACATCTCTTAAACAGATTTTGTCTAAGTATCTGTTATAGTAGAGTGTTTTTGTTTTACCTTTTTAATGGAATAATAATACACTTTTAAAGCTAAATTTATAAATAATTAAAAATTTCAGAATAATAAATGGTTAAAAGAGCAATCCAGATATATGTATGTATGGATAAGTGTAGAGATGTTTACAGTGGCAAATGTTAATGTGTCAAAGGTGAAAAAAAGGCTATGTTTAAGATTCTTTTTGATAATGTTTATACCAGGGCTGTAGAGTCGGTAGATAAATCCTTTGACTCCGACTCCTTAGTTTCCGGTACTTCTGACTCCGACTCCTCTGTGTTTAATATGCTAATGTATTTTCCTTATTGATTGAAGGAAGGCAACGTCATTTAACCACAGAACTACTGGCTAGGAAGCTGACTCTACTGTATTGGCCAGTTTAAACAAAAGACAAGAACCCCTGAACGCACATCAGGCCATAGCACACACCTCCACCTACATCATTACACTTGTTTACACTCAAATGAACTTGTTAAACACATTATATCTGAAATAAAATGAAAACACTTTTTGTAATGTAGCATAATCCAGATTACTATATGTGAATGTCAGGTTGTATAATAGCTCAGCTGAACTTCACACTAGTAGTAACACAACTATGCACCGGACTGTATTCTTACATCAGAGAAGTACTTAATTATGACTATTGTTTGTGAAATGGGACATTTGAACTTGCTGTATATTTTTTTTCATTACAATTTAAATTTATTAGCAGTTGGTACATTTTTGCCGACCCCAACTCCACGTACCCAAAATTGTCTCCGACTCCACAGCCCTGGTTTATGCTACTGTAGTTTAAGTGACACAAAATGAATATTTACTTTTAAGAAGTCTTGTACATATATTTCATACTAAAAGGCTAAAAATAATGCATTAAAATGAAACACTTCATCTCATTACCTAATCAAAGCATCTTGAATAGGGGATTGAGAAAATAATTATTACGAAAACAAATAACACTGTCTTTCTTCATATTGAGTGTAAAAGTAAGTCATACAGTTCAATAGAAGTGCAGTTATCGAATGCACCGTGCCTCTGACAAATAAAGTCACAGAGGTACTTGAGCAGTCCATCTGAAAATACTGGGTTAAACTAATATTGTACAATGTAGCATTTTGGTGGTGATATGAGAGGTGTAAGAATGGTTGCTTGGCAATTTTATGACATGACAGCTGTTGTTTTAATTGCAGATTAATGTATAATTGGAGTAATATTTGTTTCTACACAAACAGAACAAGCTGAACATTGACACTCAATTAAAGCAAGATTGATTTTTTTTTTTTGTGAAATTGGTTCCTACTCTTAAGTTACCAATATTTATGCTATAAAATGGCAACTTCATACACTCTCTTTAATTTTGTTTAATAATGCTGATTACGTTTCTTTTGTAAAATATAAGCTGCAGGTATGCATAACTGTTCTATAACTTCTCCTCTCTGTGCTTCTTCATTGCCAAAATCAAATGTGTTCAATGGCGTCTGTATAAGTTAAGTTTAATCCCTAAAATTTGGCTTATCTGCTAAATGTTAATTAATTTTTCTATCTGTGTCGGCAATTTTTTGTCTATCACAATTCGTTATTTATTCATATTTTGTAATATATGAAGTGTTGTTAGGTGCAACTCTTTTATGCTCAGAAGTAAAATAGTGGCAATCAAAATGGACCAGTTTCTTTGCAGTTGCTATCATCCACACAGAGTATAGGAAAGTTTATATGCCATAAAATGTGTTGAACTGGAAGGCTTTTAGAGACCACCTTTATGTGGACTAATAGCTGTAAAAATTGTGTCATACTGGACTCTCTTTTTTTTTTTTTTTTTCAAAGTATAAGACCTGCAAAGATTTAAAAAATGAAGCTAAATGTGTAGAATTAATTCGGACTATAGTCTCCTGCTTATTTGTCAAGCAACGAAAAGTCAGAATTCCATAGATTGTGGTTCGGTCAGGTCAGGTTGGGGAGAATGCACTGGTACAATGTGTTGCCACACCCACCACACAATAAAACAGCTCAGCATTCTGGTTGGCAACCCCCTCAGACAGACACTTGGTCCAGTCCCACCCTCTGGAAATGACCAGCTGTCTGCAGCTGCCAGGTATTATGTGAGCTCCCCTTGACCTGGTCCAGCCTCTCGAGTCCTCAACAATGAGGATCCTGCGAGCCGGATCACCGTCAGGGAAATTGTGTCACATGCAAGTAGCGCTGCAACTGACGCTCTCTCACAATGCAATGTGCCTAATTCTGGACTCTATGATCCACTGCCCGTTCAACACACAGTCGAACCAACAGTACCAAAGGATATTCCAAACAGACTACCAAAGGAGTCCAGTCTTCATCTCATGTCACAAGATAGCATCCATGTCTCGCAACCATATAGCAAAACAGAGAGCACCAGGACTCTAAAGACTTGGACCTTTGTCCTTTTGCAGAGATATCTTGAGGGCCACACACCCCTTTCCAGCAACCTCATGACCCCACCATGCTCTCCCAATCCGACTACTGACTTTGTAGGAAAAGTCACCAGAGACATGACTGTCTGCCAAGGTAAGTAAACTTCTCGACAAGGTCGACATTCAGACAGGCACACTGCTGATGGCTCTGGCCAAGAGGTCATTAAAGGCCAGAATTTTGTTTTTTTATCCAGGACACTCACAAGCCCAGACAGTAAGACTCCTTGCTGAGTCTCGAGAGCCCTGATCAGAGCTTCCATTGACTCCACAAAGATCACAGCATCATCATGAAAGTCAGGATCAGTGAATCTCTCTTTACCAACAGATGCCCCACAGCCACCGGACCTCACGACCTTGCCCAACACCCATTTCATGCAAAGATTAAACAGAGTAGGAGCAAAAATACACCCCTGACGAACAACAGAATCAATTGGGGGGGAAAAACGCAGAGATCCTACCTCCACTCTGTGCAGCACTCACATTAGCAGTGCACAGGCCGGACATGATATCCAGCAACTTCGTGGGGATCCCATGAAGTCTCAGGACATCCCACAGGGCAGGTCAAGTCAAGCGCTTTACAAAAATTGACAAAGGCAGCAAAGAAGCTCTGCCAATATTTACGTTTGTGTTTGATGAGAAACCTCAGTGCCAGGATGTGATCGATGGTAGACTTCTTAGGTGTAAAATCAGACTACCCCGGTCGCAGAAGGTGAGCAGTTGATCATTGATCCTATTGAGGATAACTCTTGCAAGGATCTTAATCGGCACTGAGATCAGGGTTATCCCCCTGTGTTTTCCACAATCCAGGCAATCACCCTTCCCTATCCCGATAAAAACAAGTCCAGTTTTCCAGTCAGTTGGGATGACACCCATTTCCCAAGTGGAAACAAAGATTGCTTGCATTGCCAGGTGGACAGCCTAACCACCATCCTGGGGAAGTTCATCCTGGATACCACAGATCACTGTAGCCTTCCCTGCTCTCAGCTGGTTTACCACCTGTGCAATTTCAATGAAAATGGGTGGTTCACAGCTAATTGGAGGATCAGCCTCATGAACCAAAAATAGACAGAAATAAACTAATTAAAAAAAAAAGGTCGTATAACATCGAAAACCCTTAAAAAAAGCAATACAGTGCTTTGCAATTGGAGTGATTTGCCCTCTTAGTTGATCAGTATTTGGGTACATTCTGGTAAAGACATTGGTTGCAAGGAAAGTCTGCTTGCACGAAAACTGTGCACCCATATATATGCAAATTGATTGTATGGTTTTATGTGTGGAAGAATAATTTTAGGGTATAAGAAGAACCAGAATATAATATAATAGACTTTTATTTTATATAAATCATTTGGGTGTAAACCAATGAACCAACCAGAGTAAAATATATACATTGATAGACACTGTATGTAAATTCAACAGTTTATAAAATGAACCTCTATTCTTTGTTTCTTGGACCAGAATGCTTCCTCCAAGGTATTTTGCCGAGGAGTAATTAAAAGATACAATGAACAGCTTTTCTCCAGCCTGATTACTGAATTGTCCTGTTAGAGGATGTTTCTTTCTTTAATAAGATGTTAAATTTCGACCACATATATGTCTTTATACTCTTCCCTCAAAAATTATAATAAATTTGATGTATAATAATATTGTAGTTTACAGATATGACACTTGCTATAAAATCAAGTTTGGCCCTTTTTCAGATCTATATAGTGTAAGCCGTGAAGAAAGATTTTTGTTTTTTTTTTCTTTGAAAGAAAACAGGATACATGGTGAAGGTGATTACAATTACAAAATAAAAACATTTATGTAAGAATACACTTTTTTAGAATGTTTAGTGAGGACAAAGTTTCATTTAGTACACTGTAACATTGCACAATGCCATTTTCAGTGGCTTAATCTAATAGCACTTGGTTGATTTTGAACAAATCAAAATTAATTATCCTTGCATGTCTGAGTGCATTCAGTCAGTCAGTATGTTTCATTACATAATCTTTTATAATTCTGTGTAGATCTGTAAAGTTCACTTAGATTGTATTGTATTTTTTTTTAGGTTTAGTCAAGAATTCCATCTTTGAAAAGCTCTGGTCATCTACTGACAGAATTATTTGGGATCCCTTTTCAACATTGCATTGAATAGTCATTGTTTAGTCCTCGGCTTAACTCCTCTGGGTTAATTTTGTAAAAAATGGCAAGTTATTGCATCTCTTTTGTTTCAGTGCTTGTTTGAATGTATTTCAAGTCTGTTTTTTTTTTTTTTTTTGCTATTTTACTTAAACTATTATCAGATCTCATCAATTATTGTTTAGCAAAATATTCTAAAATGCATTTTCGTATAATAACCATTGGTCACACTTCAGTCTCCTGTATGCTCATAATGTTTGCAGTGCTACACCATTTCCATGGATAATGTGTGTCATTTTGCAATTGTGTTGTGCATGTGGATCTTTAGAAAGGCTCTCATGGCCTGCACTGTTTTGATTGTGCCAGATGCAGTATCAGGTGTTTATCAGTTGAACAGTTTAGAATATTAACTATGATTGATTTTAAGTTATACTAAAGAGAAGTCAATGAATAGGCAGCTAAAGAAATAAATCATGAATCACCCTTGTAATTCTTATGATTTTATTTGGTGTATCCATAAATTTGGCAGCTCTATCTTGTTTGGTTGAGAGAACTCAGGTTTCTAGTTTGGATGCATGTCCACACTAATTAAGAAACATCATGTTTTTCAGTTAAATGTAAAATATGGTCATGTTGTCAATATGTGGTTTACAATGGAAATTTGGCAAATTTTTAAATGAATAATAGCATATAACTGACCATGTAAATTATTCTTTAGAATACAAGATTCAGTCCCCGCATATGCTGCTTTAATTTTTACCACGCTGTCATAATACAGAAATCGCATATTAGCTATATCAAAATCAATGTTCCCCTTTTATATTATACAATAGTGTTTAGTCTGATTTTCATCTGTACAGTGATGTCCAAAAACAGTTATTGCATCGTAGATTCATAGTTAGAATGTATTAAAATAATGTAGCCCACTCGTTTTTGTGTTTCACCTGTGATTAAAGCAAAATCGCCAATTTCTGTTCATCACACTGTTATGACTAAGAGGTATGTCACTTTTCACTTAATTTGACTATATGGTGATGAGTTTCAGTTTTGTTTGTTCTTTGTATGTTTGACTGATCAGTGCTGCTTAATTTAGCATATCCCTCATCATTATTTGAAATAAAGAAAAGTAATACCATCAAGTCACAGTCTTTCTTTTTAAGACTAGCTCTGTTACCCAGCTTCCCTGTGAAATTTCACAAGACAACAGGCCTCAGTTATAGTGCTCTTGGTTAATTAGATATATCAGAAGTACCATTTAAGTATCTAAGTACTTTTTTGTATACAATATTACAATATTTGCCTTTTTTAAACTAGGGGCTAATGTTATTAGTTCACTTACCTTTAAATATGTTACATACAATTGGCCATAAGTAAAACATTCCTACCATACATTAGTTTCTGCTTTTCCTATTGACTGACTTTGGCTTCTGTTGATGATTAATGTGAAACACATTAGAAGAAACTGTAATATAAGAAATTTAAATATGTAATGACTTGAATAATGGGAAGCACTACTTTTTTTTTTTTTTTTTGCGTTTTTGTCACTTGTACATTGAAGCTTCTTTTTTTTTTATTTTTTTAAAAACAGCCATGCAATAAAGTAACACTGAATCATGTTTTACTTTATTAGAGAAAGTAATCATTTTTTTACAGGCTGTATATTTAGGCGATCCATGCAATTAATTAAATGTTTGAAATAATTATATGACATACTAAAATGCTTACACGGCATACTGAAATGCACCCCCTACCCATACCTCCTTGAATCAGGAGGACAGGAATTGGATTAGGTTGTTTTAAGAATGGAATTGCATGTAAAAAGGGAGTGGAATATAAATCTGTGTTTAATAGAACCTTTCTGTAAAACAGCAATGAAAAGATTTTTCTGTGTTATCTGGAGAGTAATATGTGTTATGAGATTTTCAGAAGATCATCGCACCACAGCGTGACTCATAGTAATGCTCACACCTGGATGCTGCTTGCCAGGAAATTAACAGCATAAAACACACAAATTCACAACCTTCCTTCTCAATTGTTTTTTTTTTTTTTTTCCTTTCTTTCTTTCCATTTATTAAATGAATATAATATGTGAGAAAAAAAACCCATCTAAATACATTATATTTATTGTAACGGTCTGAGTAACAAAAACACTGGCAAAGTAAATAAAGTTCACTGACTATTTATTAACACAACAGATAGTATATTTGTTTCAGTATACAGTGTAAGCATTTCAGTTCAGTATTTGGTGTATGTACTGAGAAGAATGAATTAAGACGTAAACAACAACATACTGTATATAGAAAAGAAATAATATCATGAACTTAATGGACTGTTAGTGTAGGTGCCAAAATTTTTGGTACCCAGGCAAAGGTGTAAAAATCATGCCCTTACATCGGAGTTGTGACAATGTTCGGTGCGTGTAGTTTAGGGAATAATAAATAGAAGGGGGGGAACTTGGTCCCCCTTGGTGTTATGTGACTGCACTGTACACAGTGTCCATCCGCTGTCTCTCCTGAGCTGCACTAAGCACCATCAGTCTGGGCTTGTTACGGGTCTGAGGAATGCAACTTCTCCTGTATTCCTCTTTCCCTCCTTGGCAGATAAACTAGAAGTGTATCGCGCACCTCGAATGTGTAACTTCATTTTACTTCAACTTTGGTGAACGTTCCATCTTCCAGAAGACTTCCGAGGTCGCATCACATATCATGCGGTTTATTTTCCCTTCTCAAAACAACTCTGTTTATTCATTTGTCCGTCTACGCTAATGTCAGGTGCGGCTGTTATGCTGGTGCCATTCAACTGGCAGAGTTCAATTGGCAGCATGTCTCTGCTGAACGGAAAAAAGACAGGGTGCCTTAAAAAAAGCCCACTCGCTATAACATTATTATTGATAAATATGGTCAAATGAAAAAAATGCACATTTTGACTAATTTTCCTTTTCAGTCAAAGTGTTTTTGAGATTTTGGAGTATTTAGTTTTTCTATTGTCGGGTTTTTTTACCCCAAAATATTGAAAAATCGAAATGTCTTTTCCTGGCAGATACCTTGTTCCATAGATGTGCCATCCTTCTAAATGTCAGCTTTTTAACTTAATTGGAGATGGTGTTTTTGTTGATGAGTGAGTGAACGACCCGGTCAAGTTTGCATTCTACTGTATATAATGCAACTTTGATCAAAATTCTTTTCATATTCAGTTCTAATTTTTGTAGCTTTTTTTTAAAAAAGAATTCCGTCGTAAAAAAGAATTTGTTTTTGTTCTGAGCATTAGTGTATTGTAGAAATGTTTGGTTTCATGATTTGATGATTGCTGATTTTTATGTGGACTTGCTCATTAAGTGACTGGTCTGTAGCCAAACTGTAAATTTATAATAGGGCCCAATGAAAATCTATTTATTTTTTCTAAATTATGTTTTGTTACCACTTTTTCCTGTATGTATAATCCACTACTATAGCACAAACATTAGTGAAATGACATATTGCATTGATTTCAAATGGCACTTTCATATTCAGTAACAACTCTATATTCAAAGCATAAATTAAATTCCTAAATGAGTGAACAATGAATTAAACCTTGCAGTATTACTTTAAATACAATTTATGTCTCTAAATAAAAGTGTACATTCAACTTACAACATAGGAATTCACCAAGCTAGAAGTCCTTATATTTTAAAGCCCTTAATTAGTGCAATTTGTTTTAACTTGGAGCTGTGCTTATTTGGCCTATTTCTCTCTCCGACACATTCCCATTAAATTCCGTAATTGTGAGAATTGATTCACTGGGCATTATATTTAGGGTAATGCTATCTCTGCAACCCTTGGAAGTTCCTGTCCAAAGAAACAGGGCGGACTTTATTTGAGGTACATTGTAGATATGCTCCTGAAAAACTGTCGCCCCGATTTATAAAAATCGCTAAGACATTGGCATGCCCTGCATTTTACAGTTTAAGATTGTTTATCTTAGTTTCTTGACCATTGTCAGGTTCGTGTGCTAGTAGTTTCAGCGTTTTCCCCCATTAGTCCCAAGCCACTAGCTAACACACAAACCTTTACTAATGTATAGCAAATCTGTACATACTCCGAGGAGCAACAGTTCATTTGCAAAGAACAACATTTGGTAAAAGAACATGAAATGTGAATCATTTTTATGGATGATAAAAGGAGAGACTACACAAAATGTCTAATGTTCAGAAAATTTGTAATAATCTCTCCCACACTTCTTTATTCGGTGCATTTTCATGTTAATATATGAAATGTTTTTATGTGTCAGTCCCATGAATCCATCCATATTCTTGCAGAAGTAATAGGGCCTTAATCTATAATGTAACAAATAAATGAGTTGTGAGGCTGGTATGATGTGATATTTCTGTACATAATCTCATTTTACAGGCTGCTGAAGCTTTGCTAATGTCTACTAATATCATTGTATTACCTGCCTTTGTTATTGCAGAAACAGGCCTAGACACCAAGATGCTTATTACTGTATAAGACCCAACCACCCCTATGCTTGATAATATTTGTGTTTATGGGCATTACTTCTTGACCTGTTATAAATATCTAAGACGTTGTGGGTTTTTTTGTTTGTTTTTTGTTTAAAATCTTTAAATCCCTGTGAAATTGATTAGCAGTAAACAAAATTTAGGACTGCTTATTAAACAGATTTTGCTTGAATTAACAAAAGGCTCAACAAACTTAGAATAAGAAAGTACTTTTTACTATTAAATCTTTCAGTTTAAATGGTAGTGAGTTTGTAGCACAAAGAGTTTCACAATTTCTTTACCATGTACTTCCAAAGTTCTGCTTTTGTTTTAAAACTAACTTGCTTCTAGTCTGATGCTAAATGTTCAGATATCATAGCTCAAATTTAAGATTTTAATACCTTTTATTTATTTAATTTTTTATTTATTTATTTTTTGCAAAAGTGTGTGTGTAGGGCTGGGTGATAAAATAATTAAGATAATTATTGCAAAATATCTTTTCAGTAGAAACATAAAACGGGCTCGATAGAAAGTCGACATAACTCATTCCATCCATGTTTTGACAGACAACATGAAAAGCCAATAAAAATGAGAATAGCGCCTTACCAAACCAGTCATGGCTGGAATAGAGTTACAGCCATGTGAGGCTAGGCTGACACACACAGCATGGAGTGTAGCAGCTGGCAACAGGATACGTGCTATTTCAGCAGCGGCACATGCCAGTACGTCAGGAGTGGGCATGAAATAAAACAGAAAATGATGACGGACATTGTTAATGAAAACTCTGGGGAAAAAAAAATCAACAATACCGAAGAAGACATCCCAACAGACACAGCCCAATGCTCAAAAGACAAGGACATTGTTGAAAAGAAGGGTCCAAGGAATTCGGTATTGTTGGAGATATTTTGGCTATTTAAGATGCAGAGTAGCATGCACTACAAATTGTGTCAAAAACATGTTTCCACAAAGACAGATAATGTTACTGTTTGTGTGCTACCATCTGAAGTAGTGCCATCCAACCGAAGCGAGTGCTGAACTAATGGGGATTTCTTGTGCCTTTCTTTTTTTTTGCCTTGGAGCATAAGCTGACAACAATTAAGTGAACATGTCAATTTTGTTTATATTCTCCTTTGTTTACATTTGAAAGCTGCTTGAATTTGTACTAAGGATATATATATATATAATTAGAATATTTTTTGTATGTGTAAATACATCTTTAAACATAAAAACAGAAGGTTTCCTATTGAAGCTGCAAGGTATAATCTGTTACAGTGTTCCTCATGAAGTGTATACTTGTGGTCTGTTGATCTTCATGTCAGTTTGAACAGACTGGCTTGGTATGTGTGGGCTTGTAGACTCTGTACCATGGTAGAGGTTTGGTGGCTTTAGAAATAATTTGAAGTGGCATACAAGATATTCAACATTATGCTCTCCATTTCAGTATTCTGCTCATTTGAATTTGCTTGTGTCTTTATATATGCCTCCTCTTTTTGCAGTTTCTTTTGCAATTTACTTTGATAATTAACACGTGAATAGAAATTAAAGTATGAAACCTTATGAAAAACATGGAGTGATAGATGCTGGGCAGGCCTCTAATTAAAGGTAAAGGAAAAACCTGTACAGTAAGATTATTCTAATATTTTCATTACGATTAACCTGAGAAGTATTGTTTTTTATTGACATTTTTTTGCTTTTTTTTGTGCCATGTATGTATTTGGGGTCTGTTCATTAGTGACACACTTTTGGTGAATAATTCATTGGCGAAAGGTACTCGTCGACAGTGTGTTGGAGCACAGATGTACAGCATTGTTTATAATGGCACTCAGTTTTATATTACTCTTTCCTCCACTACTACCTCCTGCAGGTCGAGTTTATCCCATAATGAAGACTTCTTAATTGGGGGTAGTGTGTCAAAAAATGTATCAGAACTCCTACATACCCCTGGCAATTCACCTTTATGGCACCTCGCTTAATCAGAGGCTGATTTCTTGTAATTTTGCAATTCTTATGCGTGTTGGGGGTAGTGTTGTTTTTGTTGTTAAAATATCTCTTGAACTTCTGTAAAAAGTTACATTACAAAATGAATTGAAGTAGTGTATGTGCCAGGTATGTTGGGCAATCTAATAAGAAAAAAATTAAAAGAAATAAAATATAGCAAGACAAAACATATTAAATTTTAAATAATACATTTTAGACAGCAATAGTTATTCTTACAATGTTTAATAAATTAAAACATTTTTGCTTATATGGTTATAATTGAAAAATAATAGTAATTTGCAATATATTGAAGAATTAAATTGCATAAAGTATAAAAATGCAATATTATATTGTGAAATAATTCTTGGGATTATATCATATAATGGAGACCCTGTCAATTTCTGGTAGTACAAGCTATACTGTGGACAAAACTGTTGGATAGTGCTCTATATTACAGTTACTGACGAATGGGAAAGGTGGAGATTGAAGCTAATATCCTACAGTAATTTAAATAAAACATTTTTTCAAAGGTGATTGGGAGTTTGATATTGTTGCTTGTTAAAGTAATCCAGCACCTTGAATAAAATAATACCTAAAAATGGATTGTAACCTCTACTGTCATTAAAACTGGTATTTAAATATTAGAAATGTAATATGATTGCTTTTATCTGAGTGCAAGTTAATCTTAAATCTAAAATGACAGATCAGTATTCAGCTGCCTTGCTGTGTGGTCCTAATGAAGACACTTAATTTACTATTGAACCAAATGTATGGTATGTTCATGCTTGTATTGTGGATGTGCAGTTTAAGTAGTTTTGCTTATGAACATTTACAAAAAATACAGAAATACTGTTTGTACAAAATTGTACAGTTTGGATTAATATTTGATTATATGAGTATTCTGTATTACCCAATTTAGTAAGTATAGTTCTTGTTAAATACAGATAACTAAATAAAGGAAACATCTATAAAAATATGTTAACAGAGGTCTTGTGACTAAGATCTATCAGTAGAAATGTATTTGTCTTGGCATAAATTCCAAATGTTTCTCGAAAGACATTTTACCATGAGAAATGTTGTTTTGTGATGGGATAGAAAGCCCTTTTTCCATTATTTTTTAAAAGTGCTCCTTTGGATCCAGACCTGGGGCCTCATTTAATAAACTAAAACAGGAAAATGCTTACACCAAAAAAAAAAATAAATTTATCAAACCTGGCGCATGCACTTTTTAATCATTTTACCGTATATAGATCACTGTCACCTTATAAATATGCATACGTGAGCACACCTTCAATGCCACTCTGAAACATCAATATATGCCGCATGCTAGATAAAATCATACATATTCAATAACAACTGCAAAACTTCATTGGCCAGTAACGTAGTTCCCTGCTGACACGTCAAGATCCCACCTCCTGCGTTCAAGAATCTGGCTGTGCTCTGAACTTGAGAGAGCAAGATCATGCACATTTCTGTACTATGGTGTCCGGGAAAGGAGGGACAACTATATGGTTGAATTTTAAATAGCTGTACAACTGAGCGGTGGCTCTGAGGCTAGGGATCTGCACTGGCAATCAGAAGTTTGCTAGTTCATATCCCATAAATGCCAGAAGTGATTCCACTCGGTTGGGCCCTTGAGCAAGGCCCTTAACCTGCAATTGCCCCATCCTGGGTGTGACATTAACCAGCATCCAGCCTTGCAAGTACATCCTCTAACCTGTAGGGAAAACATGGGGGTTGGTGGCAGGACTGGCACTCCAGCCACTATTTAAAAAAAAAAAAACAAAACAAAACACACTGTTCCATTCTATCTGAACTAGTGTGGTGCTGAAACGTCACCCGTTGCGTGGTCCTAATCTGGGATCCAGAGGTGATTTGTCATGTGATGGGTGCGGCAACACGCTGTATCAGCGCATGATCCAAACCTTTATCTCTCTCCTATGTATAAATGTTTGTTTACAGTGGTTTAAAAGTCTGCACAGTACACCCTTGACAACAAAATATTTCCAAGTTATGAATGATTCTCTTCATTTTAGTACTTAATTAAACATGTAAAAAGTGTTGGGTTATCTAGGTTCAACACTACTTGTACTCCTCATTTTTTCTGAAAGCTGTTGCAAGTAGAAAAGAAACATATTCATACTTTTTTAAAAGATGTTTGGAATTAGACTCCTAAAAATACATTTACCACTTAGTATGTAGTTAGCCCTGTGATGCAAGTGCCTCTGTATGAGCAAAGCAGAGCAAATATTTTGTACAATGAGTTAAGGAAAGAAAGCAAAGGTTTATGTGTGTTTTTTTTTTTTTTTTTTTTTTTAAATGGTGACCCGTTGTTATTGCTAGCTGTCCCATCTTTCATTCATGCTGCCTCTCCTTCTGCTCACATGAGTTGAGAATTTATTTTTTGTCACCAATTAAATTCCAAAATTGCAGCAACACCTTTCTGGGATGCAGTCATGAATGCTATCATGTCTGACTCATTCTCTTAGTTCAAGGTGGACAGTCTGTAGTGCTTAAACTATGAATAAAATCCATAAAAGTAGAAGTTAAACCGCAGACCTTTGATTCTCCTTTGTGTTGTTCTGCATTTCCACTCTTAATCAAGTAGGCCTGGGTTTTCCAATTAATTATTTTTCATTTAAGTCGTTCAATATTGATTCTTAAAGTCTCAAGATCGATCTTGTGAATCTCTATTCTGCTTAACCTCCTTAGCATTACATTTTTTCTCAGAAAAACATTTATAAAGCATTGCATTTTTTGGCTTGAAAAATTGCATTCTTATTAAATTTCATCTTTCTGCTGTAAAACGTGCAAAACTCAAAGTACAAAGTCAGAAGTGTAAAAAGTATAGTAATTATACAAATAATAATATACAGGGGGTCCTCGGGTTATGACACAGTTCCGTTCCTACAACAGTGATGTAACCCGAATTTTGGTGTAAGTCGAACACATTTGCAAAATCATAATCTAGAACATAAAAACACAAAATGTAAGCCTCAGAAAAAGGAAAAGGACATAAATACACTGTACTGTAGTAACAGAAAAAATGAGTGAAAAAAATCCTTACCTTTATTCCTTCTCATGTCTCAATTTTTTTAAGTTTTTATGGCAGTGAGCGTTATAAACTCGAAACATTGTATGTCGAAACCCGAGGACCCCCTGTAATGTCAAAAATAATAATATAATGTCACGAGTGGCACTTTTGGATTCCCAGAATCACTTTCGGTTTCACTCGCCATTTCATTTTCACTGCCTGAAGATGGATTCACTTCATCATCACTACTGATGTGAGGCGTTTCTTACGAGACGCCATTATGAGGCTAAGAGAAGATGTGTCTGTACCATTGCCCGGGTAATGCTTGAGCCTGATGATTATGCAAGACATGCCTATACTGCTGCTTGAGTGACGTTCAGCACTAACACTTACAGTATGGCACTTTTGCAGCCTGAGTAATCCTTGTGTTTTACACGAGACGCGTCTATACCGTTGCCCGAGTGATACTTGGGACTAACATTTTTAACATTATTTTTGCAGCCCGTGTGACAATAAAGTCTAATACAGGTAGTCCCCCGGTTACGGACATCCGACCTACAGCATACGAACGGGGCTACAGCTGCGACGCATGCACCTCAGTAACTGCCGCTTCGTCATCTTCGGCTTGGAGACGCTGCAAGCGGTGGCTGGACAGAGGCTGGAGGGGGACGATTTCGCTGCTCGCACAGTGTAGCGTCCCTCGGGTGGCTCCCAGCGGCAAACGATTTCACTGCCCGCCCACCACACACAGCTGCCCCATTCATTATCGGTGGGCTGCTGGTGATGCTAAAAGCAGTGACCCGGTTGTGGCTCAATGGAGGCCATTGAGGGTGAACGGGGCGGCGGGGGGTAGCATTGTAGTGTGCCTCAGAAGGTTGCCTGTTGAATGGGGGCGGTGGTGGGTGATTCACTACATGCCTTTCGCCGCACTGTGTTCGTTCTTGGTGGGTGAACGCTTCAGGCAGCATACTGTAGTGGAGGTCACAGTGAGGTGGGCTGGTGATGAACCGCCCCTCGCCTCCCCCATTCATTCTCAATAGCAAGCCTGCTTGTACTGTTACGCATATAGCAGGAAGTTGTCTCTTGTCAGTACATCAGACGTGTTGATGACCGGCGCCTTCCTGCTGTGATAGCGTGTACAGTGCTGTGTAGAAGAGCTCATCTTAACCTTTTGTCTTCACCCTTCAAGAATGTCTCTGAAACACAAATCTAATGCAAGTGCTGGTGATACAGTAAAGAGAAAAAACATCACCATTGAAAATAAAGTAGAAATAATAAAAAGGTCAGAGAGGGGTGAAACACCATCATTCATTGGCAGAGCACTTGGTTACAGTCTGTCAACAATAGCATTTATTAAAATAATGTTTCGACTTACATACAAATTCAACTTAAGTACAAAACTACAGTCCCTATCTCATACGTTACCCGGGGACTGCCTATACTAAAGAGGTTAATTAATTTATGTAGATTTTTGCTTATCTTTGTTTTTGGCTTTCAATCCAGTAGATGGAACTAATGTGCCTGTTACGGTGTACTGCAGAAAAAGAACTTTACTACTTTGCATAAAATAGTGTGTCAGCTTCTTAGGCCAGGTTTATACTTCACGCAATGCATGCTGCAGCAGACCCTTCTGCTACGCAAGCGTTGTACTGTTTATACTTGTGCGCGTACTTTACGTAAATCTGGAGGAATCCACCAGGTGGCAGTGCGAGATGATATCACGGTGAGAACAGGTTCGGCATCGCTGTGTTGTGAATTACCTGGAGCACCTATTAAATCCTTAATGATTAAATCCATCAGTCCAGGGATTTGTCCATTTCAGCTAGCATTGGGCACAAGGCAGAAACAATCCCTGGACGAGGCATCAGCTCATCGCAAGGTGAATACAAGCACTCTCATACATTGGAGTCATTTTAGTGTAACCAAATCTGCATATCTTTGGAAGGAAACTGGAGCACACTGTGAAAACTCACCAGGAAAACATGTAAACTCCAGGCAGGGAATATCAGCGACGTGACTCCCTGCAAGACAGCAGTGCTAATGCTCCCCCAACGTGTCACCCCCATGTGTGTAATTATTAACAGTATTCATTATTTAAATGAAATTACCGATTTATCTGTAAAATGTAACATACATACTTTAATGCATTTCATCATGAAAGTGCCATCAAAGATAAATCTAAGGATTCTAAATGTGCAGAGAGTTGAAATATCATACATTTAATGTGCTCAGTGTGGCGATGTATTGCTGTTTGCCGTTACTCTCATGACCAGCGGAAGCCCTAAAAAAAAGATGGCACAGAAGACGGTATGTGAGACTTTTAAAATATATCGTGTCATTACGATCGGGAATATGCGACGCTTGAATATAAAAGCACCACGAATGCATCTGTATGTCGGCATTTTGCTTCACCACATCGAACCATTCATCAAACATTGAAGCGTGCACACCGATTTCATAGGATCCGCAAAGAGGCTTTCTGTCACATGTACCAGAGTAACCAGAGACTCTGACGTGATATTCCAACTTTTATCACATTGCGCCCTCCGACTTTTTGCTGGTACTGCAACTCATGCACGTGTCGCATTAATTTCTGAGAACCTGCTCAGAGGATGCATCAAATGAACGCTGGGAACGTGTGGCAGCCATGATGCAGGTGCGTATGCGTTCTGAGCGTGAAGTATAAACGAGCCCTTAGACGCACAAGTCAGATGTGTGGATTTACTATGGATTAAAACGGTGCGTTGGTAAAGAACAACTGGATAAAAGCAAAGCCATTTGTAAGCTGTGCAGCTCAGAAGTTAATGTTGTAACACAACAAATTTGAGGAATCATTTATCCTGATGTCACCCATAAATGTAATCTCAGTTGACATCCAAAGTGGAGCTTAAACAATCTGCTCTGGAGATGTTGTTTAACTCCAAGCTTCCATTTAAGTCACCTTGTACCCAAAAATTAACAGAATATATAGCACATTTTATCTGTAAAGGTAAGAAATCCTACAACGTGCTTCACCTGGCAAGGCAAGCGGGCAATTGTTGGAATTTTCAGAGCAGCCTACGATACAAAGTGGACTTGTGCTCAAAGCAGCTGACCTGAAGTAGCTGAATAATCATTATCATTCATGATGGCTGGTTCTTTTTCTTTTATATTCCATTAATTCAGTGCCACTGTCAACAAGCATCAGCTCTAGATCATTGTTTTAAAATGCTTCCTTGTCTGAGGACTTCTGGGGCACATTTTTGAGACTGATGAATTGCTGCAAGTGAGCAGCTGAAGACAGGAGTCTTCCCATTGTATTTTTAATTTTGACTAATTCAAGATTATTTTAAATGTCCAATAGGGGAATAAATTTGGCTAACAGTTTAGTTGAAGAGTGTCTATATGGAAATTCATGACACACAAATAGGTTATTAAACAGCATTTACTATTTAAAATGTAATATTTGATTTATATTATTCGCTAGATGATATAGATATAGGTGTTATATTGAACATATATTAAACATTTAATTTCTTTCTGTAATTACAGTAATACTTAAAAGTTAGAATAGATGTGTGAATTAGGAAAAAAAACTAAAACTATAAATGTCTCTGATAAGAAAACAAGCTTTGCAATCATCCTTTCATCCTTAAAACTTTAAAATAAAAATTAAAAAAATGTATGATAATTCTTTCTAAAATGTAATTTAGTTGGCAGGAATACCAAGCTGTTGCATGTGATTCAAAATGCAGTTGCTAGAGATGGGATAATTATCGTTTTTTATAATTAACCATGTTGAAATTCATGATGGTCATTACACCACTTCATATTTTAATTATCATTGTAACTGTATAATGTATGATGTAATCATGCCTGCTTGGGCATCTAGTGTTCAAATTGCTCAGATCAGTAACATTTTATGGATTGCATGCTCATGTCTCAGTAAAGATTATAAAGCCTTTTATCAAATGTCCATAAAAAAATAACTCCTGGTTAAAATAGTCTAGTACGAATCAACATGTCATTAACATTCTGACATTTTGAGTGATTTGGATGGATGGATAAACTTAATAATAACCCGTAATAATTACTTTACCCCATCTACTGGTGCAAAAGTATCCCATTCAAATCTGGGTTTATTGCTATGTGCCATGGTAAGTGACTGTACATGTATTGTCCTGATGTATGTATGACTGTGTCTGTACCGTTTATTAGAGACAGTGATCCATCCATCCAGTATATTTTGTTCATTCTAATTGCTAGCACAAGTCTTAAAAGATGCTACGTTTACATTCAACCTAATGAATTGACTGAAAGACTTCAATTGAAAACATTCACGTAAATGCATGTGAAATAGAGTGATTCAATTGGTGAAATTGGTATATATTTTAAATAGTTACATTAGGGCTAGAAATTCAGTTTTTGATTATGGGTGTTCCACACAAATGTAGCAATTCCTGCTGAATTTCAATTTTAGTGGACATTTTTATTTGGTAAGCAATCTCTCTTGCTTGTTATTTTTTATTAATCTTTTATAATTGTGCCTTATTGATTACTTTGGGAATTACCTTTTTTCCCCATTGTATACATTTTGTTAAGTTTGCATGTAAAGGATAGAGTTGGTATTGATTACACTATGGAGCTGCGGGTTTGGCAATCATCTGTTCAGTGGAGCTACACAAGTGCACAGCTGTAGTTAACGATGAGCTGCATGGTGCCCTTTGTTTAAAATACACTTTAGAAGAAACCCATACTAAACTTTCTTGAAGTGAAGGCTGAAAACAGACTAAAGTATATTTTTGTGCAAAAAACAATGCAATCTTTCAGGAAATTGATTTGAATTGTTTAGTGACTTCTTCTCCATTCCTCAGGCATCCTCTCACTTTCTAAGATTCCATTAAACAATCTGGTTAAAAACTGCACTGCCATCTCTCCTAAACACCTCCATGCTTCCATAGGTATGTCATCTGGACCAATGGCCTTCCCATTTTTCATCCTCTTCATAGCTGTCCTTACTTCCTCCTTGCTAATCCGTTACACTTCCCGATTCACTATCTCCACATCATCCAACCTCTTGTCAATATTTTAGAATAAGGGGGATGTGCAGGACTGCATAAACTACAGTGGAATAAAATTGATGAGCCACAGCATGAAGTTATGGGAAAGAGTAGTGGAAGCTAGGTTAAGAAGTGAGGTGTTGATTAGTGAGCAGCAGTATGGTTTCATGCCAAGAAAGGGCACCACAGATGCAATGTTCGCTCTGAGGATGTTGATAGAGAAGGCCAGAAGGAGTAGCATTGCGTCTTTGTAGTGGTTATGGACAGCTTGACAGACGAGATTAGACAGGAGTCCCCGTAGACTATGATGTTTGCTGATGACATTGTGATCTGTAGCGATAGTAGGGAACATGTTGAGGAGACCCTTGAGAGGTGGAGATATGCTCTATAGAGGAGAGGAATGAAGGTCAGTAGGAACAAGACAGAATACATGTGTGTAAATGAGAGGGAGGTCAGTGGAATGGTGAGGATGCAGGGAGTAGAGTTGACGAAGGTGGATGAGTTTAAATAGTTGGGATCAACAGTACAGTGTAATGGGGATTGTGGAAGAGAGTGCAGGCAAGGTGGAACAGGTGGAGAAGAGTGTCAGGAGTAATTTGTGACACTGGTATCAGCAGGAGTGAAAGGGAAGGTCTACAGGACGGTAGTGGGACCAGCTATGTTATATGGGTTGGAGATGGTGGCACTGACCAGAAAACAGGAGACAGAGCTGGAGGTGGCAGAGTTAAAGATGGTAAGATTTGTACTGGGTGTGACGAGGATGGATAGGATTAGAAATGAGTACATTAGAGGGTTAGCTCAAGTTTGGACGGTTGGGAGACAAAGTCAGAGAGGTGAGATTGCGTTGATTTGGACATGTGCAGAGGAGAGATGCTGAGTATATTGGGAGAAGGATGCTAAGGATAGAGCTGACAGGGAACAGGAAAAGAGGAAGGCCTAAGAGAAGGTTTATGGATGTGGTGAGAGAGGACATGCAGGGGATGGGTGTAACAGAGCAAGATGCAGAGGACAGAAAGATATGGAAGAAGATGATCCGCTGTGGCAACCCCTAATGGGAGCAGCCGAAAGAAGAAGAAGAAATGAATTAGTATTCAGTTTCACTCCTTTTGATTTGACAAACTGACGGCTGCAAATTTGTGGCTGCATTATGACTAAACTTAAAAACACTTGGAATTTGACGATTTTTTTTTTTTTAATTTCTGTGGTGGACAGACAGCCTTTAAAACTGAAACTTAAAAGTAAAATCAGTGACACACACAAAAAGATGAACAATGCTCATGGATAATTTTCAAGAAAATCCACTGTATCATCAGTTGCCATGTCTTTAATGCTGAAAAGAACAATCCAACAAAAATGTAGGATGCTTTTCTCTGTGATACTACAATTCACCTTTACATTCTATTATGGCCTTTTAGAAATGTCTTTTGGTTTTGGCAATGGTACGTAGTAATTTTCAAATAAATAATAATGTCATAGTCATTCTCAAATCTAGTTAAGTCCAGCATAGAGAACTAGAGAGTGAGAGCCTGGCATGGCAGTACTGGGCACAATGTTGGAAAAGGGCCTGGTCAGCGTACTAGTCCATTGCAGGGTGCACTCATGTACACACCGATATTCACAATGGGAATATTTAACCAAACCTGCAAAACACAGATAAAACAACACAAGAGGAAAAACATTTAAAATCCACATAGGTGCTGGATTTGAACTGAAAACTCTGGTTTGTAAAGTGGCAGTTCTAATAAGTCTGCACTACTGTGCTACTTATGGACATACTAGCTATATTTTAACTTAGACTATAAGTATGAATGCAGTTAATGTTTATTGTTGACTGCCCAACTGCCTTTAAACTACAGAAAATTATACAGGAAAAACAGTTTAGTATGGATGAAAATATTTTTAAAAACTTATATTTCTCAGAATATTTTATTTTACATTCTGTAAATTTTTTGCTATCCTTGCCTTCTACCTAATATGAGTAGAAATTTCAACATGCAAAATTAAACAATTAGTTTATTTCTTTAACTTCTTTACGATAGGTATATATCAGTTGATTTTCGTAGCAGTAATTTAAATACAATCTCCTGTGTACAGTAGCATTCTTTTGCAGGTGACTCAAGCTGCATGCAGGAAGCCAGAGCTGAGGCAAGCATAGCCCTTGCTTCAGAGCATTGTTTGACAAAAAAACAATTAGTTGGCCATCTAGACATGAGAAGATGCATACGGTGAGTAAGACAAAGTAGTTGTATTGTCCCATATGGGAGTCTGAGTTGCATAAAAAGACAAGCAAGAGAAAACTGAGCTAAAAGACCTTTATTCTGCAACTTGAAGGAACAATATTGGAGCTTTATACAAACACACAGCAACCTTGACAATTTTAGTTGTCTTGCTCCAATGGTGGTTCCTTCAGATTAAAAGAACTGGATTGCATCTTCCTTGGGAGCGTTCAGTTCAAGGGAGGCAGTAGAGGCAGCTAAAACAGAGCCATGGGTGGTCTAGACAAGACAGAGAACAAAATGTCACATAAGTGAGCTGGCTTTGGTCCTCTTAACACTGTGTCATAAATTAATTGCATGCTATTGAACAGCATCTGATCCCACAGGGGTAAACTTTTTAAGCTGTTTGAAAGTGTATCTCTTATATATCTGCCTGTTTTCTGAAAGTGTTTTCTCTCTGCGGTATCGTTCATTCTACAAGCAACTTTGACAGCAGTATGAAGGAGATTGAGAAAGGGAGAATACAGCAGGTATTTGTATGCGCACCACTTCATGCGAGGTTGGGAGAGAGAGTGTGAGAGTACAGTATACAAAGGAGTGCATCTTGTGTTTTTATCTCAATGTAAATGGACACAAAGTGAGTGTGAGAGTATATTAGTGGTACAGGACGCATGTTTTACTTGCTTTTGTGCTTTTGTACCATATTCAGTATTGTGGCACAAGAGCATGAGATTGTGTTAGCACTGCTGGGAATAAGGGGTAGTGAAAATACTTGGTGAACGTTTCCATCTTCCTGGTGTTTCTGTCTGAAAGATTAAGAATATCTGCAAGAATATTCAGTGGTGCCTGAGACATCAACAAGACGAGAGGTTCTTCTTGCTCAATATAAGGGAAAAGCATTATTTCTGTTTTTTTTCCCTTCCATATTGTTTTAACATTCTATTTTCAATTTATCAAACATTGAATTTATGTAACCATAGTGTGTGTAAGTTGAAGTTCTACAATAATTCTTAATTTGAATATACTAGGTGTCTTAAATGTTCACCTCTATAGGTTAGTGCATAGTAACGGCATCCTTAGCAGCTATTGTTTCTTAAGGTCTGAATATGTTTCTCTTGCACTTTATTCATGCATACTTGTCATATAATCAAGTGCTTATATGCATCACTATATCTGAATATTCCAGGAATCTGACAGGCAATGACGTCTCCCTGATATGTGCTCTATATATTTCTCTGTGCCTGAAATGTTGACAATTGTTTAAATTTTCCAGTGTATAAAAGAACATGGAGTATCTTCACTTCTTACAAGTAAATTTATGCTGCGTGCACTTTTCCTTAAATTTCCTCAGAAGGGACTTCTGCTGCCTGGTGTTTCAACTGAGTGTTAGCAAACCAGAGAAAATTGTATACATTTCTTGGTTCAGCAGTCCAGTCTGTTATGCTTGACTCTGATGACATTTCTTCATTGTAGGAATTAACTATAAAATGCCAGACCGTACGTACTCCACTTAGATTACAGATGAGCTTTTTGAGTGATGACTGAGCAATCATACCAATTAGAAGCAGGGCAGTGTTTTGGAGAAGGGGAGAAATTTGTTTGTATGTTTGTATGAAAATGGCAAGACCTATCCATCTCATCTACAAAAGAAGAAAACCACATACAAACATTTCAAATACACACTGTGTAGAGACAGTTAAAATAAAACTATAATCACTAACGTTTAACTGTGCTCTACTAAAATGATAGATTTACTATTGTTTTTTTATCAGTATGCTGCTGCTGGAGTATGTGAATTTCCCATTGGGATTAATAAAGTGTCTGTCTGTCTGTCTGTCTGTCTGTCTGTCTGTCTGTCTGTCTGTCTGTCTGTCTGTCTGTCTGTCTGTCTGTCTGTCTGTCTGTCTGTCTGTCTGTCTATCTATCTATCTATCTATCTATCTATCTATCTATCTATCTATCTATCTATCTATCTATCTATCTATCTATCTTATAGTGCCTCACATATCTATCTATCTATCTATCTTATAGTGCCTCACATATCTATCTATCTATCATATAGTGCCTTATCTATCTATCTGCCTGCCTGCCTGCCTGCCTGCCTGCACTATTAGAGAACTGCCATGAAGCACATGATTTTAATTGGCACATAATTATCTTTTAGCACCAGTCTATGAAGATAAATTTGTAAAGACAATGCAATATCCTTGTGATCCTGAACTACAGAAGACAGTTTGAAAATGGGTGGATGGATTTTATAGTATGATACAGTAGTGCAATTTGGGCACACACATTTCTTTGAAAATAGGTTTTAGTTCATCTCATGGCCTTCCCGAAGAGCCTAATACTCCCATAGAACACACACACCTCAGTGACAGAAAGGCATGTAAACATTAAAAATATTAAATGCACAGCTATTAAGACAAGTAGGGGCATGTTCATACTTTGGCTTTTCTCTTTGTTATTTTCATTGCATCATTGCACAGGTTATCTGTGGCACACCAGTTAAATCAATTATATTCTATTGTCACTATTTATATTACTGCTGAGGAGTGTAGTGCTATTAAAAATGCTTATTTTGAATACATAGATGCTTGAAATTGCATCATTGTACAAAGTAGTATATATTTTTTCTACACTATAGGAAAATGCATAATACAGGAAGGCTGATCCTCCTCATTGCATAGCAGCCACCGTTCCTGTTTCATGCAGGAGTTCTGAATACATAGATACATGCTGCAAGCATCATGGAAGGATGTCCTCAATGTTATCTCCATCTCCGTTGCATCTTTAGGATTGCAATTTCCATAATTACCATCATGGCAAACCAGGCACCAAAATGCAGTTTACACGAGTCATCAAAATGTCTCCACATGATATGAAGTAAACCCAGTGATTTAATATAAAAAATTGCTTAAATACAAGTATACAGAAACTATATTGAAAAAACACGTGTCAACATGCATCAATGCATGCACATATGTGTGAATCAGGCATAAGGCAGCACATCATCAAAGCAAGAATCTCTCTGGAAACATTAAGACAAGTAGGGGCAGGTCGACCAATGGCACGTTTTGTGTTGTTCAGGTTGAAAGATAAATTGGGTATATTTTAAGTCAAAAGTTATTTCTCACAATCAAAGAATAAAAACAGATTAAAACTTACCAAATATGTCCACTTTTAAGCAGCAGTTTTGATTTAACTACTTCAGTGTTTATGAAGCATCCTTGTGATAATAAAAGGAAACTAGAAATAGTTATTTTGTCACAGATTCAAGAACTAATTTTCTTGAGGTAAAATAACATGTTCACAGCCTCAGTTGTGGGTGGCGTTCTGACAACCCAAAAGCCCCTAGTGTCAAGCTATTTTCTGCTTATAATCCTAGTTTTGTCTCTTCACTTATGTTCTGACCATGGCTTATGACAGCAAACAAATGCATGCTCAAATAATAAAGTAGCAAATTGGCGCTGCTAAAGTGGCCGAAGTAAGGGTGCTCTATAATGGATTGCCACACTGTCCATGATGTATGCCTGATGATTGCTGGCATAGGCTCCAGTTGCCCTAATTCTTTTACTTGTACAAGCTAAATACCTTTATATGTAAATAAAAATGCAAGTTAAGTGTATGGGTTAAATATTTAATTATATAAATTTTGGCTTTTTATAAGCAATTGTGCGCAAAGCAGGTCCTAAAAATAAATAAACTTTGTTTTTTTTTTAGTTACTTGGGATAAAAGCTTTAATTTGCTTTGTTCATTTAATGCCCTCCTCAGTGAACAGGCTATTCAGCTCCATTCCTGGCAGACATTTTTTACCTTGTTTTCTTTCCCCAGGCATTGAGGTGCATTTTCTTTGTAAAATTACTTCCTGATAATAGTATTTTGGGTAAATCACACTTTGGGTGAATTCTGTGTACAGTACAGAGTTTTCTATATGTTCACCATTATATGCTTTCATTCTTTCTATCTTCTGCAGATCATATTTCTGAACTAATTTTAGCAGTGTCCTTTTTTTGGGCATATTTTGACCTTTGCTTAATTTGCATATGGTATTACATACACAGCTTTGCTTCATGCTAATTCAAGTTTATTGTCATGCACAAAGAGTACAATACAATTCTCACTTCCATGTATAACCAACAAATATCATACTTGTGCCCACTGTTTAATTTATTACATGCTTTATTAATGTAAGAGTTATTCTGAAAGAGTGACATTAACATTTTAATAATAATAATTCTTTGCGTTTAATTTTTGTTCACTGTGCTCCTTTTCAGCTTTTCCATAACAGATGAATCTTGGACATTTTTCTTATCACTGTTAAAAATATGGACTTTGTTTTTGAAGAACAGTGCTTTTGTTCTTTTCTTTAAGTAAGTTCCTTTACACATTCAGTAACAAAACGGTGGGTAAACCTCTGCAATTTTTATTAAGTACATTTTAAATGCTGTACTGTGTTAAAAGTGTAAGGAATGGCTACCAGAATTGGTCCATAGAGAACAGCAGTTAGTTCAAGATGATTGCAAGTTCACATGTGCCTAAATAACACATGTTTAAAACCATTTATTCAAATAACATTAAAATCATTTTAAACACCATTAAATATAATGCTTGTTTCAGAAAAAAATAACTTGGTTTTAATCGACTGCTGTATTTTCTTATGAAAAAACTATAACCATCAAGGTGAAAATGAGAAGGCAGTGTCATGAGCTTAAGACACTGCTGAGCCTAGCAAACCCTTTACATAATTTATGAGTTCTGCTCCCTCCCAACTTGTGTTGAAAAGCAGACTACTCTTGAATTAGGTTTCATTCTCACAAACACCCCAAAGGGAAAGAAAATACAATGGAATATTAGTCTAGCTAGGCGGGACGGTGGCGCAGTGGTAACGCTGCTGCCTCGCAGTTAGGAGACCGGGGTTCACTTCCTGGGTCCTAATTGCGTGGAGTTTGCATGTTCTTCCCGTGTCTGCGTGGGTTTCCTCCGGGTGCTCCGGTTTCCTCCCACAGTCCAAAGACATGCAGGTTAGGTGGATTGGCAATCCTAAATTGTCCCTAGTGTGTGCTTGCTGTATGGTTGTGGGTGTGTGTGTCCTGCGGTGGGTTGGCGCCCTGCCCAGGATTGGTTCCTGCCTTGCGCCCTGTGTTGGCTGGGATTGGCTCCACCAAACCCCCGTGACCCTGTGTTCGGATTCAACGGGTTGGAAAATGGATGGATGGATGGATATTAGTCTAAATAAGAAGTATTCAAGAAGTGAATATGTGTATATTTTATATAGTATCTTCAATTATTATCACAATTCACTTTTAAAAGCAATCAAAAGCAATAGAGCCTAAAGAAACCCTGGACTTAAATGCTTTCTTTGTTTCATGCTTACTTAATATCTATTAATCCCTTTTGAATCCTTATCTACAATTCAAGCATAGAATTAAAATTACTCTTATTTTTTAAAGAATAACCATCACCAACTACTACTTGTAGTAAGGCTGATCACAACACTGTTGAACTAATTGATGAGCTTCTTGGACTGGTTCTTGACTATCCTGGTGCCCATAATTTGTTTTATGTAGTGAGGACTCATTTTATACTTCCTGTGGCTTTTGGTGTCCTTCACGGTTCTGTGCGTCTCGTACTTCCACCATGCTTACTTATCCATCAAAATAGTTTCACTTTCCACTTTTTCATCAATGATACAAAGCCATACTTATGAATCACACTTTGCAGTGAGCTGGCTGGTGAAAAGCATAGTGCTTGTTACAGTAAGAAAATTCTATGTGATGTGCTTTAACAGTATTCTGAATTTTCAGTAGCACATCTTGGTTGGACTTGACTTCATGCTACCAGTTATTTAAAAAACTCCATCTATACCTCTCCTTGTCAAATCCTGAAATTTCTTTTCAAACTTCCATCCCCTCTTATTTGGATTGCCTTAATTCTTTCTTTATTTGAATTAAGTCAACGGATCATATGCAGTTCTAAATAAGTCCATCAAAGTACTGAGTTGGTATAAATGCAGTGATCACATTACAGCTCAGCTTTCTTGACTGTTGGTTACAAAATCATAATTAAAAATATGTAACATTCTAAATTCCAATTAATCCAATTAAAATATTGGTTTTAGCAGATCCTACTAGAGCGTTACACTGGACAGGGCACTATTTCATCATAAAGTAGTTATAGAACTGCTATTATTTAAAAAGCTGTCAGCATCACAGTCCCAGAATGACTGTATACACTACTTTTTTTCATCTGTGAAATACAGAAATTACTACTGTTAAGCTATTTTTATTCCAGTATTCTTACTGTCCCAAAGTTTCATGACAAAACTGTTGATGAGGATTCATGAAACCTTGACCCTTGCATTGAGGAAGAATTCCAAAAAATTCTGTTCTTCATTTAACTATATACTTTGTATTAAAACTGATTTCCAAAGTCTACTTGTCTCCATTCTTGTTATCGTGTCTTTTCTAATTTTTTTCTAAAGTTTGTAAACACTTAATTGCTATTTCTACTCAAATAACTTTTCATTTATTTTGAACTCCTATATTTTCTGTTTAATACTGTTCTGTGATCTTGTTTGCTTTGTAATGTTTTTAGATAATGTATGGTTTTAATAGTCAAACATTTAATCTGGACTTACCATGAAAGTCACTAATATGAAGTGACTCTGTACTATATAACTTTAAAATGTCAATGAACATTTTCAGTTTTATTTAGCACCTTATATATTTTGTATTGTTAACAAAATACTTTTACTAACAATTTTTAAAGGATTAATTTATCTACAAATTTTATCTAGGATTTAATTTATCTAGGATTATTTAGGGCTGCCAGAAGACCAAGTCTGTCCCTGAGACATAAATTATAAGAATGAAATCATTTCTGTATTGGGCACCCTCACTCACAGACACATATTCCATGTTGCACAATCAATTTAGCCTCACCATATAGCCTAATCTATAATTTGTATTCCTTTCTGTTATGGAAGGACAACCTTGGGAGAGGCTGAAAGAACATGGAAACTCTGCACAGACAGTGACCCAGCTTTGATTTGAGCCTTTCTGGAGCTTTAAGGCAGCAGTGCTGACCACCATACTCTAGAACAAGGGTTCTTAACCTGAGGTCTGTGGGCCCCTAGGGGGTCTATTGATGTGTTTCACGGGGTCCATGAGGGTCAGATAAAAATTTATATGTATATTCACTATACAGCTCAATACTGTTGATTTAGAGTAGTTGTTGTTGTAGTTTATTTTAAAGTTTAATAATACTTTGTGTATGTCATATATGTATGAGACAATCAAATCTCAATAAATAAAGTACATTAAATTCATTGCATGCAAAGTTGTGTTTATGTGAATATTCATAGGGGAAGAAGGTCCATGGCTTTGATCAGATTCTTAAAGGGGTCCATAACTCAAAAAAGGTTAAGAATCACTGCCCCTGAAGAATAATACAGCAGTATTCATATTCCTAGACCATTTCACAGTGAAAAATATATGAACTACTTTTGGTAGAGCAATCAAGGGTAAATATTCCCAATAAATAACCATACTCTTGAGCTGTTACCCAATGTTAATTATTTGCGTAGGCTGCATAAAAAGGATCAGCATTATTCTTTAAAATAATACTTTTGTGAAATTCGGTCTTCCAGGCGTTTTCTTATTAATTATTTTAGTTGGTGGATAGAGATGTATTGGATGGGCAGCTTGGTTTTTGTCAAGGATAATACTGGAAAAGAGCACACATGACAAAGTATTCTGTGCCTGGCTCTTCAGCTGCCTTCCCTCGGGCCTGGAGTAATTCATGTTGTCGCTCATGACTAGGGGAGATTAATTATATTTGTTGTAGGTCATTAGTAATTGAGACAGAAGAACATGGTGCCATTTGTCAATATAATAACTTGGCTGTTGTAACTGGACTCTTAATTAGTATTAATTTCTAGCCTTGGGATAGCCTCTGAAGTACCATTTGAACATATGATTCTTTGCCTGTTCCCTGGGATTGGCTGTCTCAGGTGGTTCTTGGACAGTAAGAAAACTAGTCAGGAAAACTTCTAGTTAAGTAATATAATTAGGACACCTTTCAGAAATGTTCTGCTGTTTTCTTTTATTTGTTATCATGGTAATTCTTTAAGAAATATTCAGCTGTTTTCTTTTATATGTTATGGTAATTCTAGTTAACTGTTCCAGCATATTAGAATTCTGTAAGGAAATTATAAAACTATTTTAGTGCTCCTTCATTATTTTTCATGTTTCATTTGCACTTTTTATATTCTCATTGTTATTTGTCATTTTTTGGAATTGTTTTAAAGTGAACATAAATATAAGAAATGATCAGTACAATTTTAGTTTTATAGTATTTTTCAATTTGATATAACTTGATACACTGCGGACAGGTATATTTTGCAGCATTAAAAGAAATTCAGACCTAGACCTATACCTATGTAGCAGTTTTAATATCTGCAGTGTGCCATTTGAAATGTAAAATCAATGGATTGCATGGGTATATGCATAAGTAAACGTGTTTCATTCGATGGAATATCACATATGTTAGCACTTTTACATAGAGAGGTTCCTATGCCAAATGCTGTCCCTGTGTTTTGATTTTCATAATCTAACAGAGAGAATTCAGCTCAATATGAAATGTGCATTTCACATGTATTATCATTAAGATCAACTTTTACAGCACATTACATACTAAGATTTCTCTTCAACTTTAACAGAAGTGTTTGCTGATATATACTCAATCTAGTATACTGTATGTAAACTAATGTGATGAAAAAGAAGGAAGAAAAGCAAGAAGTTGCTGCTAAAATTACTTGTCAAATTCAGCTGTATTGTTTGCAAGCTCATCTGCATTCTTTATTTACTCTCTTCCTATTCTCCAAAGCTCATTTTTACGTGAGCTCCAACAAAACTCTGTGAGGAAAAAAGAAGACTTTGTTTATATTTCCTTGCTTTTCTACATTAAGGTTTTAAAATAATCATAAGATGTTTGCTTTTCCCATGTGGTTAATTTACATGAAACTTTTATCAATATTCAAGTACTGAAGTTTTCTGATTATGGAAATTGCACAGTGTACTAATGTGTGTGTTTATATCATATAAAATAACATTGTTCTACCAGCCTTTCTCTTGAAATTGCTGAGACACTCAAAATACACTTATAAAATGTGTATACATTTAATTAGGCAAAATTTAGTCTTAATAGTTTCTTACTAGATATAAAAAGTATTTTTTGTCAATCTAAGAATTTTGTTTCACCTTTAACCTGCAGTCAAATTAAAGGAGAACAGTGCATTGCCATATATCACTGATTGAATTTTAATAATAAATAATTGTAAACATTACAAAATTGTAATTAGATATAGAATAATAGATAGAACTTCATTTGTCCCATAGAGGTAAATTTGGCTTTTTTCGGAAGCTCGATAGAAAGAAAGATTCACACACACCATGTGCTGAACATACACCAGAATGACTAAAAAGCAAGGAAATTGAAAAGAATGAACACTTCTGACTTGGCAATCATAGTTACAGTGAGGCATTATGCAAACATATTGTTGTTGGTATAAAGGAGACCTGGTAGCATTTCTAGCTGAAAGCCCACAGTGTTTGTGTATCAGAGAGACAACGTGCAATATTGTTCATAATGGCACTCAATTTTGTTTTAATTCTCTTCTTTTGCTACTACCTGTACTACTAGGGTTCAGAGTGCACACCATAGCTGAATTTGCATTTTTAATTAACTTGTTGATTCGGTGGGCCTCTCTTGATTTGGTGGCACCATCCCAGTACACCACCGCTTAGAAAATCTCACTGGCGATCAGAGTTGTTGAACATGTGAAGGATGTCACTTTCCACGTCAAAGGAACACAATCATTTAAGGAAACAAGACTACTCTGCCTATTCATATATAATTCCTCTGTGTTCTGAGACCCATCCAACGTGTCATTAATGTGGAGCCCTAAGTACTTGTAGGAGTGGACCGCATTGTTTGACGTATGCACGTTAAATTGGTTGTATTGACATGAGAGTATCATTGTTGTATTCTCCTAATGAAGATGAAAAAATGATACATGTATGGTTTTGAAGAAAAATAAACGTTACATGAAAAGATTTCACAATTTTGCTGATCTTCTGTGTGTGTGTGTGTGTGTGTATATATATATATATATATATATATTGTAAAATAAAGGAACAAACACAGCATAAAGGGTTGGGGTTTTGGCCCCATATACTGTAAACAAAAATCAAGTCAAACAGTCGTCATAAACAAAGAAAATCAATCAAATGCTCGACGCCTTCACAGGCGTCGGCGGCCATTTTATGTAGGAGGAGCCGGAAGTGGAGGAAAGCTGGGAAGGAGGCGTGAGGGATGACGGGACTGCTGACGTCAGGGAAGATGGCGGAGGAAGGGCGGAAGTGGACGTAGTGCGGTCAGGTTACGATGGCGGAGCGTCTTTTTTCCTGAAAGAAAGAGCAGAAAGGTTAGTACCCCGCCATTCCCTACCGGCGAACGTCCTTCGAACTGGTTTCGGATCCGTCCGCGGTCTCCTACTCGCGCATGCGTGACACGACCCCCCCCTCAGCCCAAGACCGTCCGGTCGGGCGGACCTAGCCGAGAGGTCGTGGACGCGAGAGAGGGCATCGGCGTTGGCCTGAAGGCCGCGGCGGCGATAAGTGACCGTGAACTTATAGGGCTGCAAGTCCAGGAACCACCTGGTGACTCGCGGATTCGACTCTTTGTGGAGGGACATCCACTGAAGTGCAGCGTGATCAGTCACCAGAGTGAATTCGCGACCCAACAGGTAGTAGCGGAGATAAGTCACGGCCCACTTAATAGCCAGGGCTTCCCTCTCCACCGCCGCATACCTGGTCTCTCGCTCCAACAGTTTCCGGCTTAAGTACATCACGGGGTGTTCGACACCATCAACGCTTTGGCTCAACACGGCGCCCAGGCCTGTGTCCGAAGAGTCGGTCTGGAGAATAAAGGGTAGCCCAAAATCAGGGGTCCGTAATACGGGTGCCGAAGTAAGGGCCTGTTTCAGGTCACTGAATGCATGTTCCGCCTTGTCGTTCCATGCCACGTGCAGGGGAGCCCCCTTCTTCGTTAAGCTAGTTAAGGGTGCTGCCCTCTCGGAGAAACAGGGTACGAACCGGCGGTAATACCCCGCCAACCCCAAGAAAGCCTGCACCTGTCTCTTGGTATTCGGACGGGGCCATTCCAAGATGTCTTTGACTTTGGAACATTGGGGTCTCACCTGTCCTCGCCCCACAAGATAGCCTAAATACTTGGCCTCCTTTAAGCCAAAGAAGCACTTACGGGGGTTAATACGGAGGCCGGCTTTAGCCAGTGTCGTGAGGACAGCAGAGAGCTGCAATAGATGCTCCTCCCAGGTGCCGGAATAGATGACGACGTCATCCAGGTAGGCGGCACTATAGGACTGGTGGGGCTTCAGCACTCTATCCACCAGATGTTGAAAGGTCGCCGGGGCCCCGTGCAGCCCAAATGGGAGGACCTTGTATTGCCAATGTCCACTAGGGGTGCTAAAGGCGGTTTTCTCTTTGGCAGATGCCGTTAAGGGAATTTGCCAGTACCCTTTTGTCATATCTAGAGTAGTCAGATACCGAGCCGCACCCAGCCGCTCGAGCAGGTCGTCAATGCGGGGCATCGGGTAGGTATCGAACTTGGAGACCTGGTTTAGACGTCTAAAGTCATTGCAGAATCTCCAGGAGCCATCCGGCTTGGGAACGAGGACAATCGGGCTGGACCAGGGACTGTGACTCTCCTCGATAACGTCCAAGTCCAGCATTCGTTGCACCTCCAGTTCGCGCTGACTACCTTACGAAGCATCTGTTTAAGCGTCTGATTTAAAGCGTTCCACCAGGCCGTCCGTTTGGGGGTGGTAGACAGACGTCTTTAGGTGCTTTATTCTCAGTAACTTGGCAACTTCCCTGAACGTATCTGAAGTGAAGGGAGTGCCCTGGTCTGTGAGGACTTCCTTAGGGATCCCCACTCTTGAAAAAAGGTTGACTAGTTCCCGTGCGATGTTTTTAGTGGTAGCGGAGCGCAGGGGAACCGCCTCTGGGTATCGGGTTGCATAATCAACCATAACCAATATATACTTGTGGCCACGGTTCGAGGGTTCCAGGGGCCCTACTAGGTCGACCCCTATCCGGTCGAAGGGTACATCTATCAGGGGTATCGGGACGAGAGGAGCTCGGTCCCTCCTAGGAATCTGGCGAATCTGGCAGTCAGGACAGGATTGACAGAAACGCCGGACCTCCTCGTTGATCCCGGGCCAGTAAAAGCGGAGCTTGATTCTCTCCAACGTTTTCTCGGCCCCGAGATGGGCGCCTAGGAGGTGGGCGTGAGCTAGTTCGCATACCTCCCGCCGGAAGGTACGCGGCACTAGCAGCAATTTCCGCACCTCACCCTCGTGAGTTGCCACCCGATACAGCAGATTATTCTCTAATACAAAGAAGGGCTCGCGTGGCATGGAACCATCAGCTTGTGAGCTGCCTGGAAAAACAATTGCATTTCTGGCAAACCGCAGGGAATCGTCATTCCACTGCTCTCTTTTAAATGATGCGGGCGTGGAGCGAAACTGATACTCCATGCTAGTCAGGGGATCTATAGAAGTGTTGGGCGGTGGTGTTCCCTGGCTCGTCCCCTCGCCGGAGGGAGGTTCCGGCTCAGAGTCCGTCGCCTGAGACACCTCCCCCATTGTGCCCGCGCCATTGTGGCCTGCCTCATTGCATGGCGTGGAGACCGCGGGAAGGGTGCCTTGTCCCTCCATAACCAGACCCAGTGAGGCCCCAGGAGCGGTGCGTGTCTTACCGCTTTTCCTTTGTGAACAGTCTTGTCCCAGGATCACCGGAAAGGGGGGTTCGGGCAACACCGCAACCAACAGTTTGGACAACTCCCCCCTCCAGGAAAGATAACACTCGGCGGAACGGTAAGACCTGGTCTCTCTGTGAACACAAGTGACCCGTAAATGTTTGCTTAGCCACTGTCGCGGTAAGACATAACGGCGAGCGACAATTGTTATGTTGCTGCCGGAGTCAAAAAGAGCCACCACTGAGTGCCCGTTTACCAACACCACTCCCGTGTTCGGACTCGCCAAGGGATGCGGCGGAGTACAGTACCTTTCCGCAGAGGCCCAGGTGCAGTCCATCGGCTCCATGGGGGTGTTTAGAGGACAGGTCGGTAGCCGGTGGCCGGTCTCTCCACACTTATAACAGCGCGGAGAGG
>JANRMT010062816.1:601770-659072 GCA_026402145.1 Polypterus bichir lapradei | reverse complement strand
ATATATATATATATATATATATATATATATATATATATATATATAATGTGTGTGTACAGTAATCCCTCCTCGATCGCGGGGGTTGCGTTCCAGAACCCCCCGCGATAGATGAAAATCCGCGAAGTAGAAACCATATGTTTGTATGGTTATTTTTATATATTTTAAGCCCTTATAAACTCTCCCACACTGTTAACATTATTAGAGCCCTCTAGACATGAAATAACACCCTTTAGTCAAAAGTTTAAACTGTGCTCCATGACAAGACAGAGATGGCAGTTCTTTCTCACAATTAAAAGAATGCAAACATATCTTCTCTTCCAAAGAGTGCGCGCATCAGGAGCAGAGAATTTCAAAGAGAGAGAGAGAGCGCTCGCTAAGAAAAGCAAACAATCAAAAAATCAATATGTGCTTCTGTGCTTTTAAGTATGCCGCACCGCGATAAAGCGGCATTTTTTAGAGGATAGCGTCCCTATCCTCTGTGCAAACCCCCTCCATCAGGCAGAGAGAGTGAGAGAGACATAGAAAAGCAAACAATCAAGCACCGCGCGGGAAGCATATCTTATATCATTGAGGAGTTTTAGTTAATATGTAATACATGCTCTGATTAGGTAGCTTCTAAGCCATCCGCCAATAGCGTCCCTTGTATGAAATCAACTGGGCAAACAAACTAAGGAAGCATGTACCATAAATTAAAAGACCCTTTGTCCACAGAAATCCACGAACCAGCGAAAAATCCGTGATATATATTTAGATATGCTTACATTTAAAATCCGCGATAGAGTGAAGCCGCGAAAGTCGAAGCGCGATATAGCGAAGGATTACTGTATATATAGATATATATATGAGGTGTGGCATATATTATGTATATATGTATGTGTGTGTGTGTGTGTGTGTGTGTGTGTGTATGTGTATATATATATATATATATATATACACACAAATATATATAAAAAAATAATATATAAATATTATTATTAATTTTATTTTTATATTTATTTATTATTTTTTTTTTTACCAAAACTTAGTTTTCTATTTTCTATATTGTTCCCAAAACACAGAACTTGGGAAATAACACATCACTTAATTAGCCCAGGAGTCCAGTTAAAAACAGAAGCTGCTTGGAACAAAAACTTGCAGCCACAGGGGGTCCCCAGGACCGAGGTTGGGCAACACTGGCTTAGAGCAAAAACTGGCCCAGGAACCGGTTCTTTGCAAGGTAAAGTCTTTCCCACTTACTGATATGTCAGGCCTGTTTATAGATACGAATTAACCTATCTGCATGGTTTTGGAATGTGGTTTGAAAACCAGAGTATCTACTTAATTTAAATATTCATTACAAATATGGAAGCTTCATGTTTTTCAGTGTCACCTGACAGTTTTCAACCACATTTTATGCTGTAGCCTGAAATTTTGTGACACTGATTTATAAACATTAGTGTTCGTTAATATTTTTGTGTGGCATTCCGTGGTATTTCTGAAGTACGGGGCCAGTGGTGCATAGATCCACCAGATTTTGCACAGAGTGAGTAATATGTTTCCCTATGTAATTAAACTTATTATTAAAATGTTTAATGCCACCTTCTACTTTGTCTTCTTAAGCAGTTTTTTCCAGCGTTCCATCATATGCTTAATGTAATTTTTTATCTAGAAAAATGCTGCTTTTGTATGTGAAATTCTTTGTCTTAGGAGCTACACACCTGTTACTAGCTTATGGTGTTGCCATTTGAGTTTAAGGCAATATATTTTCCTGGGCAGAGGGTCATTGCATGGCTCTTAGTTTACTTAACGTTTGAATCTTTATTGCAGTATTTTGTGAAATGATTGAAATGTCAGAAGGAATTACAATGATCTATTGCTAATTGAGACAGACAATGCAACAACATCCAATTGGTTTTTTTTTCGTGAGGCAAAAATATTTTATGAACATTTCTAGTCATTAGCAAAAGTGGAACAGATTATTAATGCTAATGTTAGACACATCTGCTAATACAAAAGAAAATTCTTCTATGGCCCAACCAGAGTTTTCATACCAAAAACACCACTGTTGATCATGCCTCATTATTTTCAGTGTTATTGATCATTTTTCTGTGTGTATTTTTATATTGCTAGGCAGTTTTTAATGAAGTGGTTAATAATTTTTACTGTTCATTGGATGTATTTAGTGTTTTGGTTGAGCTTCATCAGATTACTCTCATTGTTTTCTATGTTCATTGAATTTTTTTTTGTGTGTGTGTGTGTTTAACGATTTTTCGGTGTTGTTTGACAGTTGACAGCACAGTGTCTTTGTACACAGGCTTTCTGATTTTTTAAGTGCTTGTTTAAAGTGTTTGTGGCACTGCTTTATTATGTTTGGTATTCATTTGAATTTTCAGTGCCACTCTATTTACAGTGTTACATAACGGTCTTCATTATTATTTTATAATTTTAAGAAGTCACTTGTACATGGATATTTTTCATATTTTAAAGCTCTTATATTGTTGTATACTGGTGTAATCTGTATTGCTTAACAGTTTTCAGCCATAGTTTTTGTTTTTAATGATTTTTGTGACTATGTTCACTTGAATATATGCTTTCTCTCTCTCTTCCGGTATATACTGTTTGTATGTATGTCTGTGTGTGTGTACGTATGTTTTGAGAGTAAAGTCTTGAAGGGGGTATTCTATGTACTATTTTGAAAGTAACCATAAATTAGCTCCTTTGCTTAAAATATGTGAATTACCAATTATTATTTATTATTTTTGCTATTTTATTGCTTACTCTCAATACTTTCTGGGGCATTGTTGTGACACATGCTGTGTTTTCACATTAATATTCATATTTTGTTATTTGATGACATTGGTGGAGTTTTTGCCAGTTACACATTTTATGTGTTAGTTTCACTTTGGTTTCTTATGTATGTGTTCAAAACTTCTGTATTCAGTGTGGATGTGGCATTGATTATTTTTAAGCTTTCTCCTAAGAAAACTTGACAAATAAACTTTATATAAGTTGTTCTGAAAGATAAACAAATAATCAGTATAACTTTAATGAAGATCTTGATTGATTGATTGCCACTCTCTAAATTATGATTGTCATTTATGTATTTATTTATCTTTATTGCTATTCTTTAAAGAGTACTCTTCAGTTGATGATTACAGTATCTCTGTTTGGCTCTCCAGACATGCCAGGATGAAATCCACCTCTTCCCATGGCTAAGGCATTATACAGAGTTTATTCAAACTATTTGATCCAAAGACAAATCAAGATTTAGCTGCTTTGTGTATGCTAAAAATAACTGTAGCATCTCTGAGATTCATTTGCTGTAATCTGTCCGCAATAATTATAGAGCTGGCATATCTTCAAAGCAGAAAGACCATATTCCCCATATATTCCCCTTGGTTGTGCTTAAAATAACCTGACTGTACCGAGCGCCGTGTTATGTAAGAGTGAAAGGTATGCTGGTGTACAGCAGGCGATTTCTTTCAAGCGTATGATCTGCAACTGCTGCTTATACTTTATCATACTCTGTGAAAAAGAAAATCTTATTTAAAGATATAAACTTGAATGTTATTCTCATTCCTCTGCTTCAGTTGTTTCTACAGGTTCCACACTACACAAATCTGAAAGCCATCCTTGTTCAGGCTTTTTTACCACACATGCTGTTCTTCTATTTATTTCTTTAAATTTGAATGGTCTGTCTTTTTTATGTACTCCTGTACAACCACTCTGATTCAACAGGATGTTCTCAGAAGTTGTAGTGTCGCTTATTTCATTGGTTACTTTTATGTAAATATGTAAGCCCACTCATCTGCCTTGTTTTGGGAGATACTGCTAATATAGGCAATATTAAAGCAGTTATTGATTCCTGTTTCAGCAGAAAGTTTGCATCGAGTCAGTATGCCCGCATATTCATCCTTCTCTGTTTAACTGTATCATATTTGTATTTCATCCTTATTTTAGCAAAATCCTCTTGAACAACCTTCATGTTACCTCTGTTGACACAGGTACTTGACATTTTCAGGATTTCACACGTGAATGTTGGTCCTGCATTTTCAGGCTATTACTGAAGAAAATAGACAAACGTGTTGTAGCGGTTTTACCTGAACTTCTGTCTAAATTGACTGCAGTAACTTTATAAACAGAAGCAGGAAACACTGTTTTATCATGTTATTTTTAATGTGACATTTCCTGCGGCTATTTGTTCACATTTTGTCTAAAGTAGTTAAAAATAATAATAATAATATCTTTTTATCTCTTGCACAATTCTTGGGCCTTAGATCTTTACATTCGGCTCTTGGCAGAATTTTCTTTCTAAGGAGTATCTTTTCAGCTATTAAGACATCTTCAGAGCAGGTAATACTATCAGGAATATTAGAACAAGTTGTGTTAAAATAAAAAGCCCTTTGCACCTCCAAAATAAGAAGTGGAACTTAAGTTAAATTCATACATCTGGAATGGAACCGGATACAAAATAAATATCAACAAGATGTACGGTTAATACAGAATCCACAAATGGGAAGTCCCATTGCTACCAAAATAAAAGGGAAAGAGCCCCCAACACTACTAGAAAAGAAAAAAAACTGTGACCTTTGTTTTAGAGCGCTTATCAGTAACAAATGTACCAATGACTCAAACTAGTAAAACATTAGTAATGAGACTTCATCATAGCTAAATAAACATAAAAGAATATACAGGTACAAGTGATGCTAGCAATTGAAAATACGTTAGTGCTTTAAAAATAAAAGGTGCAATCTAGATTACACAGAGGTTTAATTTGATTGAGGCCCATACTCTAAATTAAAGGCCAGTAAGTGGAAAGAAGTTAAACACTGCTGAAATAGCAAAAATGGGGACCTTGTGGCACTGTTTTATTTTTGACAAAAATATTAGTGACACTGCTAAAATATTACTCTGCATGTAATGTCCCATAGCAGAAAGAGAAGACGTTAGTACTAAAATATCTATAATGTCTATTTTATTGCCAAAATATCAAACAGCAGAGCCACAGTGCTGATACAATGCTTGAGTGGGATACCCCTGTATTGGTAAAATAGCAAGAAGGAGTCTCGGCAGAAGTATTTGAGAATACTTAGCTGTACATTTTATGCAGGTGAGGGCATTAAGTGAGCTAACTCAGTCTCATTCACGTTGCCATTTGCCAACATTTAGACTTCTTGTTGAAAGCACAATTCTGTCCCTTTGAATGCATAGACAACAGCATGCCTCCCACTCTCACTCAGCACTTGAAGCGGTTTCTCTGCTTGTTAGCACATCTTTAGTAGATGCCAATAGACATTTTACTGTTCAGGCATGCATTACATTTTTTAAAACAATCATTATTTTAAATAACCATGTTAATAAATAGACCTTATTCCAGATATTTGTTAGCACAAAATATCTGAGTTTATAAAAGAGGACTCTCTTAAATGGGTTGGCAGCAAGATGGTTGAATGAGATTATTTGACCTATTGCTTTCAAGTGAATCATGATTTTGCTCCCCTTACTTTACAGAAAATTTGCATTTGTTACCCTCCACCATTTGAAAATAGAGCATTTTCTTTTTTTGTCTCTCTTACCATCATACCCCAGCTTGCTGAGATAGTACATTAATGAGACTTCCTGTTCCTACACATTACTGTCAGAAGTAAGTGAGGTGGTGTGTCTCTGTCGCTTTACATTTAGCTTGCTAGTTGCAGTCAGACTGATTGCAGAAACTACTATCAGCTGGGCTGCACTCCTTCTTAATCCCAGATTAAACTGCGGCCCCCTCCTCTAACAACCCCCCTCTTCTTCCTACTCACCCCACCCTCCCCCGACCTCTAGCTCTTAACTGTTCTGTGGTTTTTGAGGATTAACGGCTTTGAGTTTGACAGCGCTGGAGACTGACAAGCTGCGGCCAATATGGTGAGGTAAGACCAGGCACTGTTTTTTCATTCCTTAACGTTGTTAAATTCTCCTTTGCTGCCCTTTTGTCTCTACTTTGAGGGCACAATGTGTAGGAGGGACTAGCCAGACTAAAGTTCGCTACCACTCCTGAGTCCAAGAGGACTTCCCTCACATGTGTATGTATTATGGGATTTGAAGGTGGGAGGAGAGAGGGAGGGCTCAGAGGTGTTGGATTTAAGTCTCTCATCAGTACCTTGATTTTAAAAAAAAATGTTGCTTGGTTCCAGTTTAAACAAAGAGTTTAGTTTGTTAAAGCCCAAAAAGGAAAGAGTGAAAGGGGTGGGGGACCAGTGTTTAAAGTGCATTCATAATGCTCCCAGCTGACAGACCAGATAGAACCACTAACAGTGTTATTACTTGCTGTTCCCAAATTAAGGAAAAAGGCTCTCAGTCATGCTCCGCTAACTCAGAAATATCAACATTTAAACTCATTTTGGAATTACTTAAATTTTGTACTACTCAGGTCTGCCTTGGATTTTCTAATGCCACTCTTGTTTGAAAAATGTTATGGTGGTGCTGCCGTGGCTGGCAATGTTGCCTCCCAGCTTTAAGTCCTGAATTTTTAATGTGATCCCGGGACTACCTTTGGCCCAGTTTATACAGGTATATTTCTCACTGTGTGAGTTTTACATCAGCTGCTCTAAATATCCTCCAACACTCCCAAGTGTATGCTAGTGTGCCATGTAATGGACTAGTACTCAATACAGCATTGGTTTGCTCATTGCAATTAAGTGCTGCTGTGGTATATAATAGATCCCTGTGCCCCTAAACTTTTAGAAAGTAACAGATTTTGCAGCCCCATTAACCCTTCATCTTTAATGCCGTTAGTAACCGTTAGCTCCTTCACTATTTTGTCCTTGAGCATTGTGCTATATTTCTTCTTCACTAACAATGTATTTCACAGCTCACTTTCAATGTTTCTTTTTTTTTGCCAAGTACACATAAAAATGACTTATTTAGTAGTTTCTCTTTGAGGTGTCCTCTAAACAAATTTAAATAATAATTATTGTAGGGTTGTGCATGAGAAATACTGCACATTATGTGAAATTATTTTTTCAGTCACTTTAGTGAACCCAACATATTACTGTAGTCTTAGCACTTAAGCAGTTGGGGTGCTGTCATTATCACAAGGCTAAAATATATGTCTATGTTCTTTCTGTAGCGTGGTGTTCTTCTGAAGTTTATTTGTATGTAGTTTGTTCCACTACATCCTGTTCCATTATATTTAGCAATTCGGTCTTTGCTTGCTTCTTTGGTTTTATTTGGTTAGCTGTATTTTTCCATGAGATTTTTGATTGGTTTAATAAAGTACACAAAGTCTTTAGTAAGGGTGCTTTGGGAAAAACTGACTTAGTAGATTTTTAGTAGACCTGTCAATTTAGGAGTAAGATTGACAACTATCTCACATTCTGAGTTACTGAGTAAGTGGGTTACTTTGCAGCTCTTATCTGTTAAAGAAATAAACCTGACATGTGGGGTCGTACTGTTTATTCTATTTGTGTTGTGAGTTCAAGTCATGGAGTTCCATCCAATTAGCATTAGGTACAAGGCTGGAACCTGCCCTTGATGGGATACCTGTACATCTTGGGGCTAAATAGTTGCCTCTTCATGGCATTTATAACCATAATGTCATATTATGATTTATCAGTAAGGGTATTTATTTTCTGAACTGTGTTCAAATGTCTGTATAATTGATTATCTTCAGGAAGAATTATTAAAGAACTTTTATTAATGAAATTAACTGTCTTATTTATACAAAATGAAAACACTTAATTAGAAATAACTATCATTAAGTACTGTTTGTATAAAGTTAAATCACACTCACAACTTTACTAAGTAATGATAATTTTTCAGTAGCTCTCCTTGTTTGGACCTCCTAGTCCTTTGTTTTAATCAAGCTGATTTTTATGATCAAAGACATATTTGTAACTAAATATTGAGATCAGATCAAGTGATTCATCATTAGGTGTCCCTCATCCTGACTGTATCTGAAAATAACAGAAAAAAAATACATTGCTTCAAAATGACAATTGTGAGAAACGGTTTTTATTTCTTTATCTATTGAACTTTTTTTCTATTGATTCAATCAGGTAGGTCTTTGTTGTATGGTATAAAAATTCTCTGCAGTTTGATGTATTATTCTTTTCTTTTATATTATATTGCAAAATGCAATAGTCTATATAACGCACAAGTGTTATATTATAAAACCTACTGTAAACATTGAACAACATGTCTTCATCTATGTAGTGTTTGTGCTTCTGCCGTCCCAGTGAACATATGCTTCATCTTTGTGCTCTTTTTCCTCCCCACTTTTTTGTTTTTGTGCTTTCAGGCTAGAATGCCACTTTACACTGTAAACTAAGCAGAAGAGTCACTTGCAACATTGTTTATAGAGTACTGTAACCAGGCCTTTGCGAGAACAGCTTTTAGTAAGGTCAATCTGCTATAACTAAGTGAAGGTGGAAAAATCAGCATTCTGTGGAAAGTGTTGATACTAAAAGATTCTGGCTGATTATTTGTGGGCTGCATGTTTTTTTGTCTCTTATATTTTCCTTGACCAGCAATGTTCCATGAGATAAAATGGAAAAATGGCAGCTGCTTGATTTGAATGCAACAATGACTAGAAAGGATACAGTGGCTCCCTTCTAACGAGTTGCTGATTTGCTGTTTCAACTACAAAGTTTTTTTTTTCTTCATTCTCTTTGAAATAAGCAATGAAAATGCAGCAAGAAGCAAGATAAATAACCCCATGTTTATTTATAGACACAGTCTAGTCACATTAGAAAAGCATCAATATTAGCAAGCTGTCAACCAACCACCCCTTGCCTCCCCCACAACAGCAGGTTAAGAAGAGGAGCTGAAGTTGGTGAAGATGTTTTACATTTCACATAAAAAAACTTCATATTTGCACCAATTGTCGATCCTAAAATACCAAGTACATTTGTAAAACTGTGAAAATGTAGGAAAATTCTGCTATACATTTAAGATTACCTGGTTCCCTGCATACATGACTAGGAGCTACAGCGGTGTCAATATAAATTATTGATTAATTCAGGGGTGAGCAAAAGAAAGTTTGCAGTTGTTCATATGGAAAAAGACAAGCAGGTTATGATAAGGAAGTAGATAGATAGATAGTATATGAAAGGATACAAAATAAGAAGAAAAAGTCAACATAATCATTAATAATAATAGAAGAATAAAGCCATGTGTTTTGTGTACTCACAACTATAAACCTACTTTTTCCCACCCCTGGGTTAATTAGTAAAAGACACACATGAAATCTTGAAATATTTTTCCATGAAAGTGTGCAGCAACTTGATGGAAATTGTATTTGAATCTTGTCAGATCTTTAACAAATGACACAGACCTTTTTGTTAAAGGGTTGGGGTACTGAAGGTGAAATATTTCCATTTTATACATGCCATGGTATTGCTAAAATCACTTTCAAACTATCAATGTCCAAGTACTTTTCAGTTTATTGTTCTTTATCTTTTACACTAAGATATGTGCAGGCTTTAACCATGTTGACATTTATCCTGAGTTTAAATCATCTTTACTCCTAATTTTCTTATTGTGGCTTATTATTTGTTGTTGTTCTTATTGGCTTTATGCACACCATGACAAGTGCTATGTCTAATGAAGCCTGATTCTTAAGTCTCTCTTCTCTTATATCCCATTAAATGTACTCCCGGATGTGTGTTTGCTTTGTAGCTTATCTGAATTTTCTTTTTGTGGAGAGTTTTAACTTGGAACTCTTTATAGTTGACAAACTATAGTCTAATTTTAAGTCTTTCATATGATAAAGTTTTTTGATATAGTTGTTTTTTTATTGTAACACACATGCATTTTTGTAAATTGTGTACTTTGCTTAGGCATTTGTTTTTTAAATATAAAGTAATAATATTTTTAAACCATCATGTATTTGAATTGAACAGGTTTGAGAGTATTGGGGATTGTGGAAGAGAGATGAAAAAGAGAGTGTAGGTAGGGTGGAATGGGTGGAGAAGAGTGTCAGGAGTAATATGTGACAGATGGGTATTAGCAAGAGTGAAAGGGAAGGTCTACAGGACGGTAGTCAGACCAGCTATGTTATATGGGTTGGAGACGGTGGTACTGACCAGAAATCAGGAGACAGAGCTGGAGGTGTCAGAGTTAAAGATGCTAAGATTTGCATTGGGTGTGACAAGGATGGATAGGATTAGAAATGAGGACATTAGAGGGTCAGCTCAAGTTGGACAGTTGGGAAACAAAGTCAGAGAGGCGAGATTGCGTTGGTTTGGAAATGTGCAGAGGAGAGATGCTGGATTTATTGGGACAAGGATGTTAATGATAGAGCTGCCAGGGAAGAGGAAAAGAGGAAGGCCTAAGAGAAGGTATATGGATGTGGTGAGAGAGAGAACATGCAGGTGATGCATGTAACAGAGCAAGACATAGAGGACAGGAAGATATGGAAAAAGATGATCCACTGGGGCAACCCCTAACGGGAGCAGGCGAAAAAAGAAGAAGAAGGTTTTAGAGAATTCCTAATGTAAATGTTTAATATGATTTATTGAATCTATGTAAATCACTCCTTCGCCTAGTTACAAACTTAATTTTAACATTTAATGATTTCATTCCATGATTTGCATGTTACTATATTTAATGAAGGATAAAATCACTAAATGACAAAAAAATTAAATATGGGATCTGAAGATTCATGACAGAAAATGAGGTATGTCAGTATTTCTAATGTCGTATGGAAAATATGAATGTTACATTTCATGATCAAACAATCTGCACTTGGTGTCCATTGCAATAAGTACAAAATACATATATGTGCCAGAGAAAAATGGTAGCCCAACTACCCTTCTCTTTTGTACTTTTCCTCTTACTAATCTAGAGATATTAACTGTTGCCAGGAGGTTAAAGTTACAGGTTTAAATCCCATTACTTGTTCACTGTGATCCTCTGAGCAAGGGCTTAATATGCATGCACTCAAATTCTATAAATATGTGTTATTGGAAATCTGCTTGTACTGCTCATGTAAAGCACTTAATGTGGTACTCACAATGATAGTTGTTTCCTATCATTAACCAGAGATTTTAGGTCATTTCAGTAAAAAATATTAGTAAAAATATGCTATTCTTAAAGTACCTTAAATGTGTATGTGTGCCTTTTAATATAAAGTACTGAAAGAACCATCTTTATAGAATATACTGAAATATTGCTCGATTACAAGAGACAATGTAAACAGTATGTTAACGAATATACTATGAAAAAAGTACTCAAGATTATGTATCCTGTTTCCTCTGATATGATTATATTATAGAAAATGGAAAATATAGGATGCGTGCTCTGGATTAAAATATATTTTCACAGTATCTCTCAGTTTGACATTGTATTTCTTGTATAATGAGCATGTTTAAAACTTATTTAAAGGAAGTTTTACCATTACAATTTTAAATTATTATTATTCATTATTTAGCATTCATGGAATATACTGTAAAATAATCCAGTTAATTTGTAATTGTACTACTATCACTTATTTTTTAATAAAATAATTTTAGTTTTGCCTTAGAGTGTATTGTTACACTCACAATAGTCAGGCAACTGAAATTCCAGGGTCCTCTGATGCTATGTATTTTTAAAAGGAATTTTATAAAAAATGAGATAAATAACACAGTCCTGGAGCTAAAATGAATTTCAAGTGTAATTATTAATTACCAATTTTTAAAATTTTGTTTTGTTAGTTGTTACTTTGCGTAGAAGTATCAGCTAAACAAGTAATGTGTGGTAAATATAAATATTGATTTTATTGATATAATACGCCCACAAGATCAAGCCACTCGGCAGTGTTTGTCTGTTACCCATTTTGCAAGTTTTAATAAAATATTTCAGTGAGTAGTACTGGTCTGTTGCTGTCAGAAGTATAGGAAGCCACCAAAAACACTAACATAGTAATGTCTTAAATTTGAGAGATAGCTTAGTGAACAACATCCCAGTGCACTTTACACATCTGGAGGTATAATACAGTTATTCTCTCTTATCATTTTAAATAATTGGATACAGTAAGGCCCTGTGAATTGTGGCCGTCTTTGCATTGCTATGGTCATTTTGTGTTATCTATTCATGAGTTTTTTTATTATAGCAGAATTTCATATGCTTATTATTATAGTTCTGTTTATGATGCTTTTGTTCAATAATTTGTAAAATATGAAAAACAAAACTCATCACTTTAAAGAAGTATGTATTCCTTTTGTAATTTGAAAGCTTGATTTACTCAAATATAATGCATTACCTCAGTAAGTCATACAGTTTAATTGGTGGCCACCACCTGGGTGAAAAATTAGTGGATTTTCAGCTTTAAATTTAGCTTTGAGTATAAATCCCCTTGTGAGTATGGTACAAGTTTTAAAATAAAGTATGGTATTTTAAGCAAAATGTTTGCAAAACCTCACTTAGTGGGAGCTACAGAAATGTGGTGGAAAGTCTTGTGGTCTGCTTAGTTTAAAGTGGAACATTTTGCCCTGAATATCATATAATATCTGTGGCACTCATCAAACATATCAAAAGAGGATAGCCATACAATCACAGCCATAAGTAGAGTTTTCTGTGGCATCATGTCATGGAGATAAATTTCATAAGGGGCTGAAAGTCTTGAATGGGTTTTTGAAAAGAAGAATAGAACAAAATACAGAGAAACAGCACCTGAAAACATTTTTTATCCATTCCACAGGATGAGATATAGTATTACGTTAACATGGTCTAATGTTTTTGTGTTTTAAGGTGGGGAGTTCATTTAAGCTACCATTTGAAAACTTTTAATACAACTATATCCTTCAGTGCTGCTGTTTTAATCACAAACATCATAATGAGTAAAGAAGTCTAAAGTAAGATAAATTATATTTAAGAATGTTTCAGAATAAACCATTATTTAATTGACAGGGTACTCCTGAGTAGCATTCCTCCTCTTGATCTTCATATTACTTTTCTTAGAAAATATGTTGCTTTTGTGAGGCAGCAAAAAATGTTCTACAGGTGAATTGTGTAAGAAAAAATGTATTGGTTGATCTTTAAATGGGTACAGGCAGGTGAAGGAGAGAGTCATAATTTGTTGCAGTTGTAAACATCTGGATTGACTACTAAATTAAATGCAAACCAGATCAGTGCCTGGAGGCCTTGATGAGTGAAGCCGGATACCCCAATGTACATCTGGAATGATTAATTGCATACCACAAATCAGGGATGTTTTCACTGCAGTCACAGTCATCAGAAGCTTAAAAAGAAAGCAGTACTAAAAGGAAATGTAAACTTATAAGTAATGGCAAACCACAATAATGTTGGTAACTTTATGAGTCTCAATATTTTAAATGGGGAAAAAAAGCAAAAAGACCCTTGTACTAATATAAAGGGATGTAAGAGAGCATAGCAAATGTCCACAAAGTGAATTCTGGATGACATTTAACTCTATTTTCATATATCTGAATTTTTCTGTGCACATTGTTTTGCATGTTTTTTCTTACAGTCATTGTACAAGTTGATCGACTCCTTAACAAAAATGAAATTACAAGTCACATTAAGGAAATCTTTATTTAACAATCATGTCACCTAAAATTATATTGTTCAATTTTAAACTGAAACTTGAGATGCCTACCAGCACTTGGTGGTTCTAAAGGCTAAGGATCTGCACCAGCATCCAGAAGGTTGCTGTTTTGAATCCTGTTACTGCCGAAAGGATCCTGCTCCACTGGGCCCTTGAGCAAGACCCTTAATCTGCATTTGCTCCAGGGGCGCTCTACAATGGCTGACCATGTGTTCTGACTCCACCATATATATTTAAAAAAAACACATTCCTAATACAAGAAATTGTATAAGGCAAATAAATAACAAAAAAAGTTGTGTCTGTAAGCAATGGAAATTATTTAGCTACTTAATGTTCACTCGTAATATGCCTTATTAGAATGAAAGTAGCAGATGTAGTAATTCTAGATCCGCCTGTTAACTTTCATACCATCTTAATTTCAGGATTCGGGGTGCTTAGTCTCTTAATTAGACACTAGTCTGCTTAATAAGGGAGCAACTACACTTTTACCCACAATCAGTGAAGTTAAGCTAAAACACAAGTCTTTTAAGTGTTGAAAGAAAACTGGAGTTCCTTGAGAAAATCACATGCACACACTGAGAGGAGAGCCAGTGTCTGAGCCTAGACTTGAATCCAAAGCTATGGGCCTTTGAGACCAGTTTTCAGTTCCTTTGCATTTGACTAGGCCAAACATTAAGTATCTCAGTGTCCTGCAGTTGGGCTGTTGTCTCTTGCTTTGTGGGCTGCCTTCCTCCTGTAGTAATGGTGAGAAGTACTGTAGCCAGATTAACTGTCAACACGGCCCTCAATTTAGACTGTCCATCTAAAAGAGGGGAGCAGACATCCAAGCTTCTGAATCAGGGGAACAGTGCTTCTGTGCTTAGTCTTCATTTATGTGATAAGCAACATTCACAAATGCTGCAAAAAACTCTTTTGCAGAGCTTTGTATGTAATCCTATGTTTCGCATATATTTTTAGCAGGCTCTTATATTCAGATCATCTTAAAAATACATCTGGTTTTGTAAATAGTTCACTAGCAAATTACTGCAAGTGACTTTCTCAGAATCATACAGTGAGTCAGTGATGGGGGCAAAATGAAATGCAGAGTGGCTTACAATCCATTGCTTTAGTCACTACGCCGTACTGTCTGGCATTATTCTCTTTTTCAAGTTGGGGAAAGTGCAAGGAATCCGTCTAAGAAATACAAGCTTGTGCTTTTATGGTTCATTTCAGTCAGTTTACCTAGTCCCCTTGAAAAGGCACGTGCCAGATACTGTATGTCTAATCTTACTTTACCTTATGTTTTCCATAGAGCTGCAGAAGCCTTCTTATAAAAATAACTTGCAGATATTATTAATCCCACTGATTTTATTTTTTGTATTGACCTGCAATAGCATTTTTTTTTGGAATTTTAAAAATTGTTCTTTTAAATTCTTAAACATACAAAGCATATATAATTAAGAAGGCTAGTTCTTATTTGGAGCACTAAATTTCTATTAGTGTTATTAACTAATTTAATTAATAGCACATTTGTTCCATAATCCCTTTTTCAAGGGAGTATTCTGACAGTACTCGGGTAAGTTAACTTAAAGAATATGTCAATAAAGTGCTTTGTTTGAGAGTTATTGCCTTGTTAAAAGAAGATGTTCTAGCCAATGAATCTCATTATCAATGTATATAGATTTACAATATGTTTTCTTTGGAAATTATTCTGCTGATGCACAAGTTAACATTCTTATCTTTCAAGAATAAATGTGTTAGTTCCACATGAGCTATACAAACTCAAGCCAAAGCAAAATGTTCACTATTTTTCAAGAGGTGAAGTGGTATTTTTTTGGATCATCTGCAATTTGTTCACTTTTCACACCTTCACATTGCCAGAACTTTAGTAGATTGCCAGAACTTTAGTAAAAATAAAGAAATAAATAATTGTATACGATGAAATATACATATACTATTTTTATGTTATTTTTTATCACTAATAGCAAAGGTTTTTAAAGATTACTTATTTAAAAAAGCCATGTTATTTGAAAAAAAAAATGCGTTACATATATGCAAATTGAAGTTTTGAGGTTTTTTGCCAAATGACTGTAAACAGCTTCTTTATATTGTATATACATTAAACAATTACAATGACTAGCGTGCTCCTTACAAATTTTTAAGAAGGTGTTTTTTTTTTTTTTTTAATAAACAAGATTTATGATTGTTAATATTTTGCAGCTGAACACTTTTTTTGTTTTAACTGAACAATTTGAAACAATTTTCATTTTGCCTCTAGGCTTATAAAATGAACTGTAAATATATGCAGCACATGATACATTTTCACATCTTATGTTTATTGATATATTTTCTGCTTTTTGATCATTTCACTGCTCCAAGTTACAGAGAAATACAAGGACTACTGTATAAAACCATTACTTTGTTAGAGTATTAACATCCTTTACACAGTTGATTCCTGTATTGTGCCTTGTGCTGCCAGAATACATTCTGGTCCCCAGTGACACTATATTAGAATAAGCAGATTTTAAAAATGAATGAATTGTCCCTAGTGTGTGCTGGGTGTGTGCTGGGTGTGTGTGTGTGCCCTGCGGTGGGCTGGCTCCCTGCCCAGGGATTTGTTCCTGCCTTGCGCCCTGTACTGGCTGGGATTGGCTCCAGCAGACCCCCCGCAGGATATAGCGGGTTGGACAATGACTGACTGAATAACTGAACGTATACTGTACATGTGTCAAACATGTAAACACAGTGCAGCGTGTTTGCTGTTTTACAGCTGATTTTTATTTCTTTAATTGAAATATAGCATACAGTTGTACATTGTATTATTTGTTTGGAATAGGCATCTGGGTGGGGCTTTCTGGAGATATTTAAGAGAAATTTATTTTTATGGGTTTGCCATTGTTAGTTAAGTTGTTTCTTAACAGTTTTATGTGTATGACTTGGAAAAACATGTCACACATGTACAGGCAGCTTAGCAAAAAAAAAGCACAAAATGGGAAAATGTAAATAAATCTGGTGAAGTAGTATTATTTTAAGAAATATGAAATAGACAAACATGAAGAAAATCTGGTAAAAATGATCCAGTTGTGATCAGTGTGTGCTTTATTTTCACTGTAAATGGAGGGCTACAGTAAGTAACATTAATTACTCGTATACCTATATCACATAGATCTGGGAGATGGTCAGGGCATGACCCTAGAGTAGAGCATTCTTGGGCCGTTCTTTAAAAGGATCTCCAGTCCCTCAGCCAGGTCAGCAATAGAGCAATAATACTCAACTTCAGTGGAGAAGGACAATAAGGAAGAGGATGTCAATAAGATATAGGACATGGCAGGAATAAAAAGACAAGGTAAAGAAGTAGGGACTGTAACTTGGTTAAGCCTGAGCCATGACAATATTCACTGTTACATAGTGTGTTTCACTCATTTTGCTAGCATTTTTATTATATTTGTATGTATACATATATGCATATAATATTATACATCGTGTGAACTGTATTTAAACACATTATACACATTCATGCAAACAATATATGATATATAACTATACATTAGGTAATAACACAACATATTACAATATTTTTATGCTTTTTGTTCCTAATGTATGTTCGCATATAAGACGAAAACCAGCAATGCAGTTTACATATGGTAGTGAATTTGCGAAGTCAAAAAGAGGAACATTCTGTGTGACATAGTTTGTCTCAAATTTACCTTACATTAACTTGTACGCTTGTTTGTTTTTATATATATATATATATATATATATATATATATATATAAAATATGTGTGTGTGTGTGTGCAACCTCATGGCCCCATTATAAAGACTCAGTATTTCTCTGATGCTAATTTATTGCCAAAGCTTCAGATCTGCTCTCCTTCATGGTTTGAAGTAGTCAACAATTTTACCCTGAGGCTTCAAGTTTAACTCCCAATTAGTTATGTCTTTCAAAAATGTATTATTTAAGAAATTTGAACTAAAATTAGTCACAGACCCTCCACATCCAACAACTAACCATAGCAAGTCAATCATTTCCTTGTTTTGCAACACTTGAGTTAGAATATGCTGTCATTGAAAACTACTGAGGCACCACAAGCCAGTTTTCTGCATCTTTTTAAGTACATGACATGATAAATTGTTGTTAAAAAGCATTTATCTAATGCCTTCTAATGCATGTAATTTCATTCTGCTATTGCAGTTGTTTTTGAATATGACTCATTGCTACAAAAATGTGATAAATGACTCTTTGTTTAAGTAGGTAAAAACTTAAATGGTCCAAATTTCAGATCATTTAACTGATTTGAAGTCCCCAAACTCACCTAAATATTACACTATTTTTGAAGTTGTTGCCATTATATCTATATATTGTTATAGACTATATGCAGTAGAAGGTATGATATTCATTGATACAGTTTATGTATGTGTATGTGTATGTAGTTACATTTGCAGTATTTGATATACATTTTATTTGACTGAACAATCATGTTCATATTTATCCATCATTATCAGTAAAATATGAGAGTGAAAGAAGCAGAGAGATCAGTAGTTCTTAGTTGTGAATCATACATCCATAACGTGAATCTCTTTTGGAGTTCTAAATTCACCAGTACAAGTTCGTCTACTCTGTTGCATAACTGCTTGAATGTAGGACTACATACCCTCAGGTTGTGGGTTCAAATCCTGCTATTGACACTGTGCAACCATGAGCAAGTAAGTCACTTCAACTACTTGTACTCCAATTTTTATAAGCAAAATAAATGTAACCAGTTGTATCTTAAATGTTATATTTCACCTTGAATAAAGGGATCAGTCATATAATAAGTAATGAAGTAATAATAACAACAACCTTCTGGGACATTTTCATTTTCTGTGCATCATCTTTTCCTGTCTGTTGAATCATACTTACTGGAAAAGCTCTGCAGTGTCACGTGAATCTGTACCTCACCTGTTTCAGCTTTTACTGTTCACACTGCTTTTCTTTTTATTTACCGTGTAACACTGTGAAGCACTATAGTAGCTGTGGTTATGGTAATGCAACTCACTTGGGGTGGTTAATTTGGATTATTTGTTTAAAGAAGTTTCACAATGACATGATCTGAGGCAATCAATAGCATCAGAATGACTTATGTGTCCTTAACTCAGTCTTTTATCCTTAAGCCATAACAAGTATTCATTCAAATATTTTAAGTCATGGTTATGAGGAGCTAGAGCCTCTGCCAATACATAGGATTTCCAAGGTAGAAAACAGCTCACAAGAAAAATACATATAATGCAAATAGCACATTTCAAACAGTACACCAATGAAATGCAAAGTATAATTTATTAAACGTTGAAGTTAGGTTTAGTCTTTTAAAAGAGTTTCCCATTACCTTAGAATTTCAAAAAGACACATTTAGCAGTTTTTTTTGCTTATTTTATTTAAGTTTGTTTTTTTGGGATACTATTTTTAACCAGTGGAACATCACACAAGTTTTTTTTATATCTACACTGCATTTATATAGTATATGTCTGGGTGGATAATTTAAAATTGTCTTTTTTTTTTATATTTCTTTGCTGGCTTATAACTAACTTTGTAATAGAGGTCTGAACACCTCACAATGAAAATAGATTACTGAAAAAGAGATTTATTTGTTGCATGTAAAATGTTATTTTTCAATAAAGAACTTGTACATGTATGGGAAATAAAAGGTACTAAATTATTGAATGACTCAAATATATCATCAAAGTTGACCTAGCAAAATTCTTTTATTTAAATAATACTAGGGGGCTCCGCCTCCTGCTCGCTTCGCTCGCCCACCCCTGGGTTTGGTTTACCGGATAAACAATTTAAAGAGATTGTTATTTTCATGGGAATTGTTACATATGCATTATTTTCACTTTTACTTTAAAACTTTTGTAAAAACAATACTTGTCCTTTATTTCAGGCCCCAGGCGTGGTTAAATCTCTTTCTCGCAGGACGTATAACGCTGCTCGTGTTGTGAAGGGGGGCGACTGAACGCACGCTGAGATGCTGTTCGTTTAGCTGCTGCCTTTCTGCTGTTGCTCTTGAGATGCGTGTTCTGTTTGGCGCACTGCACATTGATCATTTAAAAGCCTGTGTAGAACTGTCCTTTTGCCACTTCGTGTCTCTGCCACTCGCATTGTGAAGTGGGGGAGGGGGCTGAACGCACACTAAGGAGAAGCGGTCGGATCATCTGCTGTCTTGTTGTTGCTGCTGCTGGCGAGCTGTGTGTTCTGCTTGGCGCTTGGTGCGTCGATCATTTAAAAGCCTGTACAGCAGCTGTCCTTTTGCCAATTTTGCGTCTCTGCTGCTCGCGTTGTTAAGGGGGTGGGGGGGGGGTGGGGGGTTGGCTGAACACACAGTAAGGAGAAGTGGTCGGATCATCTACTGGCTTACAGTTGCTGGCGAGCTGCGTGTTCCGCTTGTCGTTGTTTTAAGAGCTGGGAGCACATGAAATGTAATGTGTAACTGAAATGTATGAAATGTAACTGCTATGTTAGATGTCTGTGAACTTGTTTTAAATGTTGTCTCACTGCCTTGTCTAACGTGCTGTTAAAGTGTCTCTCACGGGACATCAAATTGTCTTCTGAGAAGATCATGTCTTGTCTCCCTAGTCTCCCTCCCAAAATTTTTTTTTATAATAGAGAGAAATAATCAGAGACACAGATGAACATAAACAGGAAATGCATTTGTAGAAAAGATCAAGTGGAGTGATACGCCTATAGGGAGAGGCACATTCGCTGTCAAGGTGTCAGTCTAAGTAGTCACTTGAGCCCACCAATTTTCCCTTGGCTCAATTGAATAGGATAGTCACTGTTGGGTTTCCTCAAGGAATGAAGGCAATAGATTTGTATCACAAGTGCTCAGTGAGAGCAACTCCTGCAGTGTGAGAGACACCAGAAGACTACGTACACAAAGGAGAATATGTAACATAGCTCAAGTGCAGTGAGAATACTGCAGAAAAACATACATCCTTGATGACAAACACCCAAGAATCACTTGACCCAATGTAGTTTCTCTTTATCCCAGTTGAACCAATACAGTTTTTCTTTTTCTCAGTTGCCTTGTTAGGTCTTGTTTTCAATCTGCACATTCAAAGCTGTACACAAGTTTGTGTCCCAGAGATGCAGTGAGAGCATCTTGCTCCTGCAGCTGTACCCATATGATTAGAACCCAGTTACGCAAGAAGGAATGCAGGATGCAATTCTTCACTCAAAGATTTGTGGAAATGTGGAGCATGTTGCCAAGCTTTTTCATTGAGGCAGAAAAGTTGACAGCTTTCAGAAAGTGTCTGGATGAGAAAATTGGAAAAACCTACATTTAGCTAACCAAACAAGCTTGATTGACTGTCACTTGTCATTTAACAAACATTTCTTTCATATAAGTGACCAACTAGCTTGTGAGAAAACATTGCCCTTGCTTAAACTACGCGTTTGGTCACATGCTTCCTTATATGTTGTCACCCTCATATACTCATGAAAAATCATGAACTCATATTTATTTAAATACTGTAGAATATATGCATTTTTTCAGCATTTCACGGTGTCCATAATTTTTGCATATAAAACATAGGATTGAACTTGCAATATAACTGGAATCCATTTTCCCCAAGTGTGGTAATTTTCCACATTGAAATGAAATTATTATTATTTTTTTTTTAACTTTGTTTTTGTTTTATTGCCAGGGCTCCAAAATGTGTAAGTATGCATAACCCCTCCTTCAATATTTGGTTGAACCACCTCTCACAGCTATTACAGCAAGTCTCTGTTAACATTGCACAATGTTATGCAACAAGATTTTCTCATTCCACCTTGCAAAGCTGCTGATAATGTGCCAGGTTAGTTGAAGAGAGATGAGTGGTGGTTAAGGTCCGGGCTCTAACTGAGCCACTCAAGGACAATTTACTTCATTTTAGGCCTCCCTTTGCTACTCCAGAGGTATACTTTAACTTATTGTCATCTTACAAACTTCCTCTCAGTTTAAGCTTTTATTCAGAGGATTCAGGTATTTCTCCAGGATCCGTCTGCATTGTGCAGCATTCACCTTCCTGTCCATCCTGAACAGATTGCCTGTCTGTGCTGCTGAAAAAACATCCCTACAACATGTTGCTGCCATCACCAAATTTTATAGTGGGAGTGGTGTTATCTGGCTATTGTTCAGTGTTAGATTTACACCAGACACCCCACTTAGTGTTCAAACCGAAATTTCAACTTCATTCTCACCAAACAGCAAGAAATTCTGCTGTCTTTGCAGCATCTTCCAATGGAATTTTTTCAAATTGCTTTATGGGCAGACATTGTATTTTCTGCCTAGGCTTCTTCTGGCCCCTCTTCCATTAAGGCCCTTTTTGTGCAATGCTTTGGGGGTTGTTAATCCATTAACATTCTCTTCAGTGGCAGTCACTGACTTCTGTAACTCCATCATAGTGACAGTTGACATCACAGTCATCTCTATAGCAAGTGCCATTTTTGTTCAGCAACTAAAGTTTAAGGTGCCGCCTGATCCAGGCAGTGTGCTTATAGTTTCATATTTTTTTTAGTTCTGTATAATAGACTGCACTGAGCTTCTTTACATGTTCAGTGGATTTGAGATGTTCTTGTTTCCTTTCCTTTATTTGTGTTCCTCTGTAATTTTCCTGATTTGTTTTGAATGCCTTTTTGCCTTATTTTTTTTTACTTTGATTTATATCTCTACCATCTTGTTGGACCTCAACAGGAGAGATTCATTCTCATAAATTAAGATCAGTGATATACCCATTTCTGTATATAGATGGAGACCATCAGCAAATTGAATGATACACTGCACCTGAGCCAGATGTCTTTTTCGTATGGTATTGGTTTTCTTATTGAATGACTTGGTTGTTAGCATTCAATAATTTATTACATTAAACTATCATGGTTATTAGTACACACTCCGCTTAAAAAATGAAACCATTCATGAAATCATTGACTGAACACACCTAACTCAATTTTACTGTTGTGAGAAGCTGCAAAAAGTGTTCGCACTATCCAGCAGAAGGCAGCAAACATCCCTATGAAGCATATACATCATTATACGTAAATAATGTAATGCATTTTAAACATTAAGTCACATTTACCTTAAAATGTATCAGCACTGAATTAAAAATAGTTGATTCTAATCAGTATAACAATGATGTATGCAAAGTAGAAACAAACATAAATATAGAGTGGTAAGCACAGCAGTTTCTCCCATTTGGTAACACGAAATGTGAGGTTCATTTTCCTGATGATCCCTTGTGGTGATATGTTTACTGCTTTTTAAGAGCTTGTGAATACATTCCCTCCTGAAGTAGAGACATCCCTATTAAGATATGTCTAGCTTAATCACAGCCTGAACTGGTAATACCAGCATACCAAATGGACAAGGAATTTGATGTTATTTGGCAATTTGGACAGTTGATTGTCTATGGGAGCAGCTCTAATGTGTGGAGAGCATATAGTATGTATACCCTTGAGGTGCATTGGCACTCACTCTCCCCATTACTTAAGTTGCAGGTCTAGTTTGTTCTGCATAGCCTCAATTATGGGGTGTCCCCTTCAAAGTTTAAACCAGAACACATTTCCAATTGACTTATCAGTGTGTTTGTTTCTTTAATATGTTAGCCACTAAAAGCTGATAGATGTAAAGCAGGAGTTCTAGTCCTGCTTGTTAAACAAATTGAAGCTCAAGTGCTGGAGTTGGAGAGGGCATTTATTTGCAGTGAACATTTGTCAGTGTGCTAATTTTTCCTCCCTATTTATTTCATCTTGTAAAACAGACATTATTTTGTGAAACTATATGTTTGATTTGTGCATTTGAAGACATGATCTTCAGATGTGGTGAAAAAATAAAAACAGAGAGCAGGACCTGAGGAGTAACACAATTGTAAAATGTACAAAATCAGCTTAAACATTAAGATATAGAGCTTTTTTATTTTATTATGATTTGCTAAATGTAAAAAGTCACTTTAGAACATTATTTCTTTCTGCTGTTCTCTTTCCTAATAATAATGCATTATCCATCCATTCGGCAATTCTCCAATTTGCTGTTTATCCCAGCAAATATCAGGCACAAGCAGAAACAGTTTCTGAACAGGGTGCCTGGCCATCGCAGGGTTAAAGACACAGAAACACACACTAGGGACAGTCTAGCATTGCCAGCCCCGCTAACCTGAATGTCTTTGGACTGTGGAAGGAAATTGGTGCACATGGAGCTTGAAAACTACATACAGGGAGCACACAACACATGAATGCTGGTCTCCTTATGTGCAAAATGACATGTAAAATGTGCATTTATAAATTATTTAGTGCACAAAATATTTGTAACATTTTAAAAAATAATTGCTTTGCACATTTTCTTTGGAAAAATCAAAGCTTCTTGCAGTTTAACTGAAAAACTTATTAGCTTTTAAACGGTGCCTGAATGTTCCTTAGGGACAACCTAACTCTTAGCAAGACACATGAGGTTGATAGACTGACTATTATGTTTTATTTTTTGAATTTGTTTTATTATTTCAGCAGAGGTAAATTGTGAACCTGTTGCAGTGATGCAGTAAAGTCACTAAGGAACAATGCAAAATGATAGAAGTCTACGTGCTACCCCACTTTTTCACATTTGAAAATGCACACAAGTGATACGTGAACAATAAAGAATGCATAAAGGGAGTTTCAGCTGCTGACCTGTTCGAAGAATCAAAACTGTAAATAACAATCATTGTGTTTTTCATTAAATTCAATAGAAATTATAATTTTTTTCTACTCCTAGTACTGGAATCTGTAAAAACAATTGCTTTCATCCTTTCTTTTTGTTGCTTTAGTCCTATACCAAGTTTCCTATGTAAGCAAGTAGGTCTAGGTTACGTGGAATAAACTGTACACTTAGAAATTGTGCTTACCCAGTGCTGGTGCAAAATGATGGTTAATCTTCATTGCTGTGCACAGATTAAAAGAAAAAACCTGTATGCTGCCAGTCCTAAAAGTTATTTTTAAAAGCACAATTACCATTTATTACTGCTGTGCTTGCAGTTTTCACATTCCATTCATGCACTTTATTACTACATGCACATTCAGTCATGAAAATGCAGATAATGATCGAAACATGTAACACATACAATCGTGGTCAGCTGCTCTTCTGAAAGTTACAACAATCCCAAAGGAGTTTGAAGTGCTTCTTCTATCATTCTGGTTTCTGATTTCTCGTAATAAGCATGTCAATTACATAAAGAAGAAGCCTATTGTATGCAACAGTCATTCTGTTTTATTTGTTTTTTTTTTCATTAATTTTAAATATCTATGAATCTGCACTTATCCCATTTAAAGCTCATCTGGCAAATGTCACTAGGTTGATAAGTGAGGGACTTGCATCTCTTGAAAACTGAATAGGTCAGGGCATATGAGTCAGGAGCAGAAGCAACTTCCGTGTTTCCTGGCAAAGCAAGATATGTGGTCCTCCATACCAAAGTGGTTAGGAGTTGCAGGACATACATCGGGATGCTCAGTGGAAGTCTGAATCTGCAGATATGCTCCATGGGAAGAAACCATGGCGTAGTGCCTTTATTCTTCTATTCATCTGCCCAACTGAGTAAAACCAGAGGGCTTAGCTACAGTACTGTAATTTGGAATAAGAGTTGATTGGTTAGTGTATTTAGGTATGGTGAATGTTAATAGCTTGTTACAATGACACATTACACCAGCAAAGATTGGAACATTATGTTGGTGGAGATAATAATGGTATTTTTATATGGATATTTTACTTAGCTATATTGCTATAACATAGCATTTTTAATTAGTTTCAAAATATCCTATTTCAATATATGCCCCAATATTTATTTTATATACATTTGTGTTTCGTCTATGGTTTCCACCTTCTTATATTTCCAATATACCAAACCATTTGAGTTGGTCTGAAGATGAGCTATTGTTCTCCTTACTTATTTGCAAATGTTATGAAAACTAGCCTATTTTATATTAAAAGTATTATTTAGATTTGAAAGGATATTGATGTCCTGGAGCAGCTTTAGCCACTGACTCATTATATTTAGTTCTTTTTAACCTGGCACATGTGTAATACTTATTTATATTGTAATATTATTGTTATGTTGTATGTATCCTTGTCAAACACTCTTTCTGACCAACATATGAAGGAAAGACACCTACAGCCAACCACTTATAAAATTGCTTTACTTAAATAATAATTTAAAAAACAACTCCATGTCATGTTTTCTGTAGTTTAAATGAGAGAAATAGACATGAAATGCCATGCTTTTTTCACCTTTGTTATATTTGTGGTTGAATTATTTTTTTCATGAAACACAAGTCAGACACCTGGCTCACAACTCAGTTTGTCACTGCAGTTGAACATGATGAGTCACTTTTTAGTGACTTGAAACAACAGGAAAATGGTGTAAATAAAATTAACACTTTCATGAAGAGTGACTGATCAGTCAGTCAGTTTTAATCCTGTATAAAATCTTTCAACATATGCACAGTTGAATATTTACAGCCATTTTAAATATGCTGTCTGGAAGGAATTCTTGTTTTGTTTTAGGCTTTTCATAAGGAGATTTTTTTTTTGCTACCCAGTGCTTATTTAACACAGCTTGTTTCAGAATAAGTATTTTAAAAATCCATTTACACAACCATTCCAATTTCTATTTTCATATATCTGACATAATTTGTATTTTGTGTAAAAAGTTAAAAAAATTACAACATTTGTTTTTTTTGTTTTTGTTTTTTTTTTTGAAAATCTGATACAGGTCTCTTTTGTATATGTCAGTGAATACCATTTCAATCCTGATTATCCATATCTGATCAGAATTTAAATAGATCAGAATTTTTTTTTAATCTACATATGGCATAATATCGAGGTACATTCAGTGACTTAGTTAACTGATTTCAAACTTGCGTTATTTTACATTTTTTTTAGTTACTTCAATGAGTCAGTTATCAGACTTATGTTTTTAAAATATTTTTGTAATAGTGAGTCATATTCAAAGATAACTATGGTAAATACAATTACATTTGTAGTAGGCTACATTAAAAATACACTTTTTAGCAGCATTTTACAATATCACATAGTTAAAAACATAACGCATATCTGCTTTTGGTGACTCAGTGGCTTTCATAGAGAGCAGAGTCCAATTCAGGTGATTTAAAAATGACATTGATTGATGTCCTGTTGTGAGGTACTTGTGGAGTGCGTATGACTAATTATAATTCAAATTTCCTATTCATGACATTTTTACATTTTTGAAAAACATACCTGAATAAATAAAATCTGTTGAAGTCTCCAGTTTAAATTTTTATCTATATCGAACCATGATCAATAAATACTGAATCATTACAGTATAATGTGTAGATAATGCAGGCATTATGATGTTTTTGAGGTGTAACTGTAAACACTGTGTACATATTTGTCACTAGTACACATGTTTTCAGACAAGTAAATGAGGAAAGGTTGCAAAATTTATTTGCAAAAGTTGATGTAACTGCTCTCAGGGTAAAACCAAAATAGTAAACTACCGGTAATCCGTAGTTGATGTTGTCTGCTTTAAAACACAGAAAAATTCTGCACAAGTTTACAAATTCACCAATTTTTACAATTGGAGATTTTGGAATTTCACAAATGTGTACATCATTTGAGATATCTCAACAAAACTAGAAGTTTTACAACAAATTTCCTTGAATGCAATGGCATCAAAGACCCAGACACAGGCAAGAAAAACCATTGGGGTTTCATATTGAAAACTTTAACTAGCTCTTTGATGGGACAGAAAATGGTATGATGTTTTAATAAAAATTACAAATAGGGCACCACTTCAATCTAAATCCTTGCCTTATGAAATACTTTTTAATGCTAAAAAAAATAAAATAAAACCTTGAAAACCTGATCTGGTAACACTGAGCTCATCATTGGACTGTGGAGAAAACCAGTTGAGCACAGCTGGAAGAACCCCCAAACACAGGCTGGTCCTGCCAAGCAAAGAAGTTGAAACTGAAATGCAGTGTGAATGTATTTAATCAGAAATTAGACTTTATCTGATATAGTTCCTTTAAAGTTAGCTATCCATGTGTCCAAAGTTTTGAATGGTGTGTTTCAAAATGTCCATTTACACGAATCAATTTTTAATAAGCAGGTGTTTTTTGTACTTAATTCAGGGGTGAGAAAAATGAATAAGATGATGCAGATTTACTATAGCAGCTATCTATCTATCTTCTTAATTTGCTTCATTGGTTTGTACCCCTCAGCAGTGACAAGTGCAAAGCAGGAATTTATAATGGGCAAGCAGAATCCCAATCCATTTCAGGGCAGAGCTAAACACAGTAAGACTCATATTTACAGCAGTATGATTTGTGATTTGACCTAAAAACATGTTTTTGGACAATGGAAATAAGATCACATGAACACAGGAAGGAAATGCCAGCTACAAACATAATACACTGCTGCCTGATTTAAAGTTGAAGCGCAGGCATTTTGAGGCAGCAACACTGCTGCTGTACCCTCATAAATTAGTGTTCACTTAAAGTGGTGACTTGCCAAGACAGGATTTGCAAAGCCTATTGAGGCATTGCTTCTGTAATTTTTAAACTATACAAGAAATACATTGTTGTATATAGTGCCTTTCATTATTAGCTCTGGCACATGTTAATTTTTTAATCGAGCACCTTCCAGGGTAAGCTTTATTAAATTTTATTAATACCGTATATAGTATTTTATAGCAAGTAGATTATTACCAATCAATATTTTTTACAGTTCCTTTTAAAACTAAGCATTTACAAATCTTTATTTTCATAAGTTTTCTCATAAATCAGGCTAATCATTCTTACGTGTGAAAAACTATTTGCCCCCTTCCTGATTTCTTATTCTTTTGCATGTTTGTCAAACAAAATGTTTCTGATCATCAAACACATTTAACCATTAGTCAAATATAACACAAGTAAACACAAAATGCAGTTTTTAAATGATGGTTTTTATTATTTAGGGAGAAAAAAAAATCCAAACCTACATGGCCCTGTGTGAAAAAGTAATTGCCCCCTGAACCTAATAACTGGTTGGGCCACCCTTAGCAGCAATAACTGCAATCAAGCGTTTGCGATAACTTGCAATGAGTCTTTTACAGCGCTCTGGAGGAATTTTGGCCCACTCATCTTTGCAGCATTGTTGCAATTCAGCTTTATTTGAGGGTTTTCTAGCATGAACTGCCTTTTTAAGGTCATGCCATAGCATCTCAATTGGATTCAGGTCAGGACTTTGACTAGGCCACTCCAAAGTCTTCATTTTGTTTTTCTTCAGCCATTCAGAGGTGGATTTGCTGGTGTGTTTTGGGTCATTGTCCTGTTGCAGCACCCAAGATCGCTTCAGCTTGAGTTGACGAACAGATGGCCGGACATTCTCCTTCAGGATTTTTTGGTAGACAGTAGAATTCATGGTTCCATCTATCACAGCAAGCCTTCCAGGTCCTGAAGCAGCAAAACAACCCCAGACCATCACACTACCACCACCATATTTTACTGTTGGTATGATGTTCTTTTTCTGAAATGCTGTGTTCCTTTTACGCCAGATGTAACGGGACATTTGCCTTCCAAAAAGTTCAACTTTTGTCTCATCAGTCCACAAGGTATTTTCCCAAAAGTCTTGGCAATCATTGAGATGTGTCTTAGCAAAATTGAGACGAGCCCTAATGTTCTTTTTGCTTAACAGTGGTTTGCGTCTTGGAAATCTGCCATGCAGGCCGTTTTTGCCCAGTCTCTTTCTTATGGTGGAGTCGTGAACACTGACCTTAATTGAGGCAAGTGAGGCCTGCAGTTCTTTAGACGTTGTCCTGGGGTCTTTTGTGACCTCTCGGATGAGTCGTCTCTGCGCTCTTGGGGTAAGTTTGGTCGGCCAGCCACTCCTGGGAAGGTTCACCACTGTTCCATGTTTTTGCCATTTGTGGATAATGGCTCTCACTGTGGTTCGCTGGAGTCCCAAAGCTTTAGAAATGGCTTTATAACCTTTACCAGACTGATAGATCTCAATTACTTCTGTTCTCATTTGTTCCTGAATTTCTTTGGATCTTGGCATGATGTCTAGCTTTTGGGTTGCTTTTGGTCTACTTCTCTGTGTCAGGCAGCTCCTATTTAAGTGATTTCTTGATTGAAACAGGTGTGGCAGTAATCAGGCCTGGGGGTGGCTACGGAAATTGAACTCAGGTGTGATACACCACAGTTAGGTTATTTTTTAACAAGGGGGCAATTACTTTTTCACACAGGGCCATGTAGGTTTGGATTTTTTTTCTCCCTAAATAATAAAAACCATCATTTAAAAACTGCATTTTGTGTTTACTTGTGTTATATTTGACTAATGGTTACATGTGTTTGATGATCAGAAACATTTTATGTGACAAACATGCAATAGAATAAGAAATCGGGAAGGGGGCAAATAGTTTTTCACACCACTGTATCTGAGATCTTTATTATCACATACATTGCAAGAGCATAGTGAAATTTTTTTGTGCTAGAGTTGCAGTGATGTATAAATAAATACAGTAAGTAAGAGTAGTAGAAGGTAAATAAACTCATAAATAAATACATTCAGTAAATAAGGTAAACCTACAGGTGGGTACAGTACACAGTGCAAGGAAGTAAGGATCAGGGTACTGGGAGTTCAGTGACTTTATGGCCTGAAGCTGTTCCTGAAGCCAGTGAAGCAAGAGGTGATGTATATTATGTGTATAATGCAAAGTTCACTCACTCGACAGGAATCTTATTTCCCATTTAGCTAAAGAGCTAAATTTTGGCAGGTTGGTACGTTTTGGTCAATATGTATCCACTATGAAACATTTCAATATATCAATATTTAGAGATAACACACCCACAGTAGAAAGTCCAACGGCACAAGGCTATTTATTAAGTAAACATCCGTCTGCATAGCATGGGCCTCAGAGCAGCATTCATGGGCTGAAATACACTATTCTGTTATATCACGTGGGAACAAGTACCCACCTGTTATCCACTATAACACGTTCGATGGCTGGTGCCTGTTCCAGGACATCTTATCTACATATCCTAGCCACCCTGTGTGATGATGTTCTTCATGGTTACAATATGCTTACTCTTAGTTTACCATAATGAGAGATTTATCCACCAGGCCAAGTTGAACTTGAGCAGTTTGGAGATTTCTCCACTTTTGTCAACTATTTGACAAAAACACTTGTGAGATTAGGACATTCAATAAAAGTGCAGTTTGTACTGCATTTAACATTGGCCGCACTTAGAGAGATTCATACAATAACATTAAGATTATGGAGAAGCAGTGAAGCCAAGACCAGCACAACTGTCCTGTAGCTGCAGTTAAATATGTTGCATTATTTGTTGTAAGACAAGCTATTAATTTTTCTTCAGTATTCCATGCATTGAGCACAGCATACAATCGAAAAGCCAAATTGTACGCCGTGTGCTACTTGATGAAAATTCTGTTTATTTAAAATTGCTGGCTTCCCTTTCTGCACTATTTTTCTACTTAACAATGAAATCTAACATCTTGCAATAGCTGGAAATTATTTTGTTTTGCTGTTCCTCGGGTGTCCGCGAGTAAACTTTTGACAATAGTCATCTTAAAGCAAAAAAAATATTGTGGGTCAAAGCTAGGCATATCGCTTTGATGATATTGGCATATTGCCAAGCATACTGTCAAGGGGTGGGATATATTAGGCACCAAGTGAACAGTCAGTTCTTGAAAGGCTAGAAGCAGGAAAAATGTGTAAGCGTTAAGGACCAAATTGTGATTGTTAGATCACAGGGTCTGAGGATCTCCAAAACGGAGAGGTCTTATGGGTTGTTGCTGGTATGCAGTGGTTAGCTCTTAGGTAGGACAACTAGTGAACCATCAACAGGGTGTGAATGCCCATGGCTCATTGATACACGTGAGGGACAAAAGCTAGCTCATCTGGTCTGATAAGAAAGAAGAGCTACTGCAATACAAATTGCTCAAAAACTTAATACTGGCCATGAGAAATGGGTGTCAGAATACACAGTGCATTACAGCTTGCTATGAATGGAGCTGCGTAGCCGCAGGCTGGTCATAGTGCTGATGCTAAACCCTGTCCACTGTCGAAAGGGCAAACAAGTAGCATGTAAGGGTCAGAAGTGGACCATGGAGCAATAGGAGAAGATTGCCGAGTATGATGAATCACATTTTCTTTTAGGAGGCAATCTGATACTCTACACCTGCCTAAACATTATTGAATATCATGTATACCCCTTAATGGCAACAGTACTCCCTGATGGCAGTGGCCTCTTTCATCAGGATAATTCATCTTGCCACATTGCAAAAATTGTTCAGGAATAAAAGGTTTTATAATGATGACTTGGCCTCCAATTTCCCCATATTTAAATCTGATCAAGCAAGCATCTGGAGGATGTCCTGAGAAAAAAACGTCCAGATGCATAGAAATCCATCCTACTCCCCCACCCCCCTGTGAATTTACAGGATTTAAAGAAGCTGCTAACAACTTGGTGGCAGATACCACAGGACACCTTCAGAGGTCTTTTAAAGTCCATGTCTTAATGGGTCAATGTTTTGGCAGCATGAGGGGTACCTGCACAATATTAGGCAAGTGGTTTTAATGTTGTGGTTGAAAGGTGTATATTGCTTTTCATCTTGAGCAATGTTAATATTCAGAAAAAACATAACCAACACTAATATAAAATATATAGTAAATATAATATGGATAACACATTTTGCATACTGTAGTGACTTTTGTAGTGCTCTCTCACAATTTGAATATACCATGCAATTACTTTCATATCTCAGGCTTTATAAACCAATCAGCAATAGTACTTCACTGATCAAAATGGAGCAAAACATTGACTACCATGCTAAAAATAAGGAGTGCCTTTGATTTATTTATTTACTTATTTATTTATTTCTTTTACTGCTTCTTTTCTACAGTCTATTTTATATAGTTAAATTTTCTTCAGTGGTTGCATATGCTTATGCAATTGATTGTTTTCTTTCTTTTTCCGTTGGCTGCTCATCTTGTTCATTTCCCATACCCTTGTATAGGTACTATACTCGTGTGTAATACACTTGTGGAAATTTTGTTTGTTACATGAAAAGCTCTCATGTATATTACTCTTGACTTCTGTCTGCCTCTCAGGAATAACAATTATTCAAACTTACAGTTTCATCATGATTTGTAGGTGCTGATGAAGTGAAAAATGGATGAATCATAACTGTCACACAAGCAGGCATTGACTGGAAAATGTTTAGTTTTGTTAAACCCCCTTCTCCTTTTTCCCTCCACTTCACTAAAACCAGTAATACTTAGGGAATAATATCATTTTAAGATTTGCTTGTGCCCATCGCTCTGTCAGAGGCTGGCTGCTTTCTTCATTTGCACTTGAAGTCAAGAATGAGCTCCTGTTTTCTGCAACAAAACATTATTAGTGTGAGATCAGAAAATGGATGGATGAAAGATTAAAGCATTGAGGGTCATGCATCACATCTGAAAGTGAAATAATTACAAATAACAGACAGAATATTATTCATTATATAGTTTGCAGCAATGGTGTGTCTGTTTGCATTTTATTGTAAACCGCTTCACTCCATGTTCTCTCACCAACACATTATACAGTATGTCATTTATTTAGCAGTCAAACACCTGCCACTTAAACATCTTGTGTGAAGTGCTCACAAAGCCATCTTTCATTTTCAATTCTTCATGTAAAGCTCTATCAGCACTGTGTTACAATATTTTCTCACATCTATGACTTGATTAATGATACTCTTCACATTTGTTTCTTGTTTGCTTTTAGGCTTTCCATAGACAGACTCTGATTGGATGGTGACATTACTTTATTTGCATAAATTGCAAAGCACACAGTAAATGGAACTCTTAAAACATTTACAGATAGTTTTTATGCTTTGTCTTCATTGATTTTTGCAATTACATTAGGCCAGTCAGTTTATTTCAGTGACTTAAATTATGTTTATATGTTTATGTTTAGAAGACTGTCTTGGCATAATTTAAAATTGTATTATCATCTTCTTAAACTAGCAGACAATATGGAGTACAGTACAACCCCAAAATAACTTGCATAAAACTTTTATTTTTTTCTGTCATTAACAGTGATACTGGGAGAGACCAAGGATTTGAAACGCTTCTGGTTTTGTGTTTTATATATTGTGTTTTGTAAATAGAATGTATATATTACAAAAAAAAAACCCAAACACAAATTCTGTCTTTTACAAAAGCATGAAATGCAAAAAGAAAATTCTACAAACTTCAAATACTTGTGATGCTATATGACTGGCGCCTGCCAATATAGCTTAGTTACTCAGTTTTCCACTTGTTTTCTGAAGTGTCACTCCTTATAAGCACATTTTTACAGATAGATAATAACATAAATTATTGAACCTCTGCCTTGACTTTATGAATTTGTCAAAAAGCCATTTAAACCCCTTTGCATTTTGTCCCCATCTTGTTCCTTCCTCATGTCCACCGTGGATCCAATGTAAGGAATTTAAGAGAAGTTTCCTCTGGCTTTTCATTGCATTAAGAATGTTCAACTATGAAAACGTGCTCATGTGAAGGTATAGGGGTGGTGAAGCTTTAGGCCGATTCCATTCAGTTCAAAATGTGACTAATACCACTTCACAAATGGTGGGGCGAGAAGTGGACTTGGGGTATGGAGCCTGTGAGAAAACCACAGAAAACAGGAATGTAACATCAAAGTCAATACACAAGAACAGCATGTTCTCCAAATATTCACGTGGGTTTCATCACAGGTGTCCTCTCACAATCCAAAGACATGCAGGTTTGGTGGACTGGAGATGGTAAATTGGTCCCGGTGTTTGTGTGTGTGTGTGTATATATATGTATGTGGTCAACCTGTGATGGGCTGCTGCCCTATCCACGGATTGTTCCAGTCTTAAACCTGAATCCTGCTGAGATAGGCTCCCACTTCCTCACGATCCTGCTCTAAATAAGTGAGTTTTTAAGATGGCTGGATAGATAGATAATGAGCTACATGCTGACTTCAAATTATTTACAGTGAAGAAATTCATCAGCTTACAATGGCATGTCAGTGGAATTAATCTTAGTACTGTAGATGGTACGATAAGCCCTCTTCGATTCTTGTTATTCATTGCAGCGCGATTGAAACTGCAAGGGGGAATACCGCCCCCACCACTCCACTGTTTGATATTATTGACTGCAGCCTTAGGCAAAACAAGCTACAACTGGTCATGTGTTCAAGTGAACTCTCCAGGAAGAATATACACATGAGGCACGGCATTTCAGAAAACACATAGCAACTCGACTGTAATAGCGGGTTACCATATTTTGATTTTCAAAAAAGAGGAGAATTAGAGGAGCGGCAGGAGGTTGGGGCTGCAGGGTTGAACCAAGTAGAGGCACTGTGGTGGTTTGTAATTATGTGGGTAGATGTGGGATAGATGGTTTGGCAAATGTTGGTGCCATCCAACAGTGTTAATGAACTTTAATACATAAACAGCCTTTAACTAACAGTTGTGTCTCAGCTACTTTAATGAATTAAGTCCTTTTTATTTTGGCCTTTCATTAAAATGGACAGTGCTTGTCTGAGTTTGAACAGTGAGCAAGTTTGTGCAAACTACAGCAGCTCACATTTTGAATTAGAAAATGAAAGGATAACAAAATAAATTGAAATTGCTACTTAGTAAACAGTACACTTGTTAGCTGAACAGCAAAATTTGTCTACTTGCAAATGTGTTAAGCATGTTAGCCTGGTATGTCCTAGATTAATATCTTACTTGAATTTGATAGATTTGTGGCTATTTTAATTGGTTTGCACTGTGTTTATTATTTGTTTCTGTGTGTCATATAGTATAAGGTTTAGTAAGAAAGAAATACAGCATAATTAAAATAGTAATCCATATTTATAATTGCACCTCAAGAATTAGGAATATATAGCTGGTCTACAGTGAGTGAGTTTGTTTTAAAAAACAGTATAAATATAGTAAATGTATATTTTAAAATTAAATAAAGCTGTAATGTAATTCATGATTAAAAATTATTAAAACCTATAAGTGCATGAGTATTTACATTTAAGCAGTATTAAACATCCACTATCAAGTACTTGAAACAGTGTGTAACAATGTATATAGATATATTTGTTAGACAGCTGTGTTTCAGATAGGTACATTACAAAAGAAATTAAAGAATATGACAACTTGTAATTATGAGAAGCATTTTATTTTGTATGCCATATTTATTATGGGTAAATATTTTCTGTACATATTTTATTAGTTAAAATTATATTTGTTTTAAGGGAATTTTATTTATTTAGTATTTTTATAATCACAATAAGCTTACAGATTTTCATTTCATTGTCTATAGTTTAATTGGAAAAAAATACCAATGTTACAGTTTAATATAGAACACAACGCTTCTCTGCATCTGGTCATGCAGAAGCTTCGTGTAAAAAAAAAAAAAATTCCCATAAAACAATTTTTTTTTTTGATCTTTATTGTCCAATTTAGTCATGAAATTTGTGGTCAGTATCCACCATAAACAAGCCTTACAGGTTAATCCCTAATTTTCATTGAACTGTGTTTCTCCGATCACAGGAGACACCACAGTAAGGTATGTCTTCTAGTGCTTGCAGAGCTGTGTGAACAGAATGTGGTGCTGTCACTGCATTAACAATTACTTCTGCCTTAAAACAAGCACTTGACAATTTTACTGTCTCAGAATCGGGCAATGCCATTTTTAACAAGGCGGTTGTTCAGTCCATGGGATCTGTACCCATTGTGATGCTTATTAAGAGTTGTATGCAAAAACATTCTCTGCAGTAGTTACAGCATTTTCTCTTTTACTTAGTCTAACAAAATAGTTCATTTAGGTGACATACTTTTCATTAGCTGCAGTTTTATGTTATGGGGAGTTGCTGTCTATTTCTTTATCACTAGCACCTTTATATGAAACTAACATGAGATGAAAACAAGAATGTTTTCTGCAAGTCTTATGTGAATTTTACCTTTGCATCTGGGCATTTTAGGCTGTGTGCTGATGCCATGCACTACAGTCTCTGACTGTTGCCGTAGTGTGACACTTTATATGAATGCAAACAGTTTAACCAATGGTTGCATACTGTATAGTAACAAATGTAAGAAGGTGGGACATGCAAAGTAGGGTTAAAGTTGTTCTAAAATGCACTGGCGTATTAAATAGAGAGATTGTGACAATATAATCATAAACTTACTATATAGCCCTTAAAAATATAGCTCTTGATATTAGATCTATGATTAAAACCTGCCAACTGCAATTATAGTACTTTTATCATTACTAGTGCTCTGTGATGTGAATTTATTCTTCTTACCACTGTTGGAATCAGGGTTAAACCCAGCCCTTATAAGTAGATACCTATTGGAAGTAGTAGTAAGAAGTAAAATGATTATCCAAAATAATATAATAATATGCTCATAATTTTCATAACATTCTGAAATCCTCTTAATCCAATTCAAGGTTATAGGGTTCCAGAGCCTATTTTAGCAACATGAGCAAATGCAAGGAAATTCCCGCATGCAGAGCGGCAGTCCTTTTCACTGCTCAAATACACAAATTCATAATCATATGGGAACATTTCAAAGTCTTAAATCTTTAAATTACAAATCTCTGACCATATACATGTTTGTACACATTAATTAGTAATAGTCTACTGCTACACTATTTATGCATAGCCTAACAACTTATGCACAGAAGTGATCTTTATTTGCCATGCCTCCCTTAATCATAGTCCACCGTAAAGAACCTTCCAATGCTGTTTGTACTTTATTTATTTTTACCACCCATTTCATACTTTGAATTGTTGCTCATTGTTTTCTTTTTTCAATATTTATATGGCAATGTTAGTCTACGTTTTTAGATTATTGATCTTGTATTGCTGTAAAATATTAATAAGAGTAGAAAATGAACAATATTATTAGTCAATAAAAGTTGTTCACATTGTTGTTTCCTGTGTTTAAATTATGCACATTTGAACACATTATCCAATGGTAATTCAATCTTGTTACAGTCAGTCTTAGTCTGGGACCAGCAGAGTTAGGGAGATTCCCACCAATGTATATTGATTATAGTGATTGGAATGGTGAAATTGAGGGGTTTTGTATAAATTGAATATTTTGAATTTTTTTTCCCCAACAGTTTAGTTGTTAATCTTATCCTGGGATGACATAATACGGTAACCCCTGTCTCCATCCAAGAGAAGTGAAAGTTGAGCCAGGGGTTTGTTTAAGGTAACTCTGACAGAAGTTGAATTGAGCCTCCTGGCATGTCTGAAAAAGGAAATTCTCAGAGTGGCACATGTTCACACCCACACAGACTCAAATTGCGAGTTTAAAGTCTACACATAGCCTTTCCTGGATGTCTTTGGCATCAGAGTCCAAATCCATCAGAACATGGGAAAAAACATGAAATTTTAAGATAATTACTAGACTGAAGGATTAATCAAGGATTCAACGGCTGTACCTCTGTAACAACAAAAATTGGGTATATGTCAGCAAGGTTTTTAAAGAATAATAGTCTGTTGCCTGTATATACAGTATATTCGGAGCCCTTACATTAATATCAGTGGAAGCACCTGTGTGTATTCCAGATTTGTACACTTTTTCATTTTGATCTCCATCGCTTTGTTTCAAAAAAAAAAAAAAAAAAAGTCTTCAGGTTTCTTGAAGATGATTTCTTTCTATTATAATAAAAAAAAATCCTGGGACAAGACGTCATTTTCTCCGAGAGACACTTTCCTATCCTGCTAGACAAGACTTTGTACCAAATCCACATACACTGTCACGCTTGGGTCACAGAGTTGCACAGATACACAGGATATTTTAGAGACAGAAACATTTTTCAAACACTTCAAACAAACATAAGTCTCTTTCAGGAGTGAATTGAGCTCCATGTATAGTCTGAGGGGACAATTCCATCTCTCAATGAAAAAAATAGAAAATCTTCCTCTTCATAGGGACGGGACCCCCAACAGGAGCAGAGGATGTCTGGGGGAGAAGAGAGACAAGGCAGTGAGACAAAAGGACAGCTGCTGTACAGGCTGTTAAATGTTTGAAGCGCTGTATGAGATGCAGATTACACGGCACGGCGGCAGCAGCAGCAAGCCAGCAACTGATCGAGCAAAGAGGAGGTTAAAAAAAAAAACTGTTTTGTTTCCCATTATATAACCGTTTAAGAGGGGGTTTCGGAGGAGTGACCGTGTCTTCTTGGGGTGCGTTCAGCCCCCTTCTTCACAACAGGAGCAACAGAGATGCGAAGTGGCTAGGTTAGGGGGTGTAAGGGGGAGGGGGTTGGTGAGCGAAGCGAGCAGGAGGCAAAGCCCCCTAGTATGTACTAAAAATCCTCAAGCTGTATACTTAACGGGCACCTGTATTCAGGGTCACACAGTGAATCAGAGTTATGAGTTAAACCAGTAGCTTAAACAACACTTCATATGGTGCCACAGATTCTCAGCAGGACTAATATCAGTTCTATCTTTTAGCTCATTAGCTTGCTGCAACCTAGAACAGTTTTTTTCACATTCTTGACTACTTATCTGGTTTCTGTTGAAGTGGAACATTCCTAAAGTGTAATATCACCAACCTGAATGCTTCATTGTAGATAAGAGGTTATGAGGATGATGGGCAGTCATAGGTTGGCACCATTTATAACAATTTTGATCATAGCTTTTATTTTAGTCTTATCCAATCACTAATTAATTTCTATCTTCGTATTTTTGATTGCTTACATTCAGTTTAGGAAAGTAAAAACTGGTTGAAACTCACCTTTCAATCTGTTTATCTGGGTAAAACAAAACTGCTTTTAGAAAAGTCTATAGGCTTATGGCTTCCTTTCAAATGTAGCAGCAAGAACAGAAGGCACTTTTATCCACTTTATACAGTCATAGACAACACAGCCTTTTTTTCTCATTCTGGCAGTTAAAGCATTCCTGAGCATTTTCCGGACTCCTACTTTCTCTTAAGAGATGAGTACCAACTCTTTGTATGCAGTAATCACATTCTGACCAGCATGGAGTTCAGTCCCTCTGTTTCCCTGGTAGCAAGCTAAAAGCGGCCAGTCTAGTCTGCCTCCATTTGTTGTTCCCAAGTCATGTGACAAGAAGAGGTAGGTTCTGTCCACCTCATGACTGCCATTACTGGATGGTTCTTCAACCCAGAACTTCCAGTGATTTTCTGGGGCATATATTTCTGGAGAAAGAAAAAAAAAAAACAGCTTTGTTTTAAGGATGAGGAGCAAACTGTGACATTAAACCATTGTTGATATTTTTGTGTGTGAACTTTTTTTACTACAATTCTGGCAACTTTTTGCCTCGCACCATTTAAGGTTAATGTTATCTTGGTTAGTACCTACCAAAAGTGGTCCAAGGAAGGACAGTTGGTGAATCGCTAACAGAATCATGGGTGCCCAAGTCTCATTGATGTACATTGGGTGGGGAGGGGGGGGGGGGGTGTAGACAAGCCCTTCTGGTTTGATTCCACATAAGAACTGCTGTAGCACAAATTGCTGAAAAATGGGATGCTGACCATGGGAGAAAGGTATCAAAAGGCCTAGTGCATCTCAGCTTGCTGTTATGGGGCTGCAGATCAGGTTAGTGACCATGCTGACCCCTGTTTAGTGCCAAAAGCTCCCACAAAGGGTACATGAGCATTAGAACTGGACTGTAGATCAGGTCTATTCAAACGGCAGCCTGTGAGCGACATGCTGTCCAGAAGCATCCTCCGTGTGGCCCAGCCCATGGTCCTGCCAGGGTTTCAGACTGCAACTAAAATGATAGCAAATGCGAACAAAAATAGGTTTGGCGATTATCATTTCTACTTAGTTCACCAGTGTTGAATTAAATCATTGAAACTTTAAACTAATTATATTGTAACAGATGCAAAAGCTTTTTTTTTTTTTTTTTTGTTGTTAAGCGGATGTGCTGTTAACATATGTGTCGGTACAGGCTCCCCTTGCATATCCCTAATCCGCATAAAGGCTGATTTATATCCCGCGCTGGGTGTGAGGGACTCGTGGTGAAAATGACATCGGAGGTGGAGACCTGCGCGGGAAAGTATCTCAGAGTACACAGTTCTGCTTAGGGGATTGCCGTGAATTTCAACAAGAGGCTGGTTACGCTTGTGTAGGAATTATGAACAAAGGGTTAAATATGACACAACTGATCATCAAAATAAAAGTTATGCATGCAAAATGTTTGAAATTCCTCTGCCCATCATATAGGTCCCCTGTTATGAAGATATCTTTGCCCCATGGAATTTAATTGTCCCTTCTGATTTCACACAGGCACACCAAGGTGTCTGCGGTGGGTTGGCACCCTGCCCAGGATTGGTTCCTGCCTTGTGACCTGTGTTGGCTGGGATTGGCTCCAGCAGACCCCCGTGACCCTGTGTTCTGATTCAGCGGGTTGGAAAATGGATGGATGGACACCAAGGTGTGATTGTCACCAATCTCCTTGTGTTGGCACATCTTTACGTGCCTTTTCTTTTTTGATTTAAGGTATGCTCCATGCAAAATGCCAGCCTGTCCGTCAGTAAACAAGTAACAGCAGTTGCCTGCCTACTGTCATACACTGTGATGTGATGAAACTTGCATTTTAAGGTTGTAGGTGTATTACTGTCGCTTTACTGGACTGCTCTGTGATTGACGGTGGACAGTAAACTTTGTTAAAATGGTATCCAAAAATGCCACTTCGTTAGTTGTTACTTCAGTCGTTTTGGCATGCACACGACATGTCCCGTTACCAATAAATTCTTCAACGGGAGCTCATCAACAAAGAAACATGGAAAATAATTTAGTAAAAATAATAATAGTAATAATTATAATTAATGATTTATTACTTGACACCCAATGTACCAATCCACTTTCATGCCATACGTGCTGCCTTGCTCTTAAACATTTACTCAGGTATTTTTTTTTCTGGGGAAAAAAAAGTTGTTGTTGTGGAATTCAAATTTAACCTCTGTTGTATAACTCATTAAAAACTTGTAAATGAAATAGTTTAAGCTCATTGAAAACAAAAAATTCCTTGCCTGTCCTGACCACCCCTTTAAATTGGGTGAGGATCACATATTTCAGAAAGGAAACAAATGTTATTGCTAATGCTTTGCACTTTTTTGAATTTTATACACTTTGAGATGTGTCTGGGTCAGATGTGAGCAAAATGTTTATTTTTTTATTTCAAAAGTGGAAAAAAAGTATTGCTACTACCTCAGATACTGTTCAGTTACAACTTTTGTTGTTTTTTTTATGCATTTTTTGATGTGTCTGTGTTAGATGTGACCAAATTTAAAATGGAAACAATGAATAACATTTCTTGTTTTAAATACATTACCACTGAAAATGTCAGGTTCAGCTAAATTTTTTGGTGTGAAAATCTAGCCCAAAGGAATTTGTAATTGAATATCCCTGCCATAGAGCAATGGAAGAAGGTGGCCTGGTCTGATGAATTACATTTCCTTCAGCTCATGTGGATGGCAAGGTGCATATGTGTTGCCTTCCTGAGGAAAAGATGGCAGCAGGATGAACTATGGGAAGGAGGCAAGCCAGCGGAGGCAGTGTGATGCTCTAGGCAATTTTCTGTTGGAATTCATGTGGATGTTACTTTGTCATGTACCACCTACTTAACTATTTTTGCAGACTATGAACATTCCTTCTTGGCAATGATATTTGCTGATGGGAGTGGCCATATTCAGTTTGATAATACACCTTACTACACTACAAAAATTGATCAGGAATGGTTTGAGGAACATGACAAAGAGTTCTAGGCGTTGACTTGACCTCTAAATTCCCAAGATCTCAGTTCGATTGAGCATCTTTGAATGTGCTAGAAAACCAAATCCGATCCATGGATGCCCATCTTGTAACATACTGGGCACAAAGGATCTGCAGCTAACATCTTGGTGCCAGATACCACAGCCTTCAGAGGTTTTGTGGAGTCTGTGCCTCAAACAGGTCTGTTTTGGTGGCACAAGGAAGACCCATTCAATATTAGACAGGTGGCTTTAATGTTGTAGCTGATTTGGGTAAAGCATGAGTTCTTTTTTTAAATTCTTTCTTAAAGAAGCAAACAAAGTGCTTATGTACGTGAATATAAAAAGGAAGTCAGCCCAACAAAACTACGAAAACCGTAAGGCAGATATTGTATGTAAGCTTCTTTTTGGTGATTGATTACATTTGGTTTAGAAAACTCCTCTATTTAGGCTGTTTTAGTTTGTTTTTTTAATCTCTTCTGTATTATATTGCTCTAGTTGCATGTCACTCACTGTGAAGAGCATTACATTAAACAAGTTTTGTTTTATTATTTCACTTAAGCCACTGCATTCTTTTGTATTTTCAAATAACTGTTAAAGAAATACCAAAATATGATAATTTTTGTCTGTTAATTTCCCTGTGTTTGTGGTATTGTACAAGGAAATGGATGAGAATGGAGACAAAAAAAGTTCCTTATATGGGGACCAACTCTGAACAAACAGGAAGCAATATGTCAACGCCCATGGTATCAATCTTAATTTATTCATGTCACATGATTCATATGTCAAGTATGCAGTGAAATGCTTACAACTTCCCAAACACAGGTATTTTTGCTAAAATTTTGTTAAACAAACCCAGGAAATTTAGGAACCCTCAATTAAAAAGCTCGGAATGTGTTCAAATGGGATTGAGTGTTTGAACTGTAGACCCACCTCTAGTCTCATTTGTTGGTCATTAAGCCACAACGCCATGTTTCTGTGTTTTTCAGCAGCGGTTTGTGAAACTACCCTGTTCTATTGACCTTCTGTTTGTTGAAACACTTCAGATGTGCACAAAAATTCAAGGCATACCTTCCACCTTATAATGTTTATAATGTTTTTACTCACTAAATGTAAAACGCTGTACAATGTTGTTAATGTATGAAGTTCCTTGGTAGACAATGAATGAGCTATTACTGGGATGAACTCCAAACCAATGAATGAGTGGAGAGGCAGGTTTCAATATTTTAGGAAAAATAGATGTGTCTGTGACTTTCTGAGCAAATACTGGGTGTCTGATATGTGGATCATGCAATATGAGTAAATTGAGGGGTTTTTTTCCTTTACTTTTTGGTATTGTTTTCTGTTTGTTCAGAGTTGGCTCCATAGAAGTATGTTGCATCAGGAACTTAATTTCTGTTCTCCATAAAAACCTGAGATTAAAGTTTTTTCTAGCCATTTCATTATACAACACTGGGTAAGTAACAGTTAAAATATTTTTTGCAGGAGTATTCTTTTAACTCAAAGCTTTCTCAGTTTCATCTTCCAAGTTGCTGCTTTAATCCTATCTGACACCACACCTTGTCAAAATCGTTCAAATCCTTAACCATGCCCATCACCTTTCCTACTCTACATCTTATTAAGATTTTCTTTAGAACAAAGAATTATGATCATTAAATGCAGCCTAGGTGTCTGGTCGTTTGTCGTGTGCAACAGTACTGCAGTGGTACTAAAAGATATATGCTATTTTACAGTAGGTAATGATAGCTGCTTTGCTGACCTTTGCTTCCTCTGGTGGCATTCAGGTTAAAAATATATTTGTAAATTATTTGAATTTCTGAAGTCACCACTAATTTAATTTATTTTCTAACATATGGATTGGTGGTCACCCATTTCTTTTTCTGTAAGCTTATTTTTTTTCCATTTATAGTCTCTGATGAGAAGCACCAGAAGCAGTTTCCAGTTCTGTTTATCAGTTGGAATGATAAGTGTGTGGGGGTGGTTAGCTGGTTGCTGCTAAAAACTTGTATCTCAAGGCCCATATAGCTGTTTGTGGTGTTGGCTAGCATGCTTAGCCCTGCAAATTATCTCTGGTAGAGACAAGCAACTGTCTCAGATAGGCCTCGGCCATGTAGACTCAGCAAGTATGGTGGTAAATTTAAAGAGGCACGTGCATTATTAATTAGTGGAATGGAAAATGTCTTTCTCTTTTTCCAAGAAATTCTAAAAGTAACTGAGGGGAAAGTCCACCTTTAACGAAACACTTAACAAATTACAATGTTATGCATAACTGGTGTTCAAGTGTTTGGGTGCCTCAGTTCAATTTGCTTATTCTACTGAAGTTAATATAGCTTTTACAAGTAATAAATATAGATTGGTTCAGATTCCTGAACATTTTAGTTGTATGATTTGCTGAATTTAACAGAAAAGCTTTTAAATTTCTTTCAATATATCCCTTCACTGCTTTACAAGCAGTAATCATATTTATAGTCAAGTCCTCAGTCATCTAATTAGAGGAGTTCTGATTGCTTGAGAATAGATAACACATTGTAAGAGGTTAGTGGAATCAGAGCATTTATTTAGCTCTGAAATTGTTGTTTTGCATGGCTTAATTTGAGGCTTAATCAGTCAAGCTTAGAGAGCTTAAAAAGAGTATTAATGAACTAGAAGGGTGTCCAAGTTTTTTGACATACCACAGTTACTGTTGTGTTGTTTTTTTTTTTCTTCATTCTGTCAAATTCAGTAAAGCAATAACTGCAACTAAACATTTCTGGTAACTTGTGATCATTCCTGCACACCGGCTTGGGGGAATTTTAGCCCATTCCTCCGTACAGAACAACTTCAACTCTGGGATGTTGGTGGGTTTCCTCACACTAACTGCTCGCTTCAGGTCCTTTCACAACATTTTGATTGGATTAAAGTCAGGACTTTGACTTGGTCATTCCAAAACATTAACTTTATTCTTCTTTAACCATTCTTTGGTAGAACGACTTGTGTGCTTAGGGTCGTTGTCTTGCTGCATGACCCACCTTCTCTTGAGATTCAGTTCATGGATAGATGTCCTGACATTTTACTTTAGAATTCTCTAAATATAATTCACAATTCATTGTTCCATCAATGAAGGCAAGTCGTCCTGCCCCAGATGCAGCAAAACAGGCCCCAACCATGATACTACCACCACCATGTTTCACAGATGAGATAAGGTTCTTATGCTGGAATGCAGTGCTTTCCTTTCTCCAAACATAACACTTTTCATTTAAACCAAAAAGTTCTATTTTGGTCTCATCCGTCCACAAAACATTCTTCCAATAGCCTTCTGGTTTGTCCAAGTGATCTTTAGCAAACTGCAGACGAGCGGCAGTGTTTTTTTTGGAGAGCATTGGCTTTCTCCTTGCAACCCTGCCATGCACACCATTGTTGTTCAGTGTTCTCCTGATGGTGGACTCATGAACATGAACATTAGCCAATGTGTGAGAGGCCTTCAGTTGTGACCTCGCTGACTATTACATGCCTTGCTCTTGGAGTGATCTTTCTTGGTCGACCACTCCTGGGGAGGGTAACAATGGTCTTGAATTTCCTCCAGCTGTACACAATCTGTCGTACTGTGGATTGGTGGAGTCCAAACTCTTTAGAGATGGTTTTGTAACCTTTTCCAGCCTGATGAGCATCAACAACTCTTTTTCTGAGGTCCTCAGAAATCTCCTTTGTTCATGCCATGATACACTTCCACACACATGTGTTGTGAAGAGCAAACTTTGATAGATCCCTGTTCTTTACATAACACAGGGTGCCCACTCACACCTGATTGGCATCCCATTGATTGAAAACACCTGACTCGAATTTCACCTTCAAACTAACTGCTAATCCTAGAGGTTCACATACTTTTGCCACTCACAAATATGTAATATTTGATAATTTTCCTCAGTAAATGTCCAAGTATAATATTTTTGCCTCATTTGTTTAACTGGTTTCTCTTTATCTACTGTTAGGACTTGAGTGAAAATCTGATGATGTTTTAGGTCATATTTATGCAGAAATATAGAAAATTCTAAAGGGTTCACAAACTTTCAAGCACAACTGTATATGTTATTTGTTTTCACTTTGAAATTAAGTGGAAACTGACACCTATATTTATGTGATCTGGATTATTAGTGGAACTCTTTTTTACGTCCTTGTTTAAACAAAATGCAGAAACTAGCTGTGTTAGATGAAACCAATCTGTGGGCTCATCTGTGTTGTCACTCACTTTCTTTGTATGCTTTGTTCCACAGCACTGCAAGAGTGTATATAGATGTTATCAGTTTTCCTTTCAACCAGACACCAATGGTTATGCATGTCTCTTGTAAGAAACTTAAAAAAATTTCAACCATCTAGCCTAACCCACTTTGTCCAGTTATGAATCACAGGTGTCAAAATGTATCCTGGCTGTTTCAAGCCAAAAGCACAACCCAGCACTGGATGTGTCTCCAGTCAGTCATAGGCTATACTCATAATCACCCACTATAATCCACACCAGGCCAATTAACCCTGCACATCTTGTTTATTTTTTTTAACTCCTTAAATGCCCATCTGGACCAATAACATGGACCTACATGGGATTTGCAATCGTATGTCAAATTTTTCATATGAATATTAGGGTTGTATTATGCATGACATTGCACTTATTTATTTATTTTTTCACATTTTCTATTAAATATAATACAAAAAAAGTTTATTTCATTCAAAATTCTGTTTATTAATCTTCTATCTGCAAGTGTACTCAAGTACCTCAACCAGTAATTGATAGATAAAAGTCAAAAGACGCATTACGTTATCAAAAGAAGATAATGAATTAATAATTATGGAATAATTTTTATATGTAATAAATTATAATGAAATATAATTTAAAATTGTAGAATAGAAAGGGGGACACGGAGAATAAATTCACTTGCTCTTACCGTCACTTTTAGAATTGTCTTTTTGATCTGTTATTTATATGTTTTTCTTAATTGATTGAAATTACTGTAGGAAGCATGCAGTAGAACATCCAAATCAATCTGATTTCCACTGTTTTTGATTTGATACTGTCATTTATTAGAGTAGATATAATTAGTGAGCTTTGGAACAATATATACTTTGTATCCCAGAGCTGCCCCCCCTCAGAGAAGGTTGGTAAATATAATATGTGGCTTGTATCTTTAAAAAAATGATATACACAATGGAAGGCACTGCAGTTAATGTAAGTAAATTAGCTCTCTGTGGTTGACTTTTTAAAATTAACTTTTAATTTTATTTTGCAACATTTAATCTGTGTAATTTTTATTCAATTCTTAGTGATGTGCTTGTAAATATAAACATTTAATATTTTATTGGCTCCAACTAGTGTATTCTTTATTGATGTGCAGCTGATAAATACACTTTGAACTCCGAACCTATAAGGGTGTCACTCCAAAGTGACCAAGGGTTTATTTTGTTAGTGACAATGAGAAAGCCTTCATAAAACTACTGTAATTTGAATTGCTTTTCAAATTGGCTAGTGATTGTGTTAGCTATATTAAATGAAAAAAAATATTTTAATTCCCTATAGGTGGTTTCACCCAAACATTTCTGGGATAGAAGCAGAAGAACTGCTGTTGACCAGAGGGGTGCATGGAAGCTTCCTAGCAAGACCCAGCAAAAGCAACCCTGGAGACTTCACTCTGTCTGTACGGTAAGACAAATACTGTATATGTCATCATCAACTTTATTTAAACACCCTTAATCCATGTTTTGTGTGTTGGAGGGCCTTAGGCTATCCTGCAGCAGGTTGCACAAGGCAGGAACAAAACAAGTACCAATCAATTAATAAATGACATATGCTGTATTTTACTAGCCCAACAGGGAAATAAGGTAGTGGGAGTGTCATTGATTTCTTTTAACTGTATGTAAGTCACTCTGCAAAGTGTTCGATGTGTGTATTTGTGCGTGAGTGTATTTGTGTGAATATTATATAATATATTATACATATTATTGCATATTACACATTATTATTACATAGTATATGATATGTGAATAATATATATGTTTTAATTCAACCGCGTTTTAGTGAGTGGCAAGTAAATTCTCACTCAGCTTGAGCCACTCTGACTAGATGTAGCTTATATAGACACACATAAGAAACAACAGTTTATCACATGGCCAAAGCTACATCGTCTTTTAGGTAAGGCTGAAAGAAATCTTTTGTTCTATAATGAGTATACATATGTATAAAACTATTTAAGATACATTTTTTTTTTGTAATAGCCCATTTCACTCTGAGTCAATTACTCTCACTGATTAAACAGCTGATAAATATGATATAGTGCATGGCCATATTTACTGTATGCGCTTATCACTTCTAAACTCAATCAAAGTAATTTCCCATGTAAGTCATTTTGTTAACAAAGACTGAACCTCACAGTTCTTCTCTCCGTGAATAATAATTAAAAAAACTTGCCTTCCTGTAAGCAGTACTGTGAGCAGTATACGCGTATTTTATTTACAGTATGTAGCACCAGGTGACTATGTCTACCAAGATATCTTAGAGTATTCTTGAATCCAGTGGTCTGGTTTGTGACATCTCAGATGCACCATACATGGGTAAACACATTCCTCTCTCAACGTGGTTGTGTGGAACATACCAAGGACACATTCCACACTGCGTTGTAATTGGAGTGCAGGGAGACGCAACCAAATAGAAGCATGATTATGTCGAGAGCTGTAAAGTGTGTGTCTGTGATTAGTTAATCACAGTGTGATCAGCCACAATATAAAATTATGTGCTACCAGTCAGGTTTGTACACTATTTTGTAAATCTGGACATGCTGTCATAATAGCCATTGACGAGGTTTTGACCCATTTTTCTTGAACTGGGTTTGGGTTTATTTAGATGAGGTTAGTTACTACTGAGTATTGGATCATTAAGTCTTAATGGCCTGGACTCACAGCTGTTAAACACACTGCTGCATACCTGGCACTCATAGAGCTTCTTTCTTCCTTTCTTATCACCAGCACCATTCTGACATGCTGCCAAGTGACATTTTAGAGTGCTGTTTCAGGCAAAGCGTTCATGGCAATTTAGACACTCAAATGGCTTTTCTCCTGTGTGCTTCCTGAGATGTTCCTTGAAATGGCCAAAATGGTCAAATTGTTTTTCGCAATAAGCACACACATGAACCATCTTCTGAGGCTGGTGACGACAAGCCTGCTCCACATCACAGTGGTTGCAGGTCACATGATGTTTGATAGAGTTTTCACATGAATATATTTGCTGCAGTGAGTGCAATGAAACACATTATTAAGTTGGGAGATCTGCACTTCTATAACTTCAATGCACTCAGTCGCTTTAAGGGGACTGACCACATCAGTTTCCTCTTGGTTCTCTGAAACAGTTTCTATTTCATCCTTTTCTTACAGCTTGCCAATTCTGTTCCCCTTGCTGATGTTCGCTAGTGATAATAGCTAGCAAAGCTAATGCAGAATCATCAGAGTTCCCTTGGGAATTCACAGCTTCTTTTACTGCCTCTGCTACCTCTTCCAAAATATCAATTCGTACCTCCAGATCAATAGTTCCACCTGATATATCAACTTTGATCTCTACTGGCTCAGTTTCTACCAAAGGCAAAGTTTCAGTAATCACATTTGATGTTTCTGCAATCTTTCATTTTTTAGCTTTGCTCTTCTGTGCTGGTCCCTTAGTTGTTGAAACTAGGGAACCAGCTTTGTTCCTTTTAAGTGCTTTAATTGCTTCTTGCATCTTTAAGTACTCTGCAGCTTTCCATACATCATTTATTTCTTTATGACCATTAACTGCAAGTGTAGCCATGTAGGTGAATTCAATTCAAATGATGAAAAGCCATGTTATTTACCCCTTCCAATTTCCAACAAAGACCCCATTTTGAAATCGTGAAAAAAAATATAAAAAACTGGCTGCAGACAGTGAGCCCTGAACTGGTGACTATCCACAACTAAAGTTATGTCAGTGAATTGGTCCAACTTCCGTTGTTCATTCAGTCTGTCCATCATGACTTTGCAATGGTTAGAAACTCATTCTCAAAGTCTGTTGTCTCTACTGTAGACATGATTAAATTTGGTATCTTTCCATTCCCAAGCTCAACAAAAAGGTGGTCGTTACTCCTTGGGCCTTGGCTTCTCAACAAGCCTTATACCGCCACAGAGCGTGGACGTTGATAGCTGAGAACAATTCAAGGACCATCTGGTAATACATACTGGAGAAAATCCTAATCATTGTACTATTTGTGACCTTTGGTTTACTCAACTATCTGACATGCACACACGTCTTCGAGACTATCACAACATTCATGAAACGGTTTTGATTGAGGTTATACTCCAGGACCATTTCACAACAGGTGAAACAGCAGATGCACTTTTGGAGGATGTTTGTGTAGAACATTTGACTGTTGAGAAAGTTAATAGTGATTCATCTCAAGTGGTTGAAACTGTTCAGGTGCAGGTGGGGTCCTGTTGAAGTAGAGCAGAGTAAAGATCAGCATTTTCAGGATAATGAGGAAAAGTCAGCAGAGGCTGAAGGCCATGAGGTAACTGACGGACAGACTACAGAAGAAGAAAAGCACATAGAAACTGGTTCAGAACAAGTCTCAGATAGTACTGTACCACACTATCTAGAACTTACTGTGCAAGAGGTTGAAATGGAATATGAACAAGTGGAAATGTATGTGGAAGAGACAAAGTATAAGCAACATACCAAGAAAAAAGTATATGAAGTACTCTGACCTTCTATAATGTGGACAGCATAATTGATTTTGCTTTTTCAATTAGTGGGAAATATCTCCTCCTCATTGTGTTAGCCTATTTAAAATTGAAAACCTAAACTTCCAGTAAAATTAGTGTACATTTGAAAAATAGACATGCGTATTTAAAAGAATTACTAATTTGCTCCCTGTCATTTTTGTGGTTCTCATTTTCTGAAATTAGCTGCTGCATTTTTTTCTGCTTTTGTAGTTTGCATAAATACTGGTTTTTTTTTTTTTTTGTTTGTTTTTTTTTGTAAAGAAGATATACCAGTTAATATGTTTCCATTATGTGGGGAAAACCATGCTTCTAAAAGAAGAATGTAATTGTATATTTTAGACATAACGCAGCAAACAGGTCATGCTTACCTATTAACGGTAAAAAAATAATAATAATAAATGGCCTAGACTCCTTCCCTCACCCTAATTAGCTAACTGCTCCAGCTACTGGCATTCATAATCATTAGTTCTGAACAGTATACATGTCTTAAGTCCTCTTCTCTAGATTAATCTAGTATTAAACTCAAAATAAAAATGGATTAAAAAAATATATAGGCCAATAACTGTTTCATACTTCTGAGCTGGCATTTTTAGTTTCAACTGCAGGTCAATAAAATGTTCCTGTTGAGAGAGACAGCCTCTCATGTTAATACTGGAAAGCCGGATGTTTATTTGACTGTGGGTTTCACACAAATGCAGTGCCTCTCAAGAACAGGGACTTTCCCTTTGCTGCCATCTACGAAGATGTAAAATTGCTAACACAGCTTTTTCTTTTTTATAGCATTACTTAAATCTTAATACACCTTTCTTAATACTTGTTTTCATTTTATCCAGAAGATGTGTAGGCCTTCTAGGCCCTTTAATTCATACTGACTAGTGCTGAGTGAGCAGCAAAACTTTTGCAGTTGATGTTGGGACCCTTGTCACCACTTTAGCTGTAACATCTGGTTTCAGCAATGATCTCTCACTATTTGAAAAGCAAACTATCTTTCAAACCATCTGTAAGTTTTCTAAGCCCATCAATCTGTCCAGCTTCTGGGCCCCACTTACTCTCTTATAGAGGGTCTGGGAATTATAGTCTATTTTGGCAGCATCAAGTGCAGAGTACTTGACTCTGGCAGTGATCAGAATGCATATATAATAACACACTCGTACCCACAGCTATACTTACCTACACACAAAACTATCAAAGAAAACTAAAGTCTTTGCCATAAACATTCCTGGGGATGGTATACAAATTAATCTATATAGACCTCAGCGTTAACATTTGCAGTACACCATGCAATGCTTGTGTCTCTGTTGTATGTCATTTGATATGGGATTCGTAAAAACAGTGTTTGTTTGTGTTGCACCATCTGTTAATGCAATTTAGTACTGGAAATATTTGTGATGCATCAGAGACATATCAACCAGAAGAATACACACTTAACCTTTTATTTTTTTATATATGGGCAAACCTTAAAAAGTTGCTTTACAGGACCCTTAAAAACTATTTATAACTATTATATACTAGCCATGTGCGCCCAACTACGTTGCGCGTGTTAAAGTTGTCTGTGAAGGGCTCGTAACAATAATAATTTCCGGAACGTGCTGTTACATTGTCATTCATTTTACCCACTGTTTTTCTTTCATTCATATTTTACGTAGGCACGTACCTTTTATCTTCGGCAATCTCATTCTCTAACCAGGCCTCAGGCGCTAACCAGCGTAACACTGTCCACCACCCCTTTCGTTATTCCGGCACATTGTTGACATCCGTGAGTAACAACAACGTACTAAACTGGAAGGTGGTCTACTCATGCGTGGAATTCGCGGACAAACAAAGATCAAGATCTAAATGAAGATCTCTTTAGTTAATTTAAAGCACAACAATTTGTTTAATTTGAATGTCTGTGTTTTGAGGTGTGACTGGCGTACTACAGTCTTCAGTAGTATAAGCCTGGAGGAGATTCTTAATGCAATGCCTATGTTTTAGCTGTCTCTCTACTGCCATCTAGTGCTTCTTCTTCTAATCCATTCGCGGACAAACAAAGATCAAGAGCCAAATGAAGATTTTATATATATATATATATATATATATATATATATATATATATATATATACATACACACACACACACACACAGTGCATCCGGAAAGTATTCACAGCGCATCACTTTTTCCACATTTTGTTATATTACAGCCTTGTTCCAGAATGGATTAAATTATTTTTTTTCCTCAGAATTCTACACACAACCTAATGGCCCCATAATAACAACATGAAAAAAGTTTACTTGAGGTTTTTGCAAATTTATTAAAAATAAAAAAACTGAGAAATCACATGTAGATATGTATTCACAGCCTTTGCTCAATACTTTGTCGATGCACCTTTGGCAACAATTACAGCCTCAAGTATTTTTGAATATGATGCCACAAGCTTGGCACACCTATCCTTGGCCAGTTTCGCCCATTCCTTTTTGCAGTACCTCTCAAGCTCCATCAGGTTGGATGGGAAGCGTCGGTGCACAGCCATTTTAAGATCTCTCCAGAGATGTTCAATCGGATTCAAGTCTGGGCTCTGGCTGGGCCACTCAAGGACATTCACAGAGTTATCCTGAAGCCACTCCTTTGATATCTTGGCTTTGTGCTTAGGGTCGTTGTCCTGCTGAAAGATGAACCTCGCCCCAGTCTGAGGTCAAGAGCGCTCTGGAGCAGGTTTTCATCCAGGATGTCTCTGTACATTGCTGCAATCATCTTTCCCTTTATCCTGACTAGTCTCCCAGTTCCTGCCACTGAAAAACATCCCCACAGCATGATGCTGCCACCACCATGCTTTACTGTAGGGATGGTATTGGCCTGGTGGTGAGTGGTGCCTGGTTTCCTCCAAACATGACGCCTGGCATTCACAACAAAGAGTTCAATCTTCGTCTCATCAGACCAGAGAATTTTGTTTCTCATGGTCTGAGAGTCCTTCAGGTGCCTTTTGGCAAACTCCAGGTGGGCTGCCATGTGCCTTTTACTAAGGAGTGGTTTCTGTCTGGCCACTCTACCATACAGGCCTGATTGCTGGATTGCTGCAGAGATGGTTGTCCTTCTGGAAGGTTCTCCTCTCTCCACAGAGGACCTCTGGAGCTCTGACAGAGTGACCATCGGGTTCTTGGTCACCTCCCTGACTAAGGCCCTTCTCCCCCGATCGCTCAGTTTAGATGGCCGGCCAGCTGTAGGAAGAGTCCTGGCGGTTTCGAACCTCTTCCACCTATGGATGATGGAGGCCACTGTGCTCATTGGGACCTTCAAAGCAGCAGAAATTTTTCTGCAACCTTCCCCAGATTTGTGCCTTGAGACAATCCTGTCTCGGAGGTCTACAGACAATTCCTTTGACTTCATGCTTGGTTTGTGCTCTGACATGAACTGTCAACTGTGGGACCTTATATAGACAGGTGTGTGCCTTTCCAAATCATGTCCAATCAACTGAATTTACCACAGGTGGACTCCAAGTAAGCTGCAGAAACATCTCAAGCATGATCATAGGAAACAGGATGTACCTGAGCTCAATTTTGAGCTTCATGGCAAAGGCTGTGAATACTTATGTACATGTGCTTTCTCAATTTTTTTATTTTTAATAAATTTGCAAAAACCTCAAGTAAACTTTTTTCACTTTGTCATTATGGGGTGTTGTGTGTAGAATTCTGAGGAAAAAAATGAACTCAATCCATTTTGGAATAAAGCTGCAACATAACAAAATGTGGAAAAAGTGATGTGCTGTGAATACTTTCCAGATGCAATGTATATATAATATTGTGACATCAGTAGGAGGCATATCTGCCACCCAACACAGACAGATGCAGGAAGCACACTTACAAAAGCACAAGTGATTTTTATTTTTTCTTCGCTTGTGGGCAATGCCTTCCTCATACCCACAAGTACAACACAGTCTCAAGCACAACGATAAGCACACCTTAAAAACAATACTCTTCTTTTCTCTCTCTTTCTCTTTCTTCTCCACTCCTCCTCGTCAAGCTTCATCTCCCTCCTCCCAACTCTGGCACGCCGAGTACTGTCTGCTGGCTTCTTTTATACGTTACCCAGAAGTGCTCCAGGTGCTTGATGACCTACTTCAGGCAGCACTTCTGGGTGTGGTGAAAGAACCACCCACAGAGGCTCAGGAGCAGCTGTAGCACCCCCTGGCGGCACCCCCAAATGCCAACAGGGCTGTATGCAACTCCAACTCCCATAAAGCCTTGCGGGATTCTGAGGCACTACTGCAACCCAGGGGTGCTACCATCTAGTGTTCCAGGGGAGGTAATGTTTTGACCATGCTTGCTTCCCCAGCCCTTCCAGCGTGGAGGCGTCCCAGCCGGGCAAAGACCCTGGTCATCCACGACAATCTATACTAATAAAAGGCAAAGCACTAACTGACTGACTGACTGACTGACTGACTCACTCACTCACTCACTCACTCACTCACTCACTCACTGACTCATCACTAATTCTCCAACTTCCCATGTAGGTAGAAGGCTGAAATTTGTCAGGCTCATTCCTTACAGCTTACTTACAAAAGTTAAGCAGGTTTCATTTCGAAATTCTACGCGTAACGGTCATAACTGGAACCTACTTTCGACCATATATACGGCCATAGCCGGCAGCTCAGTCGCCGTGTGAGGCGGAGTTGCGTCCTGCATCATCACGCCTCGCACGTAAGTACGTAGAGAACATGGAAGAGCTCCAAAGAGCGCTGAACAAAAAATGCATTACACAATTGAGAAGGCAGCAAAAGAATATGAAGCGAGTGACGCATACAAGCATATTCATAAGTGCAGCTACTGCGGAAACAAAGCATGGTGTAAACCGTAAGTTTAAATTAAGTTTATAGACATGCTTCCGCTGCCGTTTGTCATGCCTACGACGAATACGATATTCGCGAGATACAAGTTTAATGAGAAGACACGAGGTATAAACGAGACTTTGGATCACTTTGTAACGGAGTTAAAATTGCTGTAGCGAGAAACTTTTAAGTGCCGGGTCTTAGCTAACGTTAAATAAAGCCGTGGACATCGCAACATCATACAAGACAGCAGCTCACGTGAACTGACTGAACGCAGTACGAGTGATCACTTCCATGCATCAAACCTGTTCAAAAAACACATTACACAATTGACAAGGTAGGAAAAGAATATGCTCCGATCTGAGCTCCACAGCTAACGCGGTCTTGCGGAAGCAACTTCGTCACGCTGCCACCAAATACTCACAGAAAAATCCACAAGTTAATACACACGCTGTCTCTAGAGTTTCTCTACACTCAATGTATTCCTCGCATCCCCGTTATACCATCTGATCTCCCATTTCAATTCAGATGCCTTCAATTTCCAGTAAGGCTCTGCTTCGCGATGACAAGTAAGAAGTCTCAGGGGCAGACCCTACAAAAGGTTGCCATTGATTTTAGGCAAGATTGCTTTTCTTCTGGACAACTATACGTTGCATTCTCACTCAGCTTCGTCATATTACAACCGGAGTGCTGAACTGACAACGTGCTATATAAAGAGAACTATAACAACCGTAATAAACGAACAATAAAACGGCAGAGAACCCGTGGATTAAATAAAAAGGCAGCTTCCTTGGCGAAGCAAGGAAAAAGGATGGCCTTATATGTTGTTCGTTTATAAAACAGCGGAGAAGCTGTGTAAAGGCTGCTTCACAAAAAAACAGCGAAGCGCCTTATATGAGCAGGCAGTCAGCTAAAGAAGGGACTCAATAAATATCTATAATTGTAATAAATGAACAAAAAATAGCGTACAAGCTGCGGAATAAATAAAGGAAATGGGTACTTGAACAGTAAAGTAAGTCTCAAATAGCTACACAATAACTATAGCAATCGTAATAAACGAACAAAAAAACAGTACAGAACCGTGAAGCAAGGAGAAACGACGGCCTTATATGGCATTCATTTATAAAGCAGCGGAGAAGCTGTGTGAAGGCAGCTACACAAAAAAAACAGTAGAGCGCCACACTCTGAATGTATTCCTCGCATCACCGTTATACCCTCTGATCTCCCGTTTCAATTCAAATGCCTCAAATTTCCAGTAAGGCTCTGCTTCGCGATGACAATTAATAAGTCTCAGGGACAGACCCTACAAAAGGTTGCCATTGATTTGAGGCAACATTGCTTTTCTCCTGGACAACTATACGTTGCATTCTCAAGAGTAAGCTCGCACAGCTTGGTCATATTACAACCAGAGTGCTGAACTGGCAACGTGGTATACAAAGAGATCCTTAACAGATAGTTATTGGTATATTTTCCCTCAGTTTAAAAAGGTTTTCTT
>JANRMT010062816.1:552015-586770 GCA_026402145.1 Polypterus bichir lapradei | reverse complement strand
GAACACATTTTATTTATATTTCCAGGTTTTGTTATGCAGCATGTTCATATTTGAATTTGTATAATTTTGACAGGATATATTTTTATGGAGAGCAAAATCTTTTGGGATATTTAAAGTCTAAGTTTATTTTTTATATAAAATTACATAAGAGTAAAGAAATTTGAATGTTTGTTCTTTTAATGTTTACTTTATTTCTAACTTGTATAATTTAGACAGGATATATTTTTATGGAGAGCAAAATATTATAAGTTATTTAAGGTTTGAGTTGATTTATTCAGGAATAATATTCCTGTCTGTTTTTACCATTCCTACCAAAGATATTTCTGTCGACTAAATAAAAATTCCTTCTATTTAAAATTTAAATAAAACTTGAACAGATACGATAGTTCATAATATCCACGCAGACTTGCACGTAAGAGCGGGAGTCATCCGTTTTAACAAACAGCGTATTGCACTGATACGAAATAGCCTGCCCATTTAATTATTTAGGAATGGATAAATTAAGATTTTGTACAAATAATGTTTTTCATTTTTCTTCCTTGATGGATTCTGCCACCCCCAGCAACAGTTGCTCGCACCCCAAAGAGTGTATGTATGTATATATACATATATATATATATATATATGTATATGTAGATATGTATGTATATGTGTGTGTATGTATATATACATATGTATTTGTGTGTATATATGTATGTATGTATGTATGTGTATATATGTAGATATATATGTATGTATATATGTGTGTATATATTATATATATATATGTGTGTATATGTATAGATATGTATATATATATATGTTTATATGTGTGTGTATATATATATGACAGCAACACTCATCACTCACAACAGTGACAAAACAATTACATTGACAATCATGTTACATTATTTTTAAAATGTTTCATTTTCTTTTTCATTACTTCTTTAACACACTACTTCTCCGCTGCGAAGCGCGGGTATTTTGCTAGTCTGTGAATAAAACAAAAAAACAGTCTAACTAGTTAAAGCAGCAAGTGCTCACTGATTATCAACAACTGCTACGTGATAATAAGCATTGGTTATTGTATGCAGAAGAGTCAATCTGAAGGAGACTGAAGACTGCAAAGGGGTGGCAGGGGAAAGTGTAGTTAAGCTGCATAGGATGGTGGTCTGTAGGATGACGCTGGAGATCAAGAAGAGGAAGAGAGTGAGGGCAGAGCCAAGGATCAAATGGTGCAAGTTGAAAAAGAAAGACTGCAAGGTTGAGTTTAGGGAGGAGGTGAGACAGGCACTGGGTGGCAGTGAAGAGTTACCAGACAGCTGTGAAACTACAGCAGATGTAGTAAGGGTGACAGCAAGAAGGGTGCTTGGCCTGACATCTGGAAAGAGGAAGGAGGAAAAGGAAACCTGGTGGTGGAATGAGGAAATACAGGAGAGTATACAGAGGAAGAGGATGGCAAAGAAGAAGTGGGATAGTCAGAGAGATGCAGAAAGTAGATAAGAGTACAAGGAGATAAGGCGCAAGGTGAAGAGAGAGGTGGCGAAGGCTAAAGAAAAGGCATATGATGAGTTGTATGAGAGGTTGGACATTAAGGAGGGAGAAAAGGACCAGTACTGATTGGCTAGACAGAGGGACCAAGCTGGGAAAGATGTGCAGCAGGTTAGGGTGATAAAGGATAAAGATGGAAACGTACTCACAAGCAAGGAGAGTGTGTTGAGCAGATGGAAAGAGTACTTTGAGAGGCTGATGAATGAAAAGAACGAGAGAGAGAAGAAGTTGGATGATGTGGAGATATTGAATCAGGAAGTGCAACGGATAAGCAAGGAGGAAGTAAGGACAGCTATGAAAAGGATGAAAAATGGAAAGGCCGTTGGTCCAGATGACATACTTATGGAAGCATGGAGGTGTTTAGGAGAGATGGCAATGGAGCTTTTAACCAGATTGTTAATGGAATCTTGGAAAGTGAGAGGCTGCCTGAGGAGTGGAGAAGAAGTGTACTGGTGCCGATATTTAAGAATAAGGGGGAAATGCAGGACTGCAGTAACTACAGGGGAATAAAATTGATGAGCCACAGCATGAAGTTATGGGAAAGAGTAGTGGAAGCTAGGTTAAGAAGTGAGGTGATAAATAGTGAGCAGCAGTATGGTTTCATGCCAAGAAAGAGCACCACAGATGCAATGTTTGCTCTGAGTATGTTGATGGAGAAGTTTAGAGAAGGCCAGAAGGAGTTGCATTGATTCTTTGTGGACCTAGAGAAAGCATATGGCAGGGTGCCTCGAGAGGAGCTATGGTACTGTATGAGGAAGTCGGGAGTGGCAGAGAAGTACGTAGGAGTTGTACAGGATATGTACGAGGGAAGTGTGACAGTGGTGAGGTCTGCGGTAGGAGCAACGGATGCATTCAAGTTGGAGGTGGAATTACTTTAGAGATCGGCTCTGAGCCCTTTCTTATTTACAATGGTGATGGACAGGTTGACAGACGGAGTTAGACAGGAGTACCCGTGGACTATGATGTTTGCTGATGACATTGTGATCTGTAGCGATAGTAGGGAGAAGGTTGAGGAGACCCTGGAGAGGTGGAGTAATTTGTGACAGGCGGGTATCAGCAAGAGTGAAAGGGAAGGTCTACAGGACGGTAGTGAGACCAGCTATGTTATATGGGTTGGAGACGGTGGTACTGACCAGAAAGCAGGAGACAGAGCTGGAGGTGGCAGAGTTAAAGATGCTAAGATTTGCATTGGGTGTGACGAGGATGGATAGGATTAGAAATGAGTACATTAGAGGGTCAGCTCAAGTTGGACGGTTGGGAGACAAAGTAAGAGAGGCGAGATTGCGTTGGTTTGGACAAGTGCAGAGAAGAGATGCTGGGTATATTGGGAGAAGGATGTTAAGGATAGAGGTGCCAGGGAAGAGGAAAAGAGGAAGGCCTAAGCGAAGGTTTATGGATGTGGTGAGAGAGGACATGCAGGTGATGGGTGTAACAGAACAAGATGCAGAGGACAGAAAGATATGGAAGAAGATGATCCGCTATGGCAACACCTAACGGGAGCAGTCGAAAGAAGAAGAAGATTCACAATATTGTGTCCTGAATCCAAGAAAGTTCTGACACTTCTTACTGTTTCCATACTACACACTTCAGAATCTCAGTCTCACTAAAGTCTGCTTTCTCTCTACTTTGCTCGCTAATTGACTATAACCTCATTGTTGCTTCCAAATGTGTGTTATAAAAAGTGGCAATGCAAAATCACTTATGTTCTCTATGTGTATGTCATTGGAGAGTACAAAATGAGGAGGACTCAGAAAGGCTTTTGCAAACCCATTTTACCTGGGTCTGTGAGGTCACTTTTGTTAAAATACTAGGTTTGTTCAAATGTGATTTATAGGTTCCATTTTTTCCTTTAAATCCTAAATTGTTTTCATCATCAACTGGCTAAACATGAAACCAGTTTTTATTCACATTCCCTTTTAAATACTTGTAACCAGAAAAATAAATTACTTCATTACTTCCAAACGCTACTTGGAGACAATTTTGAAAACACACAAAGGAGAAAACTGTTGATCATTGTACAATGAGTGCTTCATCACTGCACATCCAAAACACAGCTACAAAGTACAGAGAGACTGTCCTTCAACTTGCAGTTTATTTGGCTGCCAGCCCATCTAATTTCATGGCCATGCTTCCTTGCAAGATTCAAAGATGCCAGCATGATTTACTTCGTGATGAACTTACTGTAGAATACCGACTGCTGGTACTGCAGTCTAAACTGCTGCTGTTAGAAACACTGTTCTTGAAAGCAATCCTAGTATTAAAATTTCTTCCCCTCCCTTTTTTCCCTCTGCCAAGCATCACTTGTCAAATTGAGTTTTGCTTCACTTGCCTATTTCTGAATTTAAAAAGGGAAAAGACCTTGCTGTCTAACTCTTCAGGATTTAACACATGCTTCAAGTCATCAAGAGGCTAATTTGTTCAATTAAGTGTGGGACAAAGTATATGGCACTCAAAATCTTTGAAAGCAAATAAACAGTGTTAGTCATATGAATATATTCTCTTGCTATTTGTAAACTGGATCCACTGAAGTCCCAGTATATCTTTGTAAAGCCAAAATCCACACTGGAAGGAACTCCTCTTATTCCAAAAATGATACTGTAACTTTGTAAGACCTTATGGTAGTATATATCCCATACATCCCTGCATTGATTGCCTTTACATTTGACTTTCTCTGGTCAGTTTTAAGGTGGGATTTCATATTTGACTTTTCTAGGTCAAATTGTTGGTATGGTACCTTGCACAGGATGTTAACCTCATATTAAAACCTTGTTACCAAGGATATGAATTTAAACCTTTCAACAGTCTAAAACCTTTGCTGGTGTTGAACATTATATGACAATTTTTAGGACTTTCCTGTTGTATATGTACAGCAGGGAGTGATTAGCTCCATGAATGAACAGGGTTTAGTGCAGGAAATGCGCTACACAAAGGTAATTGCACTGTTTATAGCGCCACCTAAAAATACCAAACAATCATAACACAAGCAACATTTTATGCTTAGCACGTATTAAATTATCATCTAACATGCAATCCATGTTAGTCTCTGTCAGTAAAGACACCATTTGGAATGTGGTTGAAAGAATGCAGTGACAGCAGTATAAGGATGCTTGTGCACTTTCTCTGTCTCGATTACCTGAGACACTCTTTGAGCTCTGGCTGTTAAAAAAGAAATTGTTGTGATACAATAAAACAATTGCACTATAACTAGGAGCTTAATCCTCTATACAGACCACAATGATATTGAATACTTACTAAATTTTATTGCCGCTTACTTTTTAAAGAATCTCAAATTTCACAGTAAAGTGCAACCATTGAAAAGTGAATTTTAAACTTCACACCACAGAGTGACCAAAGATGATTCTGAAATCCCTCAGTATAAGCCAGTTATGACAAGTTAAATCTTAGATATAAATCAATACAACTAAGTGTAATCTCTATTCCCAAAATACAAGACAACCAGATAATGTCAAGTCAGAAATGTCACAGTACAAAGCGTGTTGAATTCAATTTGGGAAGTTAAAGTTTGTTGTATTTCAGCCATTTGTATAAATGCTAAAGAAAGATGTTACTTAACATACAACAAAGTCATCAGACAAGGTCAGATCACAGATTTCTTACTGTAAAACTATTAAAATCTAATACCAAGTCTAACACCACAATTTGACAAAACAAAAGAAGAATCCAGCTCAAGTAATTACAGCAGAAGGCAGCTGGACATATGTTGAATGCAGCTGAATGCAAACAATCAACACGCTAGCTAGTGGCAGGCAGTATGGCATAGTGGTTAGGGCTGGACAGAGCTGGAGGTGGCAGAATTAAAGATAATAAGATTTGCATTGGGTTTGATGAGGATGGATAGGATTAGGAACAAGTACATTGGAGGGTCAGCTCAAATTGGATAGTTAGGAGACAAAGTCAGAGAGGCGAGATTGCGTTGGTTTGGACATGTACAGAGGAGAGATGCTGGGTATATTGGGAAAAGGATGCTAAGGATAGAGCTGCCAGGCAAGAGTAAAACAGGAAGGCCTAAGAGAAGGTTCATGGATGTGATGAGAGACGACATGCAGGTGATGGGGTAACAGAGCAAAATGCAGAGGACAGGAGGATATGGAAAAAGAAGAACCGCTGTGGTAGGAACAGCCGAAAGAAGAAGTGTGATAGGATTCTATCCTATCAAAAAAAGAAAAATGTTTTTGCTTAAAATGAGGTATTTAGAGAATTCCTTATCTAAGACAACTTACAAAAATCAATGTAAAGTACATTCTCATTGTACTGCCTTTTGCACATACTGTGCCCTTACATCTTCTCAGCTGACACTGTTTTGAACTGTACAAAGGTTCAACTGCAAAAACACTGTTCACAATATTTTTTCTTTCAACCAGTTTTTTCTTTTTATAGACGAAAATGGATATACCCCCTTCCTAACTCAATAAGGACAACAACATGATTTAACTCTACATGTTTGTTTTTGAAAATTGAAAAGCTAATTGTGAAAAGCTGCTGAGAATATTAAATAAAGTGAAATACATGTTTACATTGTGAAAAACAAGCCCCTTGAAAGACACAATGTAAAGCCTGTCACATCGGCTTTATCGGTTTGATCAACTCATAACATCTGAGAGTGTTTTGGGGGCTGAGGGGCGGTGGCAAACAATCTGATGTACTGTATGTGAAGTTGTGAATCCAAAAGTCAGACTAAATGAAAGATCCACTGTCCACTGATTATGGGACAAATTAAAACCGTAAATCAATAACTAGTCAAGCTTAAAACAAAGCAAAAAGAAAAAAAGACCACCAGCCCAACACAAACAAAAGGGAAGAATTCATAGTTAAAATATTTAAACTATAGCCCTATATCTTTCTTAAAGTCCATCACCCCATGTTATATAGTGCCTGACAAATAATACAAATAGTACACCTGATGAGCCCCAATTAGGGCGAAACACATGTTGTGTACTCTTTGTTTTATACAGCAGATACTATATAACACGCCTAAGATCTGCTTCTCGAAACTGATAGGGTGTGGCAGATGTTTGTCGGCTGGCTGACAAACCACAAGTGTTTTATATATACAGTGGTGTGAAAAACTATTTGCCCCCTTCCTGATTTCTTATTCTTTTGCATGTTTGTCACACAAAATGTTTCTGATCATCAAACACATGCAACCATTAGTCAAATATAACACAAGTAAACACAAAATGCAGTTTTTAAATGATGGTTTTTATTATTTAGGGAGAAAAAAAATCCAAACCTACATGGCCCTGTGTGAAAAAGTAATTGCCCCCTGAACCTAATAACTGGTTGGGCCACCCTTAGCAGCAATAACTGCAATCAAGCATTTGCGATAACTTGCAATGAGTCTTTTACAGCGCTCTGGAGGAATTTTGGCCCACTCATCTTTGCAGAATTGTTGTAATTCAGCTTTATTTGAGGGTTTTCTAGCATGAACCGCCTTTTTAAGGTCATGCCATAGCATCTCAATTGGATTCAGGTCAGGACTTTGACTAGGCCACTCCAAAGTCTTCATTTTGTTTTTCTTCAGCCATTCAGAGGTGGATTTGCTGGTGTGTTTTGGGTCATTGTCCTGTTGCAGCACCCAAGATCGCTTCAGCTTGAGTTGACGAACAGATGGCCGGACATTCTCCTTCAGGATTTTTTGGTAGACAGTAGAATTCATGGTTCCATCTATCACAGCAAGCCTTCCAGGTCCTGAAGCAGCAAAACAACCCCAGACCATCACACTACCACCACCATATTTTACTGTTGGTATGATGTTCTTTTTCTGAAATGCTGTGTTCCTTTTACGCCAGATGTAACGGGACATTTGCCTTCCAAAAAGTTCAACTTTTGTCTCATCAGTCCACAAGGTATTTTCCCAAAAGTCTTGGCAATCATTGAGATGTTTCTTAGCAAAATTGAGACGAGCCCTAATGTTCTTTTTGCTTAACAGTGGTTTGCGTCTTGGAAATCTGCCATGCAGGCCGTTTTTGCCCAGTCTCTTTCTTATGGTGGAGTCGTGAACACTGACCTTAATTGAGGCAAGTGAGGCCTGCAGTTCTTTAGACGTCCTGGGGTCTTTTGTGACCTCTCGGATGAGTCGTCTCTGCGCTCTTGGGGTAATTTTGGTCGGCCGGCCACTCCTGGGAAGGTTCACCACTGTTCCATGTTTTTGCCATTTGTGGATAATGGCTCTAACTGTGGTTCGCTGGAGTCCCAAAGCTTTAGAAATGGCTTTATAACCTTTACCAGACTGATAGATCTCAATGACTTCTGTTCTCATTTGTTCCTGAATTTCTTTGGATCTTGGCATGATGTCTAGCTTTTGAGGTGCTTTTGGTCTACTTCTCTGTGTCAGGCAGCTCCTATTTAAGTGATTTCTTGATTGAAACAGGTGTGGCAGTAATCAGGCCTGGTGGTGGCTACGGAAATTGAACTCAGGTGTGATACACCACAGTTAGGTTATTTTTTAACAAGGGGGCAATTACTTTTTCACACAGGGCCATGTAGGTTTGGATTTTTTTTTCTCCCTAAATAATAAAAACCATCATTTAAAAACTGCATTTTGTGTTTACTTGTGTTATATTTGACTAATGGTTACATGTGTTTGATGATCAGAAACATTTTGTGTGACAAACATGCAAAAGAATAAGAAATCAGGAAGGGGGCAAATAGTTCTTCACACCACTGTATATAAATGCTGACCATGTTGAATAATATTCCAAGCTTAAAATGGCATCACATAGATGTTTTGTTTGGGCTCAGTTTTAACTATAAAATTAATTAGAAACAAGCAATTGCACTCTATCATCAGTTATTTTTAAATGATTCATTCTTGTGAAAATATTTCATACACAAATGAAAGAAGCAAATATCAAAAATGCTACAACTTTCAAAACAGTTAGGTAATCCTTGAATGTATCTCTGAATGTTACACATTTTGTAACTTCTAAAACTACGACATCATAACACTGTTACTTGCTTTGCATTATAAGTTAAATTATGAAAAGAGGATGAAAATTGCCAGAATGCATTTACTTAAGGGGGTGAGGTGGAGTCATGGTATTGCCTAAAGGTATTTTTACATCTACACCTTGAAAAAACTCAAAATAAAAGCATATCACAGCAAGAAATGCAGTTGCTAAAATCTCATAACTCCTCACAGTTTACAAGTCACACTGCATCAGCATAGTCAGGTTAGGGTAATTTTGTCAGAATATCAACATAAAGAACATCAGAATAAGAACAGAAGCACTACAAGAAATCAAACAAACGCCACAGACTAGACAGTTACAGTGTGTTACCTCTTAATATATTTATAGCAATTTAAAAGATGTATTTTATACACTTCAAGATTGGATGACACAATGCCTCTAACTTGCTCCCCGAGCCAGCACCTATGGATTTTTAGGCATCCACTAAATTCAGTAGCACTGGAAACATAAATTTTGTAAACTTATTATATGAAAAGTGGTGTACACTTATTATAAGAAATTTTCTTTGCCTTATGTAAAGGGCTGTGTATCAGCACTGATGTCTCAGCTCAATTAGATTCCATTTCACAATGCCCTGATTTGATTCGATATTGATTTTATCAAGACTGAATTAGCGTGCACTGATATATTTGACATGATGGCTTTTTTGCATAGAGAATATTAATACAATGTGACAAATTTCAGTAACACTTTATTTGAAGGGTGTCTACATGTTATGAGTGACTTCATAACATATGCATAAGTATGGAATGACATTAAGAAGAAATACTTTATGAGTAATGAATAGCTAACATCAGCACTTGGAAGATGTAGAACAAAATATCATTGCTCTTTATTATAAAAAAAAATTCACAGCACTGCACTTATCTTGTCTCTTATCTTTACAAACAAAAACTGCTATATAATCTGTTATTTTTGGGCATGGGGTGACTTAGATGGAAGCTTTGAGCTAAATACCATCTCCAATGCAAATTGTTTAGGCTTTACTTTGTTTGGATGTCGATTAAGACTGCTTTAAAGCAGCCACTATCATCCCAGTCCCCAAGAAGGATTAACTCTCTGAACTTAATTACTATAGGCCAATTGTTTTGATCTCAGTGGTTATGAAAATAGTTGAATGTCTCATGCTTTCCTACCTAAAGTCCATCACTGACCCTCTTCTTGATCCACTGCAGTTCACATATAGGGCAAGGGCAAATCGCTCAGTGGAGGATTCAGTTAATTTATGCCTCCACTATATTTTTCATCACATGGACTTGTCTAACACCTGTGTGAGGGTCTTGTTTGCAGATTTCTGCTCAGCCTGTGGTGCCTGTCTAGATTATGAGTTGCTTGACAGTTAGGAAGCAGTATGTGGGATTGGGCCCCCATCTGTTGAATCCAACATCACTTAGCTTAGGCTCCCCCCAAGGCTGGGTTCATTCACCCCTCCTGTCTTCACTCTATACAAATGACTGTAGATCCATGGACAGATGTGTAAATAATCCTAACGTTTGCATATGACAACCGTAGTGGGTCTCATCTCTCTCTATATATAAATATATAAAATCCAACATCTGCCTGTCTGTATGTCTGTCCTCTTTTCACGAGAGAACTACTTCACGGATTTAGATTGTGTTTTTTCTATAATTTGCTTGAACATTCCTGTTGATTTTGCAACTTCTCTCATCGTACTAAGAATCATATCATATATAGCGATATATTTGCGCTAATCCGTGATACAGGCTGCAGGCAGAGGGGAGGGGGGACCTGACATCAGGAGTGGGGAGCCAGGTAGGGCCCTCCACACTGTTCTTTTTCACTAATACGTGGGCGAAGCCATGGGGCATGGCTAATTTCTAATAATGATGAGTCTTCCCATCAAAGCGAGGTGGGCCATCTTCTAAAATGGTGTTCTTGTAACAACTTGGAGCTCAATGCTATTAAAACGGTGGAGATGAGGATTGATTTCTGCCATGAAATCGTTAACTGTTCACTAATACATTAAAATGGAACAAGCACATCACCTCCATCATCAAGAAAGCCAGGCAGAGATTGATCATCCTTCGCCAGCTTAAGAAGCTTGACATGTCAAGGCGTATATTGTTAAATTTTGACTCAGCCATCATTGAGAGCATTGTGACCATCTCCATAACCGTTTAGTTTCCCTCTGCTTCCACTCTTTCTAAGAGTCGGATGCAGTGGGTGATTTGTTCAGCTGAGAAAATCATTGGCTGCTTTGTCTCAACATTAAATATCTGTTCATTGCCAGAGCGAAAAAAAAAAAAAGCAGGAAAGATTGCAGCTGACTCCACCCACCCCAACAGCCATCTATTGTTCATCCTTGGACTACACACCATCTCCACAGCTTCTCTCCTCAAAGTATTCAGATCCTAAATAAACTTACATTGGATTACTCCTAACTGTTTTTTACAACATACAACTTCAGTGTTCTCCCCAGAAATTTTTTCCAGCCGGGTGGCAAGAAAAAGTAGCCGGGTGGGGCGGGACGGGAAAATTTGGTGGTGTGGAAAATTAAATGTGCACTATTTTTATTAGTTAATTATTATTAATTATTTTCCAAAGCTCAATATGACTTCTTTTTTAAGGTTTGACACTTGTGAAAGAATATTATTATTAAATTTAAGAAGTATCCAATTCAGGATCCTGCAACCCTAACAAAAATTTTAAATAATTGTTATGACATAAACCAACAGGCACAAGTATTGTCGCTGTAGGGAAGAAAAATAAAAACATTGAAAAAAAGCATAGGAAACCTAATGAAGAAAAATTTAAAAATATTCTTCAAAGCCAACTTGCATATGCAGAAGGTGTCTTCAGTTAAATATTTATTCTTCTTTTCTTCCTAGAGGCCCAGTTGTCTGAAGCTTTCCCATAATCAAAGTTCCCAGGATCTGGGCCCTCCAAGGAGATCACTCATCGTACACTGTTGTAGTGACTGTACTGCAAAGTCATCAGACAGCCCTCTAGTGTCACTGGCCATTTTCAGCTTAATCTGGGAAATGTTCAGAATATTTTTAATTTCCGTTAAACCAGCCATCCTAACTGAAGAATTTTGGAAGAAATAGAACAGCTGCCTTAAGATGTTCAGTTTTGTTAAATAAGGCACAGCAGCTGCTGCTTGGGCACTTGCAAGGGCCAATCGGTGTTTTAACCCAGTGGCAGTTGACCAAGAATCCAGATGTTTTATCTCTAAGCAGTTTTGCCACACCTTTCTGTTTCCCAATCATAACAGCCGCTCAACCTGACCCTAGTCCAACCAGTTTAGCAGTTTTCAAGCCTAGAGTGTCCATAGTCTCACTCAGTGTGTTGGTTATAGTCTCCGTTATGCAGTCAATCATATTGCGGGTTGATACAAAACTAACTCTGACCTCTTTAGTGACCTGGCAAACATATTTAATGTAAATAATTCATTGTTTTACATCTGAGATATCTGTGGTTTCATCACACAGAATACTGAAAAACTTTACTGTTTGTATATTTTTCAGTATGTTAGATTTTATTTCTGATGCTAAGACATCCAACAGCATTATTCTTTCAGAGATATAATCTGCATTTTTACCAACATTAAGACTTTTGAGTGGGAAAGGGAGAGCCTGTTGGATATTCAATTCACATTTGCACTACGGCAGGTATGCATTCTCGACATTTCCACTTTAATCTCGACATTTATGTCAAGAATAAAGTTGACATTTCCACTTTATTCTCGACATTTCTACTTTTATTCTTGCCGTTTATCTCGAGATTAAAATCGAAATGTTGACTTTATTCTCGTAGTTTGTCATTAAAGTAGAACATCCATCCATCCATTTTCCAACCCGCTGAATCCGAACACAGGGTCACGGGGGTCTGCTGGAGCCAATCCCAGCCAACACAGGGCACAAGGCAGGAACCAATCCCGGGCAGGGTGCCAACCCACCGCAGGACACACACAAACACACCCACACACCAAGGCCAATGTAGAATCGCCAATCCACCTAACCTGTATGTCATTGGACTGTGGGAGGAAACCGGAGTACCCGGTGGAAACCCAAGCAGACACGGGGAGAACATGCAAACTCCACGCAGGGAGGACCCGGGAAGTGAACCCGGGCCACCTAACTGCGAGGCAGCAGCGCTACCACTGCGCCACCGTGCCGCCCCTAAAGTAGAACATCATAAACTAAACTTCATCTTAAAATTAATGTTTAATTTACTAGATTTTCTCAAACCCCCGTCATAAGTTATGTAGCAACATGTCGACTTTATTCTTGTCATAAGCGTCAAGATTAAAGTGGAAATGTCGAGAATAAAGTCAACAGCTCAACTTTATTCTCGACATAGTTTTTTTTTCTTCACTTTGTCCGTATTTTTTTTTTCTTCACCGTGGCCCTAATACGTTTCCGCACAAAACCCTCAGCAATTCAGTGGCAAAACGTTTGCTCAGGACACAGTGTTTGCTGCAAGGGTTTCTGCACACTTTTTGCAATATGGACGCAGGTCCAAATATGAGCAAATATAAGAACGGCAGATGGGGTCACTTTAAACAGGAACCACAGTGAGTGCTACAAGGATTTTTGCACACAGAACACACCTAATGCTTAAACAACTGTATGTATATATATTGGTTTGCTATGTACTTTATAAGAAGAGAGCTGTGCTGACGCTGAGAACAGAGATGTCACTTCCTGACACCTTTTCTCTGATATCTGACAGGCTGGTTTCAGTAGACTTTTTTTTATTTTTTTTTATTTTATCAGACCTCTTCTTGCCCGCCCACCTCCACATTCTCTTTGCTTGTGAACTGCTGCTCCGCTCCTGCTATTAGCATGTACAGCACCCTCTCGCCCGCCCACCTCTCCATACTCCTTGCAACTGTATAAAGCTGCTACACCCCTGCTATTACCATGTACAGCCCACTCTTGAAACCCCGCCTCCTCATACTCTGCTCCGCCTCGACACCCGCTCTTAGCTTTAGCAGTATTTGTTCACCCGCCCGCTCGTCCCTTGCCATCTCTGCAGATCATTAGATCTGCCTGTGCCTGCAGATCTGCGGCTGTCATCTCTCAATGTCATGCGAGATGACAACCGGGCGCTCAACTAAATTAGCCGGGAGACGCTAGGGAGAACACTAAACTTGTAACTGTGCTGTTTGTCTATTCATAAATACTTCATACTTGTTCAACTCATACTATCTGATATCTATATTATTTTGTATAGTTTTTCTATTTATTTCACGGTACTATTGAAGTTTGTAAATGTTTTTGTTCAGTAAACATTTGTATTTGTACCGTAGTTTGCACAGTGTCAGGTAAATGATGGGTTGAAATAGTGTTGTCTTGAGATGGTAATGTCTTGTATTTAATGTTTCTGCACCTAACCAAAGCCAATTCTGGTGTGTTTCACATGCTTACAATAAAGTGATTCTGATTCTGAGCTGCACAGCTTACATATGGCTTTACTTTCATCCAGTTGTTCTTTACCAGCTCATTGTTTGAATTCGCAGTAAGTCCACACATCTGATGAAGGTGTTTACAGTGAAGTATAGTACTTTTTCCGTAGAAAGCCTTAATAGGCACATTATCACCATCTACTGGATCGGACACCAAAAATGAAGAAAGCAGAAATCTACATATAGTAATTGAGCAGGATAGAGATTCACAAGATCGATCTTGTGAGTTTAACAATTAATATTGAATCATTAAACAAAAAATAACGATTAAAGAGAAAACCAATCATTTTCCCCAGGCCTAATTGTGTATATTGGTAATCTTTTTCTTTTGGCTCCTCCCATTGGGGTCTCCACAGCGTATCAGCTTTATCCATATCTTCCTATCCTCCGCATCTAGCTCTGTTACACCCACCATCTGCATGTTCTCTCTCACTACATCCATAAACCTTCTCTAAGGCTTTCCCTTTTTCTTCTTACATGGCAGCTCCATCCTTAATATCCTTTTCACAATATACCCAGCATCTCTCCTCTACACATGTCCAAACCAATGCAATCTCGCTTCTCTGACTTTGTCTCCCAATCAGAGCTGATCCTGCTGCAATCTCTTCTACACCTCTCTTCCACACTTCCTCGGAACTCTGTACTGTTGACCCCAAGTATATAAACTCTTCCACATTTGCCAACTCTAATCCCTTCATCCTCACCATTCCTCTGATCTCCCACTCATTCACACACATGTATTCTGTCTTGTTCCTACTGACTTTCTTTCATCTCCTCTCTAGAGCATATCTCCACATCTCTCTATTCTCGCTACAGATCACAATGTCTTCTGTAAACGTCAGTCCACGGGGACTCCTGTCTAATCTCGTCTGTCAACCTGTCCATCACCATTGCAAATAAGAAAGGGCTCACAGCTGATCCATGATGTAATCCCACCTCTACCTTGAATGCATCTATCACTCCTACCACAGACCTCACTACTGTCACACTTCCCTCATATATATCCTGTACTGCTCTTACTTACTTCTCTTCTACTCCCAATTTCCTCATTCAATACCACAATTCGTCTCTAGGAACCATGTCATATGCTTTCATTAAGTCCACAAAGACACAATGCAACTCCTCCCGTGCCCTATACTTCTCCATCAACACCCTCAGAGCAAATATCGCATCTGTGGTGCTCTTTCCCAGTATGCAATCATACTGCTGCTCGCTTTTCATCATCTTCCTTCTTAACTCTAGCTCCCACTACTCTTTCTCATATTTTCATGCTGTGGCTTATTAGTTGTATCCCTCTGTAGTTACTACAGCTCTGCGCAACCTGCTTATTCTTAAAAATTGGTACTAATATACTACTTCTTCACTCCTCTGGTATCCTCTGATTTTCTAAGACTGCATTAAACAATATGGTAAAAAAAACTTCACTGCCATCTATCCTAAATACCTCCATACTTCCACAGGTATGTCATCTGGACCAACAGCCTTCCCATTCCTCATAGCTGTCCTTACTTCCTCATTGCTAATCCGTTGCGCTTCCTGATTCACTATCGCCACATTATCCAAACTTCTCTCTCTCGTTCTCTCTCATTCTCTTCATTCATTAGATTCTCAAAGTACTCTTACCATTTGCTCAGCACACTCTCCTTGCTTGTGAATACATTTCCATCTTTATCATTTATCACCCCAACCCCCCTGCACATCTTTCTAAGTCCGGTTCCTCTGTTTATCCAATTGATACAGGTCCTTTTCTCCCTCCTTAGCATCCAACCTTTCATACAACTCATCATACACCTTTTCTTTAGCCACCTCTCTCTTCACCTTACGTCTTATCTCCTTGTTCTCTGGTCTAATTCTGCATCTCTCTGACTACCCCACTTTTTTTTCGCTCACCTCTTTCTCTCTATACCCTCCTGTACTTCCCCATTCCACCACCAGGTTTTCTATTCTTCCTTTCTCTGTCCAGATGTCACACCAAGTATCCTTCTTGTTGTCACCCTTACTACTTCTGCTATACTTGCCCAGCTGTCTGGTAACTCTTCACTGCCACCCAGTACCTGTCTTACCTCCTCACTGAACTCAACTTTGCAGCCTTGCTCTGCCTTCACTCTGCTCCTTTTCTTGATATTCAACATCATCCTACAGACCACCATCCTATGCTGCCTAACAACGCTTTCCCCAACCACCATTTTGCAGTCTCCAATCTCCTTCAGACTGACCCTCCTGAAAAGGATATAATCCACCTGTGTGAATCTTCCTCCACTCTTGTATGCCACCCTGTGTTCCACCCTCTTCTTAAAGTACGTATTCACCACAACCACGTTCATCCTTTTCACAAAATCCACTATAATCAGACCTTCTTCACGCCCACAAATTAATGCACTCACTGTATTTCTTCTACAAACGAAACAGCTCAGCAATAATATGCAACAATTTAAACTAAATAAAAACATAATCATTACTTTTATCCAAAGTCTCTATTCTGTTAAAGTATTTTGTTATCTTGACTTTAATCTCCCAAAAAAAGCAAATCACCCATTTAGAAATTTTCACATTTTAAATAACATTATATTACTTAATCTGCCTAATGAATTTCAGAGGTTGTGGCGACAGTAAGGAAAAAGCAGTGACAACACTGGAAAAGGCAGAGGTCCATGATAAAGCCTACACACGCACACATGAAGGCAGTTTTGAATTGCCCTTTAACATAGCACACACAATTCTGGACAAAGTGGAGTGCCTTTTAGTAAAACCTATTCAGAAATGGGGAGATAATACAAACGTCACACAGAGAATATCCTGAACAATGTGTATTTTTTTTATATGTCATTGCCTTACAAACTGTAATGTCAATGCCTTCAACTGGGAATTTGTGTCATTTGTTACAGCAATGCAGTGGGTAGCATTGTTGCCTGACAGATTCAGTATATTGGAATCAAATAATGCACCCAGACGTTGTCCATGTGGAGAACATGCATTCCTTTCATGCCTGTGTGAGTTTTCCTCTGACCGTTCTGGTTTTCCTCCCACATCCCCAAAGATTTGCAGATTAAGTGAATTGGTGACTACAAAATTTACACCTGTGTGGGTGTTTGAAGAAAATGGACTAGCATTCTGTCTAAGACTGTTTTCAGCCTTCTCTGCCTGACACCGCCAAATGTATCTTTCTTATTTCTTACTTTTTTCAACATGGTTCAGTTGGACCCTGTGGTCGAATCTTGATAAAGACATTCTGAAAATAACACATCCTAACTTAAACATTCCCATATTCCAAAATAATATCTAAAAGATAGTCAGGTACTCTCAAGGAATACTTAATTTCAAAATCATCACAATGAATACCTCCAGTCCCCTTTATTTCCATTAGGATTTCCTCATTGTTCCATTAGATGGTGCTGTAGATCAAAGTGTTTCAATGTTGGCAGCAAGCCATGATATTAGTGTTATTACTGCTATTATGATGACCATGAAAGGCATTCAAGTGCAATGAAATAAGCACTTTATCTCAATTTCCAGCTCACGTTATAATACAAACCATTAAAAAAGTGAAACATTCTGGGGATTGACATTATATTTGCTGCAGAGAGGCTCATTTAAAAGCTGAAGTCAGTCTGCCAGCCTGTAATGTTACCAGCCAACACACACTAAACCTGTATTCAGAAGCAGAGAAAGCTGCTTCAATTCCTGAATAAAACAAAAACTGGAAAGAAGAAAAAAATAAATCTGCCTTGACATTCCACATAGATTAACTAAACAGTCAGAAAGGACAATGCATATTTGGAAATCAAATGCAGACTACAGTAGACATAGACATTCCTATCTCAGGGTGAAGAAAATACAATATAAGAATTGGAAACGAACAGATTCCATGACAAGGCAGAAATAAAGACAGAAGATGTGGTCTGATAAAAGCCTGGACCAACATGACATCAGTGTGCAAGTTTGGTGACACAAATGTGTCTGGAATTTGAGGTTCATGGAAGTTGTGTAAGGCAATAAGCCACAATATTAACCTTACATAATCTAATAACCTTACTAATCTGTAGCTCTTCAGTTTTCTCAGCAGGAAGACGCCAACCATCCAATGCAGATACAGAAGGAAAAGACACTAAAATCACAGGCTCAATTTGTTGGTCAGCTAGGCACATGTAAACATATTTATAGCCATATCAGCTTAAAATGTGTGGGCAGGGTGGAGGCACAAAGAACAATAAAATATGCAACAAACAGATTGTAAGGTTAGAAGAAGAAAGTAGTGCAGCATCTGAGACTGAAGGAGACAGAGATCAAGGGAATATAATGACACCTAATAAGTCTTGGAAGTGTGCATCAGATGAGTACAAATTTAATTAGTAATTATGCATAGTAATTGTGAATCAAAGGAGTGCATTAGCTGAGTGTAAATCAGAGTACAAATAAAACAGGAAGAAGTATATTTAGTAACAAAAAATCAGCCAGAACAGTGTCTTAAGTAAGTGTGTGAATCAAAGCAAAGATTGTGAGATGGAGTATTGTGTACAAGAAAGAATAGAGTCCAGAAGGGAAAAAAATTAATTGTAAAGAGAGGTCTGTAACAGTCAAGTCTGAACTGGAATGATAGGTAGGTAGCAGTGTAGTGTGAATACAATATAAATTATGAGTGTGCACGGAGTGAAAAGTAATCAGATTGCAAAGGGTGTGCAGGAAGTTAGTTATGAATCTGAGAAAAAGGAGTGAGCAGACAAGAGGACAACAATGGGGTTTATAAATTATAGATAGTAAGAGGATTACTGCAGGGCGTAGTACAGCGGGTAAAAGTGAATTAGAACGCAAGAGTACATCACGTTATATGAAAACAGAGACAGGAATAAAGCAGTTAATTATGAATGCAGCAGATACGTGTAAATCAGTAAAGAAAGTTTATGGTGCATAACAATAAATAAGAGGTAGCAATAAATATTGTGGCTTCAAGGAGAGTTAAATATAAAGAGAAATTAGTGTAGTGGGAGAGAGGGAATTAAAGAGTGAGATGCACAGTAGATAAGTGTAAGTGAAACAGACAGTAAAGGAGTGGCAGGGTATGATTCAGGGACAAAGGAGTGCACTAGGTTATAACGAACCAGAGACAATGAGGGCAGTGCACCAAATAAGTGTGAATCAGAGCAACAGTGTGCTGAAGATGAGTGTAAATCAGAACAAGAGTTATGCGGCTGATGAATATGTATTTTTTACATTGACTGAGGGTGATAAAAGAGAGCAATAAAAGTGCAACAGGTGAGTTTGAATCACATAAAGTTTAATTTGTGCTCGAGAAAGAGGTTTACAACAATAAAGTGTGAACCACAGCAAGTGGTATGGAACAAGTGTGAATTAATAAATCAATATTTATTTTATATAAGACATACACCATCACAAAGCACTTTGAGAGATAGACAGATAAAAATATAGAATGAAGTACATAAACTGATCAGAAGAATGTAAATCACATACTAAATTTAAAAATAATGTAGCAATTACCAACACCAGTAAACACTTGACATTATAATTTGCTATTTGTAGTGGTTGAGGGTGAATCAGCTACAGAAGTGCAGCAAGAAAAACTATACTAGAAAGGTGTACAACTGGAGAGTATGACTTTAATAAAGATGAGTGCACACAGTTTAATTTAAAGACCGAGGAGATCAGCAGCTAACAGTCAACCAAAACCATTTCTTAGGTGAGTGTGATAAAGTAAACCACATTCTTTTTTGAGATAACACTGGCCTTCAGATACTTTTTTCCTCACTGTAATGACCTTCTCCCCCCCACACCCCTGAATGCTCTCTTACCTTTCAGAGGTTGGGTCTTTGCAGTTCAGTGGATATTTCAGTTCAATTACATCTCCATTTTTCTCCCGTAACAGGTCCTGCTGCTCAGTATAATACTGAACCAACTCTGCCAGTGTGGCAAACTTTTCTCCTCCATACAAGTCATAATAGTCTCCAGAGTTTTGGATTTTGATGTGCGTGACTTCATCACCGCGCCTGTGAACAATCAAAACACTCTCTTTATAAACTTTTTACTTATTTATGTGGGCCTTAAACTGATTTACGAAACTGGCCTTACATCTATATTTCACTCTTAGAGATGTACAATGGAATGAAGAACCAACAGTGACAACAATCGACATCAAATGTGAGCACCGTGATAATCTTAAGACTTTTTCTGTCACTTTACTCTCCTTTCTTTCCTCTTAAAACAATTCTAAACTGGCATTTTTTAAATTCAACTCAGCAATTAGTTTGAAGAAGGATCCATCCCTGAAGAATCATCCTACAAATTAATGGAACAGCCAAATGTTCCTGCACTCCAGGCAATTCAAAGCTGATGAATGATGAAATAAGCCTTTTTATAGAGGCCTCTTGCATCATGATTATCATTCTAAAACCTACTTGGAGCCCAGGTGGGTGGCGAGAGTTGCCCAAGTTTTCCACACCAGGACTGTGCAGTAGGATTTTTGTAATTAATGCAGAGAAGAGAAATGAGATAGTGTGATAACTGAAAAGCACTTTACTAATGGGCAAAGAATGGAATAATGTTCAAGAAGGGAGATCTCCAGCTGAAACCAAAGCAGATTACATCAATCAGTGTGGTTTTATCAGACAGCTTTGGCAGCCATGACACATAGCACTGTACAATATTCCAAAAACCTTACTCAATAAAAATCACTAAATCACCCTGCAAACCCCTCTACCTTTACATGTGCTTCATATTACCTCTAGTAAATGAATAAGCACATAAAAAGGCTGAACTAATCATGTTTCAGTCCCATAAACAGTACAACAAAACGTTTTCCTTCAATCATTTTTATCTTAGATTAAGAATGACATGAGACACAAAAATAGACTAGATAACTACTATGTTGACAGACTGTCACCTTTTAACTTGGATTGCTGCTAAACTGAAAAGTACTGTATGAGATGGGTGGGCTGATCAGGTAATGTTAGTCAAGGTACATTATTCTTAGGCTGTACAACATACTAGTGAGAAAGCATTTAGAGTGCTGTGTGCAGTTCTGGTCAAAAAATTGTACTAAAAGACATGTAACCAAGTGCATCTCAGGACTAAAGGGAATATCCTTCTGTGACAAGTTCAGAGAGTTAAGCCTTTTTGTCTCTCAAGTAGAGAAGGCTGTGTGACCTACCAAGGTCTTCAAAATCCTCAAAGGCACTTGCCTATAATGATAAAGATCCTATAATGACTGCATAAACAGGACCCAGCAGAATCATTTCAATTAATTAGCAAACAATGCAGTTAAGGACATGGGCGCAACTTAAGGAAAGTGCATTTAAGAAACCTGGAATCACTTCTTCATGTAAACGGTCTTCAGAGTCTAGTATACACTAAGTCATGTACAGTAGCTGAAACAGAACTCTTGACAATCTTTAAAAAGTATCTTCATGAGATCTTAGGGGAACTTTGCAATTAGCTAACCTAATGAGCTTGATGGCCTGAATGGTCTCCTTTTGTCAATCTATTTACATCGTATGTATATAATCAATATGACCAGAAAGGCCAAATGCATTATGAATTGATTTTTATTTTATAATGGAAATGTCATGGAGCACAGTATGATTTTGCAAAAACACATGTCATGAACCCCAGAGAAATCCTGTAATATGGAGTGAAAGTGATCATTCACATTTATCAGTGATTAGCATCATCCTTGTTATCTATGGTAATGACTCATGAACGAACCCGCAGGCTCCTTTTATTAAAGGAATACTCCATTCAAAGATATATATATATATTTTTTATGCCACCTACCCAGTGTATTTTGTAGTGATGGTAGAGGAAAATTTTTAATCTCACATTTTCATGGAGAATGGATATAGCAAAGTTTTTGTTTGTCTCGGACCCAATGGTGAACAACTCTGGACTACAACAAACAGTATCAAAAACATCACTGAAAAATTCTCACATTACTTGTGTCACATAATCTGTGCATTAAGTCTTCCAGTCGTAAGCTCTACTTTTGGATTGATCCTAAAGTTATAACTTGTGTACCAATACCAGCTTTTGCCCCTCAGTGCCGGTACCAAATATGATACTGAAGCAAATAATGCATATCTTCTTTTAGTGTTCCAATGGCTCCTAGCTCCTTCATCCTGCAAGACTGCACACAAACATGCTATACAGTCTGGCCACACTCTGCTTGCTCGGGGTCCATCCGAAGCACATAATTGCTCAATAGAATTTCAGAGATTTAGGCATACTATAATGTGGATCCCTTGGAGGATCAAAGGCACTTTAAAGATGAGGGAGTGAGAGAAGTTTTGCAGAGGAGCATCAAGTGCTGGTACCAAATCTAGCATAATCCTGATATAGTACTGCTTAAAAAACACACAACACATATGCATTTTTTGTACAACAACTGTTAAATAAATAGGATTTTGAGAAATTAATTTATGCATTTATTTCTAGTAGGATTGACTACTGCAATGCGGTGTTCACTGGATGTTCAAACTGTTCTTTATACAGCCTCCAGTTAATCCAAAATGCGGCTGCAAGAATTATTACAAGAACAAGAAAATACGAACACATAACTCCAGTTCTTAAATCCTTACACTGGCTCCCGGTTAAGTTTAGGGCAGATTTCAAAATCCTTAACACATAAAGCATTAAATGGCCAAGGTCCGGCTTACTTGTCTGAACTTATTATGACTTACAAACCAGAGTACACATTAAGATCTCAAGATGCCGGTCTGTTTATGATTCCAAGGATTAATAATATAACAGTAGGAGGTCAAGCTTTTAGTTACAGGGCCCCTAAACTGTGGAGTGGTCTGCATGCTACTATAAGAGATGCCCCTTCGGTCTCAGCTTTTAAATCCAGGATGAAGACTCACTACTTCAGTTTAGCATATCCTGACTAGAGCTGCTGATTAACTGCACAGACTGAATCTTTGTTGTTAGTCATTAGCACTAAAACATAAGTAACATGACAGTTATAATTGGATACTAACCCTCACCTATTCTGTTTCTTTTCTCGGTACTCAAATGTGCCAAGTTGTTTTGCCTGCCTAAGGTAAAGTCATCACTGATGTAGGATCGTAGGAATCGTGGGAGAGAGGGGTCCTTTCATCAGATTGGCTGGCTAAGCGCTGTTTCAGCTGTGGATTGGCCAAGTGGGGGAGGCAGCTTGATGGATGAAGTCTCCAGGACTCTAAACATATCCAAATCATATTATGTGATAGCATCTACTGTTAAATTCTGGTACGTAGTTCAAAAATGTTTGTTTTTATACTGTATTGAGGATTTGTTCTGTTCTGTGTATTGTATTATATGTATTGACCCCCTTCTTTTTGACACCCACTGCACGCCCAACCTACCTGGAAAGGGGTCTCTCTTTGAACTGCCATTCCCAAGGTTTCTTCCATTTTTTTCCCTACAAGGTTTTTTTTTTGGAAGTTTTTCCTTGTCTTCTTAGAGAGTCAAGGTTGGGGGCTGTCAAGAGGCAGGGTCTGTTAAAGCCCATTACGGCACTTCTTGTGTGATTCTGGGCTATACAAAAATAAATTGCATTGTATTGTATTGTATTGTTAAATACAGTCAGGTCCATAAGTATTTGGACAGTGACACAATTTTCATAATCTGGGCTCTGGACACTACCATATTGGATTTAAAATTAAGTGTATAGACTTTCAGCTTTAATTCGAGGGGTTTTACAAAAATTTTGTATGAGCCGTTTAGGAACGGCAGCCATCTTTCTGCATAGTCCCTCCATTTTTAGGGGCTCAAAAGTTTATGGACAGTTGACTAAGAAGCTGTTCCATAGCCAGGTGTGAGCAGGTCCCTCATTATTTCATCAACTATTTAGCAGGTTAAAGGTCTTGAATTGATTCCAAGTGTGGAATTTGCATTTGGAAGCTGTTGCTGTGAACTCTCAATAAGAGCTGTCCATGCAAGTAAAAACAGGCAATCATTAGGATTTGAAAAAAAAAACAAACTCATCAGAGAGATAGCAAAAACACAAGGAGTGGTCAAATCAACAATTTGGTACATTCTTAAAAAGAAGGAACACACTGGTGAACTCAGCAGCTCCAGAAGCCCCAGACACTCATGGAAGACAACTGTGCTAGATGACTGAAGAATTCTTTCCTTGGTGAAGAAAAACCCCTTCACAACACTGTCTGGGAGGTTGACCTATCATTGCCAAAGTCTGCAATAAAGAGAAAACTTAATGAAAGTAAAGAAAGAGAGTTTACCACAAAGTGCAAACCACTGGTAAACCTCAAGCAAGGAAGGGCAGACTGGACTTTGCCAGAAAACAAAACAAAAAAAAAAAAAGATTCACCCCAATATTGGATTACTACAGTTTCCCGATGTCGTCTGTGGAATGCTCCCAATGCCTGCATTTCTTCACCAACACCCCATTCACAATTTGACAAAAATTCACATATTATACTGAAGGTTGTTCACTTAGGACTTCTGTTCATTTACCATATTCAATCTGCATTTTGATCTGGAAAGGAATGTGTTTGGATTCTGTATTGCCGTGTTTATTGATACTCTTTTTGTAATCTGTTTTTTTTGTTCTGTGTTAATTACCTATAACCATTTGGGTTATGGGGAGGGCTTTTGTACACATGTTAGCTGTTTAATAATCTTTTTTTCTTATGTTCTTTGTTTAATATATTTTCTAGTGCCAATTCATTTGACTCTCTTTATACGTGTCTCTGAGTGTGAGTGTGCGCAAGTCAGGCCAAGGCTGGGTATATTTCTGGGGTTCCTATAATAAAACAACAAAAAAAATTACCATTTTTAGATGGTGAGAATCTGAGCGTTTTGCAACCACTACAAATGTTGTCAGCTTTATTAACACTACCTGGAGATTACATTATAAATGCTATATTTCACAATTTAATTACATTCTACAGACAACAAAAAAGCACATTTCTGAAAGAATATGAGATGTGTGGAGTTTTATTTTCATGCTAGTTATAGTCTGTCATAGAAGACAAAGTGACAATGTGATTGACAACCAGCTAATCTCTTCTCTTACACATGTGAGGTTCTTGCATTCATTAAGTTTTGGATGACAAAAAGGTGACCTACAGTTTTGCAGTGAATTCAGTGCATCAGCTTCAGGAAGTGGGATTCTGTGAATTGAGCTTCAGCCTTCACGGTTCAACATATTTATGAGCAATTTCATTTTACAGAGTCAGTGATCAAGAGAAAAAAGCTGTGTTTTTATGTTACACATTTTCTTGTAATTGAATTTTATTTTCAATACATCTATACCACATGTGGCATTCTGCATTTATACTTGCATGTTAATGTTTGCACAATTATAGTCACTCACAAACACTTAAGAATTCTGAGAGATGACTTTTGACAGGATGGAGGGATGATAAAACTCATTCATAAACGCTTACTGTAGATCTGTGAGTTTTGGAAATTTAAGAAAGAAACACAAAGCTTGTGCACCAGAGAGGTATTAAATACTGCATACCAGACATCCAATTTAAAAGATTTCTCTGAACAAGTGATGTCAGAATAGAGGTTGCACTATACACATAGCATCTGACCAGAGTATGGAAGAAGGAGGGAGGACAATGCCATATGACAAAGGCCTAGGGACAAGTTTGAATTTTAAATCTCAAGTAAGCTACACTCTACCCAGGTCCACCTCATAATGCTTTGTATTCCCTTGACACTCAATGAAAGAGACCACTAAAAATGTCTTAAGCTTTTGAAGCAAATTTATTGTGGGTGGGTTTGAATCCTCCTTGCAGTCAGTTATGAAACCTACCACACCCCCTTCAAATTCTTAGCTTTTTACTGCTCTTTGACCCTTTACCATCTTCCAGAGGCTGGTGTAGTAGTGAATAGAGTCTTTCTTTTTCTGAATACTTTGCTGATTTTCTCATATGAGCGCCATATTTGTGCTTTTGTCTGCATACAAAGAGGATCTAAAAGTACAGCTGCATGGGTCTGCAACCCCCGCATGATTTGCTAAGAGAAGCCTTGTCTGCTAACTTCATCTGCTAAGCAATAAGTTAATAGTCACACTGCTCTGTTCACAATGGTGTCTTTGAGAGCCAACACCTGCTGAACCCAAAGCCAACAAACACATATTGGACTGCTGGATTGCAGGCATTTTACAAAAGCAAGTTCACCAAAAGTTAACACAGACTGCAAGATGCTATGATCCAGTGCATTGAGTATGCCTATATGATCATTGTGTAGAACTGCTCAACTCAGACATTGTTCAAAGCTTGGGACAAGATGGCATTAGCCCATAGGCACATGGTATAGCAAGCAAGTATCGTTATTTTCAAAATCATATGGAGAGTTAAAATCAGAAAAGACTGTTTAAACCTAGTTTTCAGTATCAGGGCGCACCTTGAAGTATTCTCCTGTAGTACCTGGTCAATGATTTCTATTTATTGGGGTTCTGACCAGCAATGCCTCTAGGCCACTTGCCTTTTTTGAAACAATGAAAGTCCCCTGTGCTTTCCTTTTGTGTTCTATGTGTCACACTTTCTGCAAAGCAATCAGTACCTTTTTTTATTGCTTAGTAACTCCTATATTAAATGCACAAAACATGACTACCAATCCCTAGGGCTACTAAGTGCCTACTTAGGTCAGACACCTCAGATTATCACACCAGGCCCGAAACATATACTGAATTACATTCCAAGGCAATCTTCCATAGCTAAGGCCAGTTTACTTAAGGTGGTCTTAAATTCCTTGTCTGCTAGTGTTCCCTCCAGATGTGAGCTACCTTATGGCACCCTTGAGTTAACACAGTGCCAACCATTAGATACAGTATGACAATTAACCAAAAGTCACACTAGAGTACAGGATTATTCTTGAGTTTTTAGACAAAAAGTTAAAGAAAAACAAGAATGTTACAACAACTGATGGGAAGGCTCATCTATTGTATGAGATTCTTTTTTAACCAAATCAGTCATCCAACTGCAAATTAATCTTATCATAGACAGCAAAGTGATAGCTCACGAAATGATCAAAGGGAGTCACTGACGCCAACTATATTCCCATTCTGTCAAAACTGCATTTCCTTTACCGTAACAGTATATTGCACTAGGCTCCTAAGTGGAAGTATAGTTATGAATAACATTACATAATATAGAAGTCTCAAACACACTTAATCCAATTTAAGGTTGTGGGAGACTGATGTGCATTTCAGAATCATCGGAAGCAAGGCAGGTACCAGCCTTGGTCAGAATGCCAGTCCACTGCAGGCCTCATTATGACCTATAGTCAAACTTAATTTAGGGTCATCAGCTAACCAAATCTGTACATCTTTATGGATGTGGGAAGGAATACAACTTGAAAAACTATCAATTTGGACTAAAACATTCTAAAAGGCACTATAGAAACACTGAATTTCCAATATATCATTACCTGAAAAATCTCATAATAACATCGGCATTATTGGGAACAATGGCAAAACAGTGAGGTATACAGGCTGGTAAATGGACTAGAAAGTACAATTTTAAGATTTATAGTTGAAACATACTTTACCTTGTTAAACTGATTTTTAATCTTTCAATTTAGCTGCTGCTGTTTACTGTCCTGCTGGATTATGCTCTGAAATTGCCAGGTAAGTTAAATACCTCAGGTAAGGTTGCCATACTTGCTATAGTGATGCAGATTGGTGACACGTTGTACATTGATTAACACAAGAAAATAAGGATTTGACTTTACCCTGTACATGTGACAGTAATGACATTATAAACAAACTTAATCACAAAAAAATTACATTCATACATTTCTTTTACCTGACAATTCTATTTTGAATAACAGGAACAATGATTTATCACAAGAGTAATGAGGGTTGCACATTTTCTCTCATGTTTATATAATTTATTGAGACCAATCAATCTGAAAGCACATCTTATGGCCATAGATGGAAAAGGTTCTAGTGGAAACTAATTCAAAAGCTCAGAGAATTTTTAAACTTCATAAAGATGGCATCCCAGCCATGAAACAAACTGAAATCTGCCACGAGGAGGCAATGCTAACTTATTTAATACTATGCTCCCACTATAAAATAACTCAATAAATAAATAAATCTAAGTGATTTAGTATTCAAGTACTAAAGATGTAAGTATTTTGGTGATGCCTGAGAATCAAAAACAACAAGCAAACCTAAAATAAAATATCCCAGGAGACTTTATGTCTCAGAGTACCAGTACATCAAATAAATAGATAATAGATAATGGACAAAGTGGAATTTCCCATCTTTTATCTGTAAATTGTACTGTTTAATCAGAAAAATGAGTAAAAGAAAGCCAACTTTCTCATTTCTCTTTAGCTTAGCTCCGCTTGTCTCAGTTTTGGGGCTCTTTCTTTCAAAGAATGCCTCTCTATATCTGTTCAGGATGTTATTTAATCCTCCACATTAAAATTCAAGCTAAAGTTATACCACAGAAAGGGGGCAATCTATTCATTAATTCTTGACATTTAAATTTGCGTTTCTGTGCTATTTTCGCCTACGCAGTACTTTTATTCTGGTCTGTGGATTTCAATGCACTGTAATTCCTCTTGAATGGTGGCATGGACAATTGTTTTGTAATAAAGTGTGAAGCAGTATTCATTGTGAAAGATACTATGGAAAACAAGGTTTAGATTGTGTAATGTGTCTATCTTAAAGAAAAACAGACTTTACAGTTTATATAAGTACATACTACTATGCATCCTTTATCTTTGGCAAATAGATAATTATTTATTGGGCTAGTAGCTATATAGCCAAGCAATCCTAGGTCCCTTATCTGTGAAAATAAACAGCAAAATGTATTAAATGTATAACACTTTGCTACAAATGAAGTTTGACCAAAAAATTGCATTTCTGGCTGACCAGGATATATGTTTTATATCATACAATTGACTAGGGTGAAAGTTTAGGATTACATTACAACTTGGAGAATCTGGGAAGCTTTGTTTTTTCTGAATTGTCCAACATGAAGCTCTGAGTTCACAGTGCATTCACATAGAATTTGGAACTCGGAAACTTATTTATCACATATCTGATAGCAACTGAACGCAGCACACTTCTTGGTTCATTTTCCAACAATATGTCTTAAGCTTATGTTGTGCTCTTTCTACTAATACTATACTTGCAATTACTGTATAGTGTGCTGGGCAACGGTGGTCTGTTAAATGAAAGTGTGCTTATATAAAAAAAAAAAAAAAAAAAAAAGAATAAATTGAATTCGATTTTTTTTTTTAGGAATCTCGATATACAGTAAAACCTCGATTGCCCGTCACTCGATTAACTGTCAGCACGATGCGCTGTGAGCTATACATATTAGAAGAACTCTGCCTTTTACTAGCAGAGTGTTTTCCCCTGGCACCATGTGTCATGCTGCATTTTGAAATCACAGTGTCAGTTACATACCTTCAGGTTTAATAGTGTTTTGTAGCTTTTCTCTTTTGTTATAATTAAACTACCATACAGTGGTACCTCTGGTCACGACCTGATTTGGTCGCGACCCGAATGTAATTTCCCCATAAGATTGTATGTAAATGCGATTAATCCGTTCCAGACAGCACGAACTGTATGTAAATATTTTTTAAAAGATTTATAAGCACAAAAATATAGTTAATTATACCATAGAATGCACAGTGTAATAGTAAACTAAATGTAAAAACATTGAATAACACTGAGAAAACCTTGAACAACAAAGAAAACTAACATTGCAAGAGTTTGAGATAGACCAAGTTCATAGACCCTTATGAACTGTTCGTACAAGAAAAATCGCCAAGAATCTTCCTGGCTTTCTCACATATGATCGCTTCGCTTACGCTATCCCCTGCAAGTTGCTTCTCTGTCAACCACACTAGCAACAGTTTTTCCACCTCTTCCAGCACTTGGGGCCTCTACTTGGTTAACACTGTAACTCCTTGTGCAACATCAGCTGCTTTAATGGCCTCTTTCTGCTTTAGAATACTTAGACTTCTTGTACTCGGCAGCAAGATCGGTAACACGAACTCCACGCTCATACTTTTTAATGATTTCTTTATTTAATTGGATTTCAACTTTCTTCTAACCTTTCTTCTCACCAAAACTACCACTCTTCACTTGCTTAGAGGCCATGGTTAATTGCATAATTAATGCAAAAGCACACAAAATAGAGCACAAAGAGTTCACAGCGAATGAACGCACATCTGACAGAGAACAATGTACAGGGAGAGACTGAACATGTGCGCTGTCTTTGTTAGGCCCTGCATACGCAAACAAAAGAAAACGGGAAATCATTGGCGTGTATGAACCGGAAGGGAAACTGGCTGCCAGTGTTTTTGTTCACCACCAGAGCGAGTGGTCGTGAACAGATGCGAAATGTTGGCAAATGTTTTGATCATAACCCAATTTGTACATGTTCAGAAACGTTCATGACCAGAGGTTCTACTGTATATTGTTATGGCTGATAAACATGTGGTGTTGGAATTATCACAAAAAATTAGATTATTAAACTTTATGAAACAGCAAAAGCTCTTCAAGTATTACTTCAATTTATGGAGTAGGAAGAACAGTGAACAATATAAAGCTCGATGCAGACAAAATTGAAAAATGTGTCGAAAATGGAAACCACTGACAGTAATGTTATTCTGCATTGTAATTTGTAATTTTCTATTTAAATTCTGTTATATTATGTTTTGCTAATATATTGTGACATGCATGCAGCTTGTGAACCACAGCACGGGAGCAGAAAGAGCGGAATGCTGTGTAAGTGATAGGACTGGGTGAAGGACTTCAGTTCTATAGAAGGGTGGACAAGCCTCTTAGGAGATGAGTGACAGGGGAAGTTAAGAGAAAATGGAAGGTGCGGCGAAAGGAAATTTTGAGTAGGGAATTAGGAGACAACAAGCAGGAGAGTTTGCAGTATAGAAAAAGGCACAATGTTGAGTGGCAGGAGATAATTATTGGTAGGGAAAGCTTTCTTTTATTGTTTTGGAGATGTGCTCTGTAACCCAGGTAACAGAGTATAAGACAGGGCACCGTTTGTTATGGGACAAAGACTAAGTAAAACACAGAAAACTCCATTACCTCGGATGCTTATTATGCTGGTCATTACCATATGAATATAAATTGATTAATTTTGTTAAAACTATATTATATTTTGTTAACATACATTTTTTGTAAATAAATATGACTATTCACCAAACTAATCTACTGTGTATCATTTTTAAATTATCTGTTCTGTAATCCATCTTTTCTCTTATCCGTCACAGCCTCAGTCCGGACCCCTGACAGATAATCAAGGTTTTACTGTATACACAAAGTGAAATTTTAGATAACACATGAACTATGCCAAAAACGTTCTAGACACTGATGTAAATATTTTATTGGTGGTTAAATATGCTGAGTTATAATAGTTAAAACAATCAGTATCAGGTTTGTTTACAAGTTATCAAAAATTACAAATGCAGTGAAGAGACTTTTGTCCATTTTATTTATTGGAAAATCTCAGGCTTCTATACTCTTCCATTTTGGTGGAATTACAATGTTGAAATATAAAAAAAGAAAATGACAAAAAGGAAGTACAGAAATCAGTTCACAATACCTAAGAACCTAAATAATACATTTCCAGTATATTTCAAATAAAATGAAACATTTCACTGCTTTCTTACCGATATAAACTTTACTGCTTCAAAGGTTTTTTTTTGTATACATTTTAACAGCTTGAAACCTAGGCTGGAAAACTATCCTAGTAATTCACTCCCGCTGCAAGGCAGCTGTTAGCCAACGCCCCTGACCCCCACAACTTGCTCTCTCAAGTGGAGTTATGCTGTTTCCTCTTTGCTTCCCCACCCTGATCTCCAACCCTGTTCTTTATTTCTGCCTGTGGATTCCTGGTCTGGATAAAATTTAGTCAAGTCTCCCGAGGACACTTTATTTTCAGACCGCAATGCTGAAGTGCAGGCTGTGTGGTCTCACATCCCGCTGCCAGTGTGCATCCGGCCTCATGTCCCAGTTGACCGCTCAATCGTCATCTCACAAGTTGTCTTCTAGTTAAAGACAGAAAAAAAGTGTGAAGTAACCACAAAGTCAGACCTACAAGAGTTCTGAACAGAGCATGCTTACTGATGCTTAAGTAACAGGGATTTCCTTTAACCTCTGTGGCACATGGAAAATCTGCTGTAGTTCTTACAAGTCCACCTAAGTGCAATTATAATTCTCAAAGTGATATTTTTGTTAATTGCATATTTTATAGAAGCATTAATATAATAGCTCTAAAATAGCTAAAATAGCACTGCCACTGGCAAGTGTTGGAAACCTTGAACTTATTATCTGACAGACACATCAATAAACTTTCCAGCCACCTGCAATGAGATGAAAACTATCCTGCTCATGTTTGCACTGGGCATGTGTGAAGTGCAACAATTCTGACCCCTCATAATAATCATCTATGCTCTGTCCAGCACTCACTACTTCCTTTCTGACATCAGTGCAGATATCTTGCATTTTTCTACACCTACTATATTCATTAACTTTATTTCTTCATTAAGAGGTCATCTTTGATGCATGTACTTTGCTGATGACCAAGGGGGGGAATAGCCAGAGACTTGAAATGGGGATGAATAAATTAAGAGTTCAAAAATAACAAAAAAGGTGATGAAAACAGACTATTTTGTTCAACTTTGTGAACTCAACATGGAGTTAGGGTTTAGTCCCTGAGGTGTAACTTTGAACCACCTCGCTAGACAGATTGTTCCACATATTTACAATTTGTTACCTGCAAAAACATTTTCTAATGTTTCTGGGGAATGCTCTCCAATTTTGTCCCTGCATCCTTTTTAAAAAGCTAAGATCATTATCAGATCAGTAGGTAAACAATAGGTGTGAACAAAGGGAAATTAAAGTATTAAATTAACTTAAAAAAAATTCTGAAGCCCCTCTGAATCTAATTATAGAGGGTATTGACACATCTGGTAAGACAGCCCATTCGCTTGCCCCATTTTAAATGTTCCAGGCCCTTCTTAGCATTATGGCCACTCTTCCTTCCAAAAGCGGAGTTGTTGCTAAAGCCCACCTCCTGACTCGTGACTTGGTGAGCCTGAGAGAGCTTTAAATATTCCTTCTTATAATTTAGATTGGGCCCCATGTCATCCTTCTAAACTGTATTTCACCTATATCAGTCACTCAGCAATTACAAAAAGGACTTTGCTAGTGAAGCACAAATGAGAACAATATCAGCTGGTGGCACTCGAGCAATATGTGTTTTTGCTACTGTGTCTTAAGCCTTTCTTGGCTGTGTGCACTCCATTCGATTCTTAAATTAAATGGAAGTGGTTCTTCTTAGTTTCTTTTTTTTTTTTTGTTTTTTTTTTTTTAAATCTGGCTATTTTAGTTAACCTTTACATATTATTAACATTTTGGAATTTATTTGCTTAGAATTTGTTATGCTTATTGGGCTAGCTTTAGTAGTTCTATTTCTCTCTTGATTTCCTGGCTTTGAGTAAGAGTAACTTCAGGATTGCCAATTCTCTTTTACTATACCTTGAACATATTGTCAGGACTCTAATTGGCTAATTAGATTTGAACATTATTCATAGGTTCTTACTTTCTCTGAATTCCTGCACAGAAATAAATAATTCATTGAATGTTTTGAATTACAGTACATATATATATTGACAATGCAGTCTTACATTCTCAAACCTAATGAATCCAGTTAGAAGACAAAAAGGGGGGTAAAGTGCCTATCAGAACAGCACAGATTTAGGATTTTATTTTTTGATTAATCATCTGTTGCTTTTCCAATGTTTATACTTTATGGGTATGAAACTAATACTGAATCATTGTTAATTAATTGATGCTTTATTTATTCTTATGCAGTGAATTTATAATCATTTCTATTATCATTAGTTGTTAGCAAGACCTTATTTCTTAGTTAAGGCTGTTATGTTGTTTTTGTGAACTTACAAAAATTGTAGATGAATTTGAACCAAGGTTAGGATTTAAACTGAAAATGTTTTCATTAATATTCTGCCATGATGTTTTTTTTGTGTCCAGGTTAAATATTTGATCATCAATGACTTAAGGCCAATGAGTGAGGGATACAGTTAAATGTCTGATTTTGCTGCCTGAACTGTAAAATAGCAATGCGAGTTGGAATTACCTGTAGGCTTTGAAGGTGGAACTGGAGACCTCCTAGGCTTACTTACTGCCTAGTTCAAGAATTCATTTGGGGGTAGAAGTGGCTGTACATTTGTAAAAGGGAAATCAGTTTAAAGTTCCTTCTAGCAGTCTCTACCCAGTTTCTACCTTTGATTACTCTTTAAAAGGCCATGTACCTTGGTCTACCATTTTGCTTTCCAATATCTTAAAGGAGTAAACTCAATCTGGAAAGACTTACCCTTCTCCAAGTCCTCAATGGTCTTGGTATCCTTGGCACATTCTTAGTTGTCAGCTGTCCAACCTCTTATGCTTTGCGAAGACAATACTGATTTACTTCCAGGGCACCATTCTCTTACTTTGTTGCCTGGGCTTCTTTGACTGTAGCCTCCCTGGGGCTTAAACTACATAAACTGTACAAGGTACATTGACCTCAAAGGTGCTTTTCCTTCTGCACTGGCGCATTATATACAGTGGTGTGAAAAACTATTTGCCCCCTTCCTGATTTCTTATTCTTTTGCATGTTTGTCACACAAAATGTTTCTGATCATCAAACACATTTAACCATTAGTCAAATATAACACAAGTAAACACAAAATGCAGTTTGTAAATGATGGTTTTTATTATTTAGGGAGAAAAAAAATCCAAACATACATGGCCCTGTGTGAAAAAGTAATTGCCCCCTGAACCTAATAACT
>JANRMT010062816.1:415115-532015 GCA_026402145.1 Polypterus bichir lapradei | reverse complement strand
GAGACACTCAATATCTTTAAAATAATATTTAGGTTTTACTGTATATAAACAGTGTGTGTTTATATACATAATTTCAATGAATCTTACCTAATATCTAAGAGAATACAAAGGGATTATGCTGTATAACGCTGCGGGGAATATTTATAAACAGTGCGGGAGAGTTTATATGGGCTTAAAATATATAAAAATAACCATACAAACATATGGTTTCTACTTCGCGGATTTTCACCTATCGCGGGGGGGACTGGAACGCAACCCCCGCGATGGAGGAGGGATTACTGTATATGTATATATATGTATATGTATATATATATATATATGTATATGTATATATATATATATATGTATATGTATATATATATATGTATATATATATATATATATATGTGTATATATGTATGTATAATGTATATGTATGTATGTATGTCTCTGTGTGTATGTATATCTGCCTCAGGCAAGCCAATGAGGTGACATTGAGCTGTCCGTGTTGTGTGTCAGATTAAAAATTTGTTAATCTGCTCTTATTGTGAGGGTGTTATCACTTTAATTTAAGTACTCCAAAAATGCATCAGTTACTCATTTGCTCTTAACAAAGGGTTCTTTTAGTCTTAATTATTGTTTTACTGCATCAGTAAAGTGATCATTCATCTCTATGCAGTGTGGTGTTTGATATGGTTGTAGAATTACTTATGAATATCATGGATTCACAGGTCTTATAATAAAGTAAGCAATAAAAAGAAACGTATGTCTCACTTAAGCCACTTTGGACCGTTCCGTTAGTTATTTTAGTAGGCCATATTTCAAAGATAAATAACCACTTTACTGCTGCTTTGTAAGTGTTGTGGAATACCGGGGTGCATACAGCCACCCTAAACCAACACAGACAGGCGGAGACACGAATTGTCACACAACACACATTTATTTACAGCCGGGAAAGTGTTTTTTCTTCGCTCCTCCAAGGTACAGCACAGTCCATACAGCACCACAACACAGTCCTTTTTTCAACTGCCAATTCACAGTCCTTCCGTCTACACTCCTTCCTCGCAAACTTCCTCCTTCTTACTCCCAACCCTGGCTCTCTGAATGGAGTGAGGCAACTCCTTTTAAGCTGATCCTGGGAGTTTTCCAGGCGGCTCTTTATTCAGACCTGGAATCACTCCCAGGTGTGGCGAAAGCCCAAAGTAGGGCTCTGCAGCACCCATGGAACTCAGCAGGGCTGTGGCAAGCTGCAACTCCCCGCGTACCCTGCGGGAATCAGTGGTACCAGAGCCGCCTGGGTAATGGCCGTGGCCGCCCGTCATAGTGTATTATCACCAAAAGAAAGTTTTGTTAAGGTCTTAAGAGTAAATGCGTAACAGATGTATTTTTGCAGTACCCAAATTTAATTTTTACTGTGAGGATTATTTTATTATAATTCAATTTGAAAATTGTAAGTATTCCTTTTTTGTTGTAAGAAGACATTGTTTGCATTATTTTATTTATATCAACAATTATTTGATGATTTATGGTTTTCATCTCAGTAATTCCCCTCATCAGCAACCAATTTTACCTACTAATCAAAATATTATAGGGGAAACATTGAAATGTACAGTGGGTTAAATAATTGGCAAAGTGATGATTGAACATTTAAAAAAGATAATGTATAACATCTTAAAGGAGGGTTTTTTTTAAATGTATAGGGTGTTAAAATTAATGTTATTGATTATTATAGTACAAGAAAGTCTGTATTGCATGTTCATTGTAATAAATATAAGAAATTGGAAAAAGGCTTATTTTTATTAAATTGGAGACAGTATAGAATGTGTTAATAGTGTTCATTTTGTCCATTCTCTTCTCTGTTTATTGTACATTTTGCATAACATTCCATGCCTACTAGACAGGAACAGAAAGGAAGGCATAATTGTTTGAATACCTACTTGACCTATTCATTTATAGATAAATTATGCTCTTTTTAGATGGTATCATGGCCACTTATCTGGAAAGGATGCAGAAAAGCTATTAATGGAAAAAGGAAAAGCTGGAAGCTTCCTTGTAAGGGAGAGCCAGAGCAAACCAGGTGACTTTGTCTTGTCAGTTTTGACCAATGAAGAGAAGCATGAGAACGTGGAGCGCAAAACCAAAGTAACACATGTCATGATCCGATATCAGGTAAACATGAATTTAAAGGAAGAGATGCATTCACATTTCCCCTTTCACTCTTAAAACTGTTTTGTAGTTTTTTCCATTACATTTGTCGCTATTCTGCCTTGTTCCATCGTGCAACAATATACATAAGATGTGGCAATAAATAAAAAATATTCCAGTGAACACACCAAAGACAGATAACATAGATTGTTTCAGTTGTTTTTATGTTTAGAACTGAATGAAGACTAAATAAATCAATGGTTTAGTTTTTTGCTTATTTAGCTACAGATTTTCGGAGTGTTTGTTGAGAAATCAAGGGACAAGGTAACCAGAAGTTATTGTAAGTGGGAAATCTCTTTAGAAAATAATTGCAGTGGGTACAACTTTCCCCTGGTAACATGCAATGGATGCACAAGTAATGGGAAATCACATAGAAGGGTTTTTTTGAGATAAGGTTGCTAAATTTCACTTCAATAGTTTTAGCTTGCATACAGTGCAGTAGCTTGGTACAATCTCTTTCAAAGCCGTAGGTGCTCAAGCAACCATGGTATCTATACAATTAGTGCCCATTATTTATATGACATTCACACAGTGGTGACACTGGTTTAGATTTTGTTATCTGTGAAATGCCATACAGTGACTAGGGATATTGTGTGAGTCAAGAGGGATCATTTGTAAGGAAAGCATGCTACATTATGAATATCTTATTGCTGGCAAGAAATCTGCCATGACAAAACATATCAGACTTACAGTTTTGGTAATTGGCACAATGAAAGCTTTGCTGCACCTTTTAGGGATACTTAAAAGCATCTTTTGGTATAATCATACATTCTCTGCTTAATTAAACCCAACCTAGGTACATGACAAGATACAGTGGCAAACAGAGCCAAATTACACTAGAAAGATAGTGGAGAATGATGCAACTTCTGTCAGAACAACTGTGGAAAAACTTCTATTAGCCTCCCACACTCTTTTCTCTCTCTTCCTCTTTCTCTGTCTCTGTCTCTCTCTCTCTGACTATGTTTAGCAATTGCTGGTAGCCATTTGTCAGTATTAAAATCATGTGTTTCCCCTTTTATTTACATATATCAGATTATATACATTTAGAATAATCTTTGCATAAAACATACATATGTTTTTAAGACCACGGTCTCATTCACAAGTAGGCGTATACAGTAGCCACATATACCAGATGATATATAATTTTTTCTTATGGCGGTAGATAGAGTTGACAGATAATATGACAACAATATATTTGAAATCTTTTGCACAGTAATTGAAAAAGTATTATGTCATTTGAAGTGTATATGGACCTTTGTGTGTCATTATGTGCTTTACTGTATCCATATATTTAATTTCTAACCTTTTTGTCCTTTTGATAATCACATTATAATGAAAACTGATTTACAAAGGCAGAATACAAAGCAGGATTTCACCCTGAATGTGTGCTAGCCTACAATTGCAGTACACACATGCAGACCAATTCTGTTTAGTGATGTGCATCAAACAAACTTTTCACAAAGTTCCCATTTGGGTTTTTAGTTCTTTTTTTATATTTGTGATTGTTAAAGGGTCAGTATATTCCTACCTGGACACACTGACCTACCTCCACTCCCCTTTTTTTTTTTTTTTTAGATTTATTTTTATATTCAGCAGATGTCAGTGTTGCCCCATCTTCTGTGCATGCTTCAGTACTGCATTTTAATTTTTTAACTTTGAATGTATATATTGAATGGCATATTATGTTTTATTCTAATTGTATTACTTTTGTACATGGTGGCAGGTGTTTTGAGCCTTACCACTATGAAGAACATTAGAATAATATATATTTAATTTTATTAAAGTGATAACTATTAATTTTTTGCAATTTTTGTAAGCAGAATGGGAAATATGATGTTGGTGGAGGAGAGCAGTTTGATACCCTGACAGATCTGGTGGAACATTACAAGAAAAACCCAATGGTTGAAAAGAGTGGAATTGTGGTTCATCTCAAGCAGGTAGTAAAACAAAGGAGCTTTGGCAATATGAAAATGGAACATTTTATTTAAGTTGTATTTCACATCGTATCTGTATGTTGCGTCCACCTTTTCCACAGAGCTTCTCCTTTCCTTTTTTCCTTCTTAGCCATAATGGGGTATGAATGTTTTTATTTGGAGTACAATTGTACCTTGCTATGTTCTTGTCTGTTTGGAGATAACAGAAGTGGTCTTTTCCTGTTCTAGAGCATCCTGTGTTTTTCTTCTTTAGTTGTGGGGGACCCAGAAGTCAAAATTTTTAGTTTTAGAGAGCTGAGTGTCTTTTTTCAGTTCCTCAAAGGTCCTTTATTCCAGTTTTGTGGGATCTCATTCTTTTTCCAAAATTAACAAGGTAAATCCCTTAGAGTCTGATGGTTTGTAAGGAAATTCTCTGTTATCATCAGTGTCTGACAAGGCCATGTCAATGTCTGATATAGGGTTAATAGTTATTTATAGCATTAATAGTAAAAATGTAAAGAAGTGAGGCATTTAGTTCAGTTGTGGGCATACATGTGTAGATAAGAGCATTGTTTTTCTATAGTTCTCAGTGTAGTTTATAAAGCCCAGATTACTTACCAGTCAGAATGAATAAGCACCAGGTGTGCAAATGCATGTACACTTGCGCAAACATCAACTGAAGAAACAGAATGTCCACCTGAGAGTGTGACGTATGATAGACTTCTATATGTCTTCCATAATTGGTTACTGTAGGGAGAATTATGTGAGGACTGGCCCGATGGCAATAGGCTGTCCATATACCACTTAATCTTCCACTGGGATCATCTTTTGAATGTTTTCGGATTACTTGCTGAGCTCCTGAGTAGAGAAAATGGAGCATCTATCTATCTATCTATCTATACTAATAAAAGGCAAAGCCCTCACTGACTGACTGACTCACTCACTGACTCACTCACTCACTCACTGACTCATCACTAATTCTCCAAGTTCCCGTGTAGGTAGAAGGCTGAAATTTGGCAGGCTCATTCCTTACAGCTTACTTACAAAAGTTGGGCAGGTTTCATTTTGAAATTCTACGCGTAATGGTCATAACTGGAAGCTATTTTTCTGCATATACTGTAATGGAGTTGAGCTCGAAAGCCGTGGGGGGCGGAGTTTCGTGTGACATCATCACGCCTCCCACGTAATCACGTGAATTGACTGTCAACGCAGTGTGTAGAAAACCAGGAAGACCTCCAAAAAGCGCTGAAGAAAACATGCATTATATAATTGAGAAGGCAGCGAAACAATAAGAAGCGAGCGAGTGACATATACTACCATATTCATGAGTGCTGCTACTTCGGAAAGAAAGTAAGGTGTAAACCTAAACTTTAAATTAAGTTCATAGACAGGCTGCCGCTGGTGTTTCTCATGCCCACGGGTAATGCGGGATACAAGTTTAATGAGAGGACGCAGGATATAAACGAGAGTTTTGATCACTTTGTAATTAAGTTATAATTGCAGGTGAAGGGGTGTGCTTATGCAAATTCCGAGAGACTGTGTTTGTGGGGGATTGACAGTTAAGGCAGGTGGGGGAGTCACGTCATCATCTCCCCTCCCATTTACCTCATTTCGCTCTGAGCTGAGCTCCGTGGCTAACGCCGTCTTCCGAAGCAACTTCGTCACACTGCCACCAAATACTCACAGAAAAATCCACAAGTTAATACACATGCTGTCTCTAGAGTTTCTCCACACTGAATCCTCCAGGCACTATTTACAAAAGGTTACATTGACAATCGTGTTACGTTATTTTTAAAATCTTTCCTTTTCTTAGCACAAGCACAGCTGAGAAGCTTCGATGCATGTGCTCCATAACGCGTTAAAAAATAATGCTTTTAATCACACTTTGCATTACAAGCAAAGGGGAACTTTTGTCAATGCATGATTTCCTGGTACACCGATTACATTGATCAGCGCATCCCGATTCATTTTACCCTCGCACCACCTTGGTTTGAGAAGAAGTATGAAAAAATATGAGGTTAACACAGAAAAACAGATCACCAATTCAAGCTTTATGAATAATCGATTCGCCATCAATAATTGTTTTGGTAAAGCCATACTCCGTGTAGTCCTCCTTCCATTTTATAATTTTTCCGCCACTAGCCATGATTAAATGAACGGTAAAAAAGTAAGAGCGAAGCGAGGGTGACTTATTTAGGCAGGCATATATATGACAGCAACACTTATGACAATGTCAATCATGTTACGTTATTATTAAAATGTTTCCTTTTCTTTTTCATTACTTCTTTAACACACTACTTCTCCGCTGCGAAGCGCGGGTATTCTGCTAGTCTATCATATAGTGCGTTTCATGTCTGTCTCTACCTATGTAATGCAAACCTGACTTACTTATTCACTCACTCACTCACCAGCAAAAACACTATTTCTCCAGTATTTAAAAAGCTGTATGGCGGGATGATATATCTAAGTTGGTAGATAATAATGTTTACAATATATCAATATTTAGGGGTAAACCCAGAAAAATTACGTATTCCAAAATCTCAAAAATGCTTTGATGGATTTGATTGAAATTAGGTGATGTTATTAGAAAAAAGTAAATTAGCCAATACATCTTTTTTTTTTCTTTCTCTCTCAATATTTGTGTGTAATAAAGCTGTAACAAACGGGATATTCTTAGGCAGCACATCCCTTTTTCCTTTAGCTGTGATCTCGTGGAGAAATGGGGCTAGCAAGTGAAAAAGAGGAGCTGCCCTGCACAGGATAAGAGAAGTGTTGGCAAGCTGCATAGAAATTGTGGTATGCAATACAATTACCCAGACTGGATGGACGAATGCTCTTATATACATAAAGTTCAAAGAACAGGGAGTTTTGTGAGCTCCATGGTAAAATACATGTAATATTGCAGTGAACTGGGGTGTTATCTTCAGTTTCAGACTGAGATGTGCCATTAAGCTCCAGTTCACAAAGCACAAACAGAGAACTGCTGGTACAGCACACCAGCCCATTTCAAGCCCTTTGTACAACAAATGTAGGGAGCAATGGTAGAATATCCGTTTTTACAGCAAACTTTTTGTCTGTGTCTCAGTCTCTCACTAACTTGTCATTCGGTTACAGCTCCAAAAGCCCAAAGTCTTCGGTCTTCACAAGGGTGCCATTCAACAGGGTGTCACACAGTGTATAAGTGTTATTCAGAATTATTCTATATTAGCTGCATTGTGTTTGCTTTGCAGAGCAGGTCTACCAGAAAAGATGGCTCTTTTCAAAAAGTTTAAATAATTATATGTCTTACATTTTTTCTCTTGTTTCTCTTTTGATAACAGCCATTTAATACTACAAGAATAAATGCAGCCAACATTGAAAACAGAGTGAAGGAATTAAACAAAGTAGCAGATAATATGGAGAAGCCTAAACAAGGCTTCTGGGAAGAGTTTGAGGTATTCCAATCAATTTGCATTTTTCTGGTTACTGTGTAACAGCAGGAATTTGGACTGTTTCATACAGTGTTTTGGTTGTGCAGATATCATTGAAGTTGGTTTTATGCAGCAGAACAGTGCTTGTTTCACTAATCTTTCTTCATATTTTCTAGATAATCCTATACTTTTTTTTAGAATACAAACCAGGAATCTCTCTTGGAGGTTAATGGCTATACGTTTCTGTTGCAACCCAATTTCTTAGTTAGAAGTTAAACCAATCAATTAATCAGTTATTGCTAAAGTGGTATTTTTATCTTTCATTGTAGTCAATTTGCTTGCTATTTTCAGCCCTTGGTATTTTTAGTCTTTTTTTTTAAGTCTTAAAAAGTTGCATTTGATGTTTTTAATTGCTTTGTATTTCCTAAATTAGCTGCCAATTAATAAGAAAATGCAAATGACAAAAAAGTCTGTACCTCCCCATCTAACTTTGCCCTCTGTACACCTATATATGGTCTTCATGAGATATGTGTTTAATAAAATATTTGAAAAGAAATAAAAGAGAAAAAAGTGAAGTATTGAGAATAACTTATTTACTCTGGGACAGAAATCCTTCGAATGATTTTTTTGTAAAATAAAAATAAAATACAAGAATAACCTGATGTGACAGAATTAAATTTGTGAAAGTGAATAAATTCTCTTATTAGCTAGGATTGACTTCCAATCTAAAAAAAGTTTAAATGGAAACTTGCCACTGTTGCCTTCCAAATAATCCTGGTACAGGCATTTGACCTAGATTTTAGTTCTGTAATGTACTTCAGAAGAAACTGTTTAGGTAGATCCCCAGAAAAGGAGAAGGTTGTGAGCTTGCTATTTTTATCTTTGTTGTGCTTATATTTGCATTTAATATTTAGTGCATTTTATTTAATGTCTCCATACCAGTTATATTTATGATAAGTGTTATGTATTTGCTTACTGTATAGGTATTATATACATTTGTTTGCATTCATGCTATTTGTGGCACTGTATATGTTGACTAGTTTTACTGAGGGCTAGTACAAAAAATGTCATTATGACATACAGCAATAAAGAAATTTACTCTCTGATGACCTTACTCAAAAAAAAAAAAAAAACGGACATGGATCTTTTGAGATGACCAGAATATATATTGTAAATGTCAAATTATTTGCATATAATACAAAATTAAATAATTTTTCTTAAAAATGAAAGTGTAAAAAAAGTAAAAAATAAAAAGTTTCTTTAAAATGATGACCCCACAAAATTAAAAAAAAAATCACCAAAAATGATTCTTAAGAGAACTGAGTAGGCAAGATCGAATTTCATGATACAAAATAGTGTCAACATGAAATGTTGCCGTGTATTGTGTATTGTTTGACATTACCATATGACTGAAATGAAACACAGCCTAATGAAAACATCTTTTCATCGAAAGCAAGACATGTAAAGTAAATATCTGATTGAAAACCTAGAACTAAAATATAACATAACAAACTAAGTCCACATTTACAGAATCAAAAGTAATCGCTTGTATAATGATATGATGGTGAAAATTATTGACGCAAAATATAGACTTCACATTAGTGAGTTGAATCCTTAGATGAGTATGGCAAATTGCTTTGTTGTTTCTTGAATGCACATGTGATCCGCAGTCTTGTTTTCAAATTGAATTCTATTGGAACTGGCAAAGCACACACACTTTACAAGCCTGAGAAAATTCAAGAGTCCAGGCAGAGACTCTTGGAGCATATGATAAGTAGAAGCCCTCACAGGAGATAAACAGTCTTCAGTGGACTGTGGGGAGAGACCACTCCTGACAGTGGAAGACATAGGTAGTCAGTTGGTGTCAGCTATTTTATGTGATCTTTCTCATGGCAATAGCAGCAGGGCGGTGCTAATACTCAGAATACAATCTTTTATTGTTAAATAAATGCACCCATTCTTGAGCTTAACTGTCATCTCGGTGTTCATAAAAAGCATCTGTAAAGTGCCAAATTTCCCCATGGGGTGAAATAAAGTTCTGTCTCTTACAATATTTAAGATATTTTTTTATGCAAAAGAAAAGGCTTATAAAAACACAATAAAACTTGTGTATTTGCATGCTGATTTTAAGTTATTTTGCATTGTTTTGATTTGCAAATGTCTAGTATGAAGTAACACTAAACATGCAGTATACTACTTTTTTGAAGATTTCATATTTTGTGACTATTGTATCGTGAAGCTTGAATCTCGATATGAATTTTTTCATAAGTATATTGTTTCATGTCTGGTACTGAGTACACTATGAAATACAATAATTAAATTGACAGCACCATTGCAACATAAGAGGAATGACACAGTGATAGAGATACAAATGGAATGATCAAGGAGTCAGTGCTAATTTTATATATTACATTTCATGGTGAGTATTCTCCCAGAAAGCTGCTGTTATTGGTACAGTATATTAAAATATACAGTACAGGATATTACTGGCCACTGCTGAGAAGCAAAACTTTATAATCAACAATAATTTATATAGTGCCTTTTACTGTGAAAATCCCATCTCGATCGTCCATCAGAAATATTATTGTACAGCTGGCATTTTAGGTCAAAGGTTTATCAGTTAAACAAGTAAACAAAATTTTAGGTTGTGTCCCTAAACTACAGCATTGCCAGTTATGTTATTCTTGTCTTACTTTTTTTCCAATAAAAGTTTCATGGTTTTAGTTTATTTTTCATTTGTGATAAAGCACCACAATCTTTTAAAAGTTTGTATCTATCATTTTATATGTTGGGTTCTGGATTTCTTAAAAGAGTTGATAACCAATGCTATTATTTATTTCACATTAATTCTTAAGAATTTTTAAAATACCTAAAACCCAATATTTTGTTTTTGATCATTCTGCTGTTTCTAATTGTTGTTTCTGTCAATTTTAAATCTAAACCTATTATATACCGTACACTCATAGTGAAGATCAAAAATTATTAAAGGTAAAAAAGATTTAAATATATTTGGTAGTAGCTTTCATCTATTTTGAGCCTGGACTTCAGTAAAAGATATCTTGAATAGACATGTGTGGGTTGGTTCCTAATGCAACAGACCAAGGGGTCCAGTGAAAGCAGGACATTGAAGAAAAGCTCCTTAGTAGTTAAGAAGTTTGGTTTAGGGGGACCTGAAAACATAATTTGAAAACATATTTGTATTGATAGCTTACATCAAGCTATGCGAGTGCTCTGCTATGTTAAGTTTCTGTTCGAAGTGGACAAGCTAAACAAATGTTTGTAAGTTAAGCATCTGTGCAATGCTATGTATTATGTACTTAGTCTAAGTTTTCTCTGGTGTGGAGATTTCATGTGATTTTCAGCACCTGGAAAAATTATTATTTTATCTACAAACTCTGCAGATGTTACAGCAACAGGAATGCAAACTCCTTTACCCACGGAAAGAAGGACAGAGGCCTGAAAACAAAAGCAAGAACCGCTACAAGAACATTCTGCCATGTAAGTCTACTGGGAACTGCCTGCCAATACTTTATTTGGAGGATCTTTAAAAAAAAATTTTAAATGCTGTAAATTTACTTATTCTTTGTATAACTGTATACGTCAGATAAGATAGATGTTATGCCTTTTCTTTGTGAATAAGCCAATCTTTTTGTCCATAAGCCATCTCAGTAATACTTTCTTTCAATACTCTTGACCAAACAGTATTAACTCCCCCTTAGACTCTTAGTTTACTGACTAAATCCTATAAAATCTGACCTTAAGAAAATGTTGAATTATTGATAATGTATACGTTAAAATCATACACTTTAAGTTTTAAGGCTATAATTAAATTAAATAACACACTTTATTTCAGACCTAAAAAAAGATAATAAAAGGTGGATATTTACACCAACACAGCAGACTTAACAGTGGCTGTTTAGAACAAAGTGCAGCGTTTCCTTTCAGGCAACAAAGGCCCAGTGAAATTCAATTACGTTTTTGTTGTCGGTTTAATACGGGGATTCTTGGTATCTAGTTTTCAGCACAACCTATAATGTCCTGACAGACAGAAGCCTGACAAGATGAGTCCACATTCAGAAAGTAAGCTAAAAGTTCAACAAAAATATGATTGTGCGTCTATTAAAGATTTTATCTACTGCAACCTGGCAGTCCAGAAATTACTAGTGCTCTGACACTTTTGAAATGTCATATACAATAACTGTATCATTCCATGCAGTATGATTTGAGGAATGCTGCCTGACATTTATTTGTACAAGTAAAAATGTCTACAGTGAGCATAGCCAAATATAGTACAAACACCTATTGGGTTTAGAATAAAAAATAGCTTTGGTCTGTTATAGGCTATTTGGTGTAAAGTGTAGAATGTGTAGTGATGGGTAATACGTAGTCATTTGTAGGTATGTGATTAAGGTGTTGATCATAAAGCACAATTCTTTTGGTTCCGTCTCCATCCCTGACTTCCTGTATGTGTTGCTAAATATAATAGTGCAACAGTTGCAGAGAGTACAAGTGATAAGTTTAAAAAATAATTTGGCTAAAGCTGCCATTCTGAGCTTTTGTTTTTGGGAATATCATTTATGTGTAATTTTATTAATTACAACTGTTTATTATGCCATTAATATATTTTAAACATTATGATGCTGATGTCTTTGGAGCTATTTTGGTGTATTGTTTCATACAGACTTTGCCATATTGCCCTGTTGTTGATGGAAAGGTTATGTTGCCAGTCCCGAGGTCACCAGCGTTGCAAACCTTTAACAAATTGACTGGTTGTTTATCCGTTCATCCATGTATTAAATCCTTTGCCTATCTCTAAACGTCCTGGCTAGTGTTAGTGGAAAGTAAAAGATGCTTTTGTGAAACTTTTTAATGTTAGGATATTTCATGTTTTCCCCATTTGACAATCTTTATGTCTGAGTTTTTTTGGCTTTGACAAAAGATTCTCTGACTGCTTTTACTATTCTTTTTTTAACTTCACCACTGTCTCCCCCTTTAGGCAATTACTGTACATTTCCTGGTTATTTGCTCTTGTTTTTGCCTTCTGACCATTCCTTCCATTAGAACAAAATTTCACCCAAATAAATAAGTTTCAGTATAATAATAGATAGAATTATTAGCCTGCAGCAATGTAGGGCACTTATGGTTGTGTTTGCAAGGGAATGATTTCAGAAATAATTAAAATTCTTATACAAACTTAATAACCTCATATTAGAAAATAAAACAAAACAATGAATGGATGTGTAAACTTTCTAAAATACTTCAGTCTAATTCAGAAAATACAAGGGTCACATTAAAAACTTGTGCATTCACTAACTAACAATCCCAAAGTGGGTCCATGTGAGTTAGTAGGGTTGTCTGCAAGAGTACACACTGCAGTTACACTCATACACTTAGCAATGGGTTGGAGTCCCATTCAAGGTTAGGTTTTACCCTCTACCCAGGTCTGGTGGGGATATTCTTTGTCCCCCTGCATTAAATTGTTTGATACCGATTTAATGCATGTATGGGCAGTTATTCATGTATGCATTTATATTGTTCTTAAAGTAATACTTCTCTTATCATCTATATGCAGATAGGTAGAGTAAATTGTTTCCATAAAGGGTAGATTTGAAATACAGTATCAAATTTGTATTTAATGCGGTTGCCTACTACTATTACATATAAGATGTATGTGTCAAATTTTTAATGTTTATGTTGTTATAGCATAAGTTGTGTTATTACTGCAATGCGGTATTTTTGTACTAATGATTAATTGTTAATATTGCCAGAGGAGGGGCAGTGAATGTGTGTGTATGTGAGGCCTATGATGGCTGGCACTCTTTCTTAGGATTGAATATCATTTAGATTTTATCAATTCCAAATCTGATTCTGATTCTTGTAATTGAGTCCTGTTCTTAGCGATTCTCGGTTTTTCAATCCTAAGATGGTTAAAAAAAATTTTCAAAATGTTTCATTGACAAAAAAAGTCTTTATTCTCTTTAAAGTAACTGAAAGTTTTACAACAAAGATTACTTGATGCAGTAAAACAAAAACAGAAGTGTTTCAAGATAGAATAAATAATTTTAAAATAATTTACATTTCTTCAACCTAAATATCACAAGTATTCAAATTAAAAATGTGTGTGTATGTGTGTTCAACAATAAAACCGACAGTTTCCAGCCTTTTCTGGAAGTAGGTGTGACTTCTCTGGGCATATTATGTTTACAGCAGTGGAGGAAACTTTCTCACTGGGGGTTGAGGAGACCAGCACACATAAATATGAAAGGCCAGCTCTGATAGCAAGGGATATGTAATTCTTTTACTTCACCACCAGGTAATAGGGTTGGCAGACGTCATTGTTGGGGGCATTTGTTAATGCATCTTCACCTCTCTGTCAGTCTGGTTCTCAATGGACATGGTACTCTTCTTTAAATTTTTCACATTGAAGTCATCGTTAGCAGCAAAAAGTTCCTCCAACAGAGTCATAATAAGAACAGGCTTGTTATGGGAAAAAGTATCCCTTATAATCATAAATGATTGTTAAGAATAAGACTGTCAGATATAATTTCAGCCATATTTGTATTTTCAAGCTCCTGTTCTGTCTTGCTCTTCTCTCCTTCCTCATTCTTGCTCTAAGACCAGATGGTGCTGTCCCCCACTTTGTGTTTAAAACATAGGTCTAATGCAGTGCCCTCTTCAAAAAAGCTTCTGATATCATTACTATGTAAAACATACATTTTCTATAAATACATCACTTGACATACTGAATTATAAATTTTGTTATATTGAATTGAATTCCTATTCACCTGGTACCACTTGGTCAGACCTGCATAAACAGCCTGCTTAAGGTTTTATACAAACACTGTGTCTCTCTTTTTATAGCATAATGTTCTTCAGCCTTTTGAAGAATCACCAGGATCTGATCACATGTGGAATTATTTTCAGAAGAAACACACAGTGTGGATGTGTATAAAATTTTCATCTGATAGATGAAATCTTCTGCTTTTTTGGTGTCTTCATTCTTTTTGAGACTGAATACATTTTTGTTGCCATATTTAATAGTCTTTTCTTCAAATTATGATGTACCAAACAGTGTTATAAGGCCAGGAGGGTTAGGTTTTGTCTCCTAAGTTTGTGCAATGAGACCACCACATTTTACCGCCAATCACTCTGCAAGAGGACCTGCTCTTCCTGTCCCTTTCCATTGGTTGCTTGAATTGAAGGAAACTGTTCCAGAAACCACTCCAGCATCAAGTAGAGAGGGTTCAAATGCATTCTTACATCAAAATATTAGAGAGTGCAGAGACAGATCTATGACATCTGCAAACTGTATATTTCCAGTCCATTGAGAATGAATAACATTCAATCTTAATATAGTGTAGTCGTGTAATGAGACATAAACCTGTATGTTATGTGACTAACACATTTTGATCTGTAAATTGTATATAATATGGTGCTACAGAAAAATAGTATATGTTAGTGGGTGTCTCTGTATCAAGGGTAATAAAAGTGACATTACTTAGAAGTTGTTGCTTCTCCCAGAACACATTCTTTGGTGTAGATGACTTCTTTATCCAGAAAACCCACACTCCAAATCTTGGATGTCTAGTTTGACACTGATGTCACTGAGTTGGCAGTTTGTGCCCCAAGATTAAGTGTGTTGGCAAACCTGAACTGTAACTTTTCTATTGCCACATCCATATTAGCAGCATTATCTACAATGGCAGCGATTATTTTATTAAAGATGCCAAATACCTCCAGAATAGCCCAGATTTCTTCAGCTACCTGTACACTGGTTCTGTTTGTGCTTTACAAAATGCTTTAAGTACTTTCTTTCTCATGTTGCCCTCTTTGATGTAATGCACTGTTACTGTTGATACAATGATCTTGCAAAAATGCTTGTCTAGCTGTCGCTGATTAAAGTTACTTTGCTGACTTCACTGAGCCCTAATATTACTTTTGACTTCTCTGCCTCGTACCAATCAGGCAAGAAATGATTAGATAAGCTGTACTTAGAAGGTTAAGTGTACTTTGAATTTAGGGTCTTTGCCGTCTCCTGTGCAAATAACAGAGCAAGATGCAGAGGACGGGAAGATATGGAAAAAGATGATGTGCTGTGGCAACCCCTAGCAGGAGCAGCCAAAAGAAGAAGAAAGAAAGCCATCTCCCCTGCAAATAAATATTCAAAGTAACGCTAAAATTAGATACAAGTACATTTGCCAAATTATAGTTTTTTTTACTTTTTATTGCTTATTTTTCCTAGCTATGATGTTTCAAACGCCACAAATTCTGTGACTGCTCAGTGACACTCTTCAGTTCTCTCTGTACTTGTTTTTGGCTTTATTGTTAAATGGAATGGAGTATCACAAATTGGGATCCTTGCCTGTACTGGAAGTGAAGGAGTGATAGAACTACAGCTCCAGGAATGATCATCTTAAGAAAAAATATGGTTTATTAAATGCAAGCTCATTTTCTTTCTTGCCGTTTAAAATAAGTGCTGCTTATATGTATATATCATTGCCAGTTACGTTATATAACATTACTTGAGTGTGATATGCTAGTGCTAGCTGAGGCAGTTTGGCTGGGAGACCACAAAACTTTGAAGACAATACATTCTTTTATAATAATGCCCTGCTGTTGTTAATGTTTTGATATGTTTGCTGTATAGCCTCCCTTACAAGAAATTATATTCACACAATTGCTGCATTTTGCATTGTCATTATTTTCTCTAATGAGATTTAGGAACACATTTAGCTTTTGCTACAGTCCATAGTTCACAGCCTGGATGCCGAGCAAAACAAATCAACACACCATTGATGTGACATAGGATGCACCATTGTCGCTAAACAGGTCCAGGGGAAGATGTATGTTTCTGCATCAAGGAAATTAACGAATCAATAAGTGGAACCATAAATTAAACATCTTTTCGATTTCCCTGTTCTTGGAAATTTAGAACTGATTCTAATTTGGAACCAGTTCTCCAAACCCAACCCTGCTCTTTCTTGCCTTGAATATGATGCTGCCAATATGGTTTTGGTTACCCTGTCCTAAAAAAAAAAAAAAGTGGTTTGATAAATGAATGGTACCATCTATAATGATTAATGCCCGCTTTTCAGGTCACTTAAGTTTTAAAATTAAAATTACCTAATGAACAGGAAACTTCTCTTTCTCTTTTTCCAGTTGACACCACACGGGTTGAGCTCAAGGAAACTGATCCTGAGATTTTAGGCTCAGATTACATTAATGCAAACTACATTCAAGTAAGTATTGGGGAGCCAAGATAATCTTTATATAGCTACTTTCATGTAAATTCACTTTATATTAACATCAAAAAAGACAGTTTACAGATGATACTCCTATTTTGTTTATACAGATAATAGTATAAATTTGAAGTAGTATAATAACTCACACATATACCCTTCTAAAAATGATATACAGTGGCTACTGAGATTCACATATTTTGCTAGCAATTCTCACACTAAAAGTCTTCATGACTACTTTAGTTTTGTATCTGCATATTCCAGATATGCTGTTTTGCCTCTAGACGGTGGAAGTAAGGAACACCCTATGCATGAGGCTATGTCATCATGAAATGGTATTTCATTTTTGAAATAAAGTTCCTGTGGCCTTTTTCTTTATTTTAATTCACTTGTTTGCTGTTTGTGCGGAAATGATTAGGAAAACTTACCTGTGAGGAGGTATGGAATCAGCTTTAAGGGTGTTTTAATTTTTTTTTTTTTTTTTTTTTTATAAAGAGTGTTCAGGAAGATAGCCGACAGCTGTGCAAAGGTAAAGTCTTCATTGCTACACAAGGATGCTTGCAGAACACTGTAAAGGATTTCTGGAAGATGGTATACCAAGAAAACACACATGTCATTGTCATGACAACAAAAGAAGTGGAGCGAGGCCGGGTATGTTGGTGAGCAGAGACCAAGCAGAGCTGTGACTTATCAACTTATTTGTATGTACTGTACATAGTATACTGTTTTATATTAATGGGGTTATAGTTACATTGATATTGTCCCACCCTGTTAATGTTGAAGAGAGAGTGAGAAAGATTTCACTCTAAACTTGCCATAGTAGTGGTTCAGAGTTCAGAGACCACTGCAATAACTCAAATGTACAGAAAGAACATATCCCATAGCCACCAAGGGTTACTTACACAATGTCTTGTTATTGTTTACACTTTAGGGTACTAATGCTTTAGTTCATTGTTTCTACTATGTAGGGCAAGTAGCACAGCTAATCATTGCTACTACCAAATTGCAGAGCAGTTTTTATTTTAAAAAGATGTGGTCATCATTGTCTACTCACTTGATTTTGATTTAAACATAAATATCCAAATGTTCCAATAAGTTTGCAGTATATTTATGGTCCTTCAGTAATGATCCTATAAATCTTGTATATGTTTTGTTGCTAAGGTCTGTACGTTTTGTGTAAAATTCTATTTCCCAACCACCTATTCTGCCTTACAGTGCTATTTCTTAGCATGAGTTAGTATTAACCTTTTTTCCTTGTCTTTCTAATTTGAAATCATTTTACATCAGTATCAGTGTTTTATTAAGTTTTAATGCATAATGTACCATCTGCCAACACAATTTTGAGGTTTACCACAAAGATTTTCTCATCCTTAATCAGGAGCTTTCATATGGGTTTATAGGGTCATTACTATCATTTGTACAAAGTGCAGTAAGATTCTTACTTGCGTGCTCTTGTCAAAAGGTAGCACATCATTGTACCCTCATGGATCTCTTGAACTACCTCTGTGGGCAAAAAAGACATTAGATGGGAACGTTTGAAAACATTTGAACCTCCTTTTGTATGAAAACAAGTTGTTGAAGAGGTAAATAAATAGAGCACTCCATGTCAACTGTATCATTTCCATTAGCTCCAGTTAGTGCCATAGTCCTCTAATTTGTTATCATTAACTTTTAGTAACTAAACGGTAACAGTTCCACACTGCTTTTCTGGCTGTCGCAAAAGTATTTAAGAGAGCAAAGGACTTTACATGGGAAAGATGCTATAGAAATAAAATATACTATTATTATTATTAAATGCTATTCAAACATGTAAGCTACTTACTGGTTGTTTCACCATACTGAATGGACGGATGCAAAATTTAACTATTTTGCCAGTAACAGGATAACTATTATTTCTAATGCTTTGACTAACTTACAACTGTTTAATTCTGTTCTTATTTTGTCCCTCTCTAGAACAAATGTGTTCGCTATTGGCCTGACATGGAAGCCACCAAGGAGTATGGCAGTCTCCAAGTGAGGAACATTGAAGAACGAACTGCCCAGGACTATGTTCTAAGAAAGTTGGAGGTCTCATGTTTGAATAGGGTGAGGTTTATATAGTAGATATTGTGTGAGAAATCTCCTTCATTATTGGGAAAATTCACTCTTGCCTCTCTTGTTCTGTTTGGCAAAAGACGGGAGAACTCAAGGATAGGCAAGATAATTAATGTTTGTTGAGGAAAGGGGTATGTGGTTCAGTGGTCTTAATGCAGAAATGACAGAGTCCCAGCCTGGTGTCCTTAGTGGGAATGTTTATTGATTTTGTTACCCCTCCATTCAAGGAAGCAGCAGTCACATCTCTATAGAAAGCCATGATGTGTGTTTCATTGTTCAATCCATAGGAATATAGAAAGAAAAAAAGGGTTATTTCTGGATCAGAGATTCAATTCTGTGCTTAGGGAGGAGAAGCATCTAGAGTGTACCAGGTTAACACTTTAGATATCTATTATTCCACATAGACAATATGATACGGTTGTAGATGAAACAAGGTACGTTTGTGAACGGTTGAGTCTACATATGAACAGATCATACCTATGTGGTGTTTATACACGCTACTTGTGTCTTTGTGAGCTACCCTCATCCCAAAAGTGTGTTACAATATTTGGCCAAATATGAGTGATGCTGAAATTTGCTTGAGTATATTCTGTAATGGATTGGAATCCAGTACAGCACTGGTTTCTGTCTTGCACCCAATCAATATTGCTTAGAAATTCTGCAGTTCTTGTGCTCTTAAGATGGAAAACCAGGTTCAGAAAATAAATGGGTGCAGTCCTGTCCACCTTTATCAGTCTTCCATCATATTTGATCTTTTTATTTCCTGCTAGTAGTCTAGGAAAGGAACGATAAAGGATTAGTATTTTCTGTTTTAATCTACAACAGGATTTGTGTCAGAGTGCCTGAAAATGTGTGAAACTACTGCACTAATAAGCTAATCAATGAAGAAGAAAATTAAACATTAAATTCTACATACAGATTTGCAATTGTACATGCCTGTATGCAGTAATTTACTAGAAAAATATAGATATTAGCATATTTCTACAGTAAGAGGAGTCATGCTTAGTGGTTGGGACTGATTCTATGACTGTTAGTTATGGTCGCACATCACCCTGCCTAATAAACAATACCGTAACAAGAGATGTGGCTAGTAAGATAGTTATAAAAATAACATAATATTAAACAAGTGTTTATGTAAATGTAAATAAGTATGCTTATTCAAAACGGTACATCAAAAAGAAGAAAGCTTAACATGCACATATTTTTTTTTACTTTTTATTTGTTATAAGATAACCTGTGTTGCTTGATCTCGGATATCTCACCCTGAAGTATTAGGAATTCTGGGGTTTCAGATTATTAGTTTTGCAGCAAAAAGTATATCTCTGAATATGACTAAATTGAAAAGGAGACTAGAGTATAGCATCTAGCAAAGGGTATGCGTGCTTCTCCAAAACTGAGCAAAAAGATAAAGACCTTGAAGCTACAGTATGTGGACATATTGTAGGATGTTTTATTTTGTGATATAAACCATTACAGCTATTTTAGCTATGCTGGAATTCTGTTTTCTGTTAAATGTAACTGCCATTGATTTTCTATTTGCTAATGCATATGCAGTATGTGTTAAACCCTGCATTTACCACCTAACAGTGTTCTTTGTTTTGTCACAATCTGAGATTGTAACTGTGCTACCTAATTTCTGTAGCCATATTATAACAGCTTACATTGTGTTGACTTAGTCCTCCTTCGTTTACTTTCAGAGTTGACCAATAGATACCCTTCATAATGAATTTTACTGAAATTATTGTAGGTATTCCACTTACACTTTGTTGATATTTTGTGCAGTTTTTTACTCTCTTGGACTCCCTTCCAACCTATCGATGTAAAGTATTATTAGCGTGAGAAAGAAGATGTATTGCATAGTGATAACACTCAGAGAATCAATGTTACCCCTCCCAAACTCCTTAGTAAATTAATCTGTTTTCTGCAGATGTTTGTGTGAAATTGTATCTTCTCAACAGATCAAAGTAACACAAGATATAATATTTTTATGAGGTGCTGCTTCTGAATTTAAACAGGATGAACCTCACAGATACATTTGGCACTACCAGTATCTAAGCTGGCCTGACCATGGAGTTCCCAATGAGCCTGGAGGGGTGTTAAGCTTCTTGGAGCAAGTAAATCGTACTCAACAAAGCATTCCAGACACAGGTCCTATTGTGGTGCACTGCAGGTACAGTATGAGGATGTACTATTGATATTTCTGTTTGTTGTTTTCTGCAGAAGAAGTTGCAACAAAGAAATAAGGGAGAACATGTCAGCAAATGCACATTTTGAGTTGGGCAATGTAAAATTTATATGATGGCAAAGGTTTTACCTACAGGTTTAGTATGTGTATGGTGCCTTATTAATATTTTCCATTTAATTAAACAAAATTGAAGTAAAATATAGGAGTTAATCATGCTCATATCTATTTTTTTATTGTTTTCTAGCTTGTTTCAGAAAGATATTCAGTTAATCTTAAAGACAGCAGTCTTTCTGCTTTTTCTTTTAGTTTGAGTACAATATATACAAAGACATTTCTCTGTCATCATTTTCTCAATCCAGGTTCTCCTACCAACTTGACCCGGCAAACAGAAATGCATATATAACACATTCATTTTATAAGGTGCCTATTACACAGAACATTATCACAAAGAATTTCACAAAGCACATGAGAACAGAATTCAGAGCAACAAAAGATAGTATAATATAATACATCATGATTCAAATACATGAAGTGACCTGCCTGCATGTTTCTACAGTGAATCTACTGAGTGCATATGGAGTTTAAATGACAGGACAGCAAAAACAGAATTAGTGTACCAGGTAAGAGTATTATATGATGAAATCCAGCAAAGCATTTTTCGTAGAGAATTTGCTGTGTTTGCTAGTGTCCTTGTTCACAGAATTTTTTGCAGAAAATTTGCCAAGCAGCCAGCTTAGACAAACTCATTTTTTCCCCACAGTGTCCCTTGATGCAATGTAAGGCCAGTGCAGAGTTCTAGCGGGCCATGTTGGATAGGCATGTCTCTACCTGATTGATCTGTGCTGCACTCCCAATTTGCGTTGTGCATGCCCAGAACTTTCACGTATGTGTACTGTAAGCATGGTCCACTTCAAATTTTATAGCACTGCCCGATCTCTTTTGCATACATGGCATATATGTACATAAGTGATGTGGCTACTCCAGTCAGAACTTTAGTTGGGTTTGCACCACCACCACAGGGACAGCCCCACACCAAGTATATAACACTGATTCTTTGCATCATAGGCTCTTTGAGTGTTAATCATAGAGATACATTGCATCCGGAAAGTATTCACAGCGCATCACTTTTTCCACATTTTGTTATGTTACAGCCTTATTCCAAAATGGATTCAATTCATTTTTTTCCTCAGAATTCTACACACAAGACCCCATAATGACAACGTGAAAAAAGTTTGAGGTTTTTGCAAATTTATTAAAAATAAAAAAACTGAGAAATCACATATACATAAGTATTCACAGCCTTAGCTCAATACTTTGTCGATGCACCTTTGGCAGCAATTACAGCCTCAAGTCTTTTTGAATATGATGCCACAAGCTTGGCACACCTATACTTGGCCAGTTTCGCCCATTCCTCTTTGCAGCACCTCTCAAGCTCCATCAGGTTGGATGGGAAGCGTCGGTGCACAGCCATTTTAAGATCTCTCCAGAGATGTTCAATCGGGTTCAAGTCTGGGCTGTGGCTGGGCCACTCAAGGACATTCACAGAGTTGTCCTGAAGCCACTCCTTTGATATCTTGGCTTTGTGCTTAGGGTCGTTGTCCTGCTGAAAGATGAACCGTCGCCCCAGTCTGAGGTCAAGAGCACTCTGGAGCAGGTTTTCATCCAGGATGTCTCTGTACATTGCTGCTTTCCCTTTATCCTGACTAGTCTCCCAGTTCCTGCCGCTGAAAGACATCCCCACAGCATGATGCTGCCACCACCATGCTTCACTGTAGGGATGGTATTGGCCTGGTGATGAGCGGTGCCTGGTTTCCTCCAAACGTGACGCCTGGCAATCACACCAAAGAGTTCAATCTTTGTCTCATCAGACCAGAGAATTTTGTTTCTTATGGTCTGGGAGTCCTTCAGGTGCCTTTTGGCAAACTCCAGGCGGGCTGCCATGTGCCTTACTAAGGAGTGGCTTCCATCTGGCCACTCCATTAATCCATTTTGGAATAAGGCTTTAACATAACAAAATGTGGAAAAAGTGATATGCTGTGAATACTTTCCGGATGCACTTTAGGTGCTCATGGGTACACAAAGAGAAATTAAGGACTTGGAGTATTGTGGACTCAGAGTATAAATGTAGCAAGTTTTGATCATGAACTACTAACTACTAAAGAAGCAGACACATGAGTATGCATTACAGAAGAGGTATATTTTAAAAGACCGGATTTAAGCGTTGTGGTCAATCAACCCTCTTAGACATACTCTGAGGGAAAGTTATTTAGTAGATAACCCAGAACTGTTTCTCTTTTTTTTAGCTTTTAAGAATGACTAATATAAAGAAGAAAAGCTGTGATATTAATCTTTCAAAAAGATTTAAAGATTTTTAAATTCTAAAAATGTGTCTATAATAACATAATATTCCTAAAATAACATTCTCAAACCGACTTAATCCAGTTCAGGTCACAGGTGACATGAAGCCCATCCCAGCAGCATCAAGTGTGAATAATGCACCAATTTTTAAAACGGTTCCAGTTTACTACATGGCCTACCACACATGCACTCACTTTTATACTCGCACAAGGTCTGCTTAGAATCACTGATTAACTTGTGTATCTGTGGAATATGGGAGTAAAATGGAGTATATGCAGGAAATACTATAGAGACAATAGGGGAATGTAAAGTTTTCACAAAATGGGTGTGGAATTTGAACATAGGACACACTGCATCAATAAGGTACCAGCACTATCCAACGCACCATTGTGGACAGCACATACTGCCTTTGAGTTCTAGCCCAGTGGTTGTATGAAATTCATGCATGGTTTTCATGTGTGTTCTGGCATTTTTTTTTTTGCTCTCATTCCCAAGGTTGCCTCTTATTGTGCACCCTGTGGTGCCAATATAGGCTTTGGCCTATGGAAAATAGTGGTGCTTCAGCTGCCCCAACCCTGACACAACAGGCACAGACCAAAGTGCTACACAACACAAGCCTTTATTATTACAATGGGAAACGCTCTCAACTCATTCCCATGTGCAGTGCTCAGTACACAGCCCAGTGAAATGCAGTCCAATGCACACTGTATTTCGTCTTCCTTCTCTCTTTGTCTCCTTTGCTCCTCCTGGCAAGCTTTGGACCTTTTCTTCCTGGCTCTGGCTCCCCGAATGGAGTGAGGCGACTCCTTTTAAAATGGTCCTGAGAATGTTCCAGGTGGCTCGTTAATCAGACCTGGAATCACTCCCAGGTGTGGTGAAAGCCCAATGTAGGGCTCTGCAGCTCTTCCTGGCAGCCCCAAAAGAACCCAACAGGACTGTGCCAAACTTCAACTCACAGCGAGCCCTGCAGGAGTCCATGGTGCCTCAGTCTCCCAAGGGGGCTTCCGTCTAGTATCCCGGGTAAGGTAGTGCCTTGTAGATCCTCTCTCCTCCGGTCCTTCCATCTAGCTGATGTCCCAGCTGGGTAATGTAATTTATAGGTGGATTTTTTTTTCACCTCATTAACTTATTATTATCTGGTAATTTTTTTTATTCTATTTTGTGTATTGCATTCTATTCCGTAAACGTGGCAGCAGTTGTATTGGCAAGGTGTAAATTGTTCAAATACAGGTATGGTATTTGTAGTGAATGAGTGTATGAGTTTGTGCTGAAAGTAAATAGATAATTTTGGTTTTCCTCACATATAATTTATTTAATACTGGCATAGTTATCCCTGCTGCCTAACAGATCTATTGTTCTGGGTTCAAGTCTTGCACCCAAATGCTGTATGTTTAAAGTTTATACATTTTCATTGAATCTTTGTAAGCTTTCCTTCAGATACTGTGAATCGCTTCCTACATCCCAAAGATGTGTGTTAAGATAATCTGTTACTATAAATTTTGTGTGCATGAGTGTGCCCTGCAATAGACTGGTCACTCTTCCAGGATTGGTACGTGCCTTGCTGCCAGGATTAGACCTGAATCCCCCATGTCCCTGCAATTGATTAATTAGGTTTGAGAATGTGCTCTGTGTATGAAGATGTTAAGTTACCATTTTCCAGCTATTATGTTTTTTCTCCACTAGGTGGCTTTAACTCACATCTGTGTTAATTTAATTGGGAAAAAAAGACATGCAGGTTAGGTGCATTGGCGATTCTGAATTGTCCCCAGTGTGTGCTTGGTGTGTGGGTGTGTGTGCCCTGTAGTGGGCTAGCGCCCTGCCCGGGGTTTGTTTCCTGACTTGCGCCCTGTGTTGGCTGGAATTGGCTCCAGCAGACCCCCGTGACCCTGTAGTTAGGATGTAGCGGGTTGGATAATGGATGGATGGATGGAAAAAATATTACAATCAAAAAATATTTAAATAATCAATGAAGCATCTTGGGAACTATAGTTATGTTTTATTTGCTACAGAACTGCCTTATGTTTTATCATTAGTTAATTTTATTTTAATATGTATTTTGAATTAGATCATCTTTTTAGCAGCCTGGTTCTTCTAAGAAGTGTCCCTTATTGATTTCAAAATCCACCAGGAACTACAGCCTAGTGCAGCATGCAAGGCTTATGGCTCAGTATAAATGTGTTTATATATCATATATAATATATAATCATAATCCATGCTTTGCAAGGTTGAAGATCTCATAAACAAATTTTTAGAAGTAAAAATCATTTTGTCTTGAAACATTCTTGTTTGTGCCTTTGGATTTGTTGACATACTTTTCATTCCCTTTTTTAAATTTTTTTCTAAATTTAATTATATCCCACATCTACCACCAACTACAAAAGTGTGATTTTTCTTTTGTTTCAGTGCAGGCATCGGTAGAACTGGAACAATCATTGTAATTGACATTCTTATTGACATAATTAACAGGCAAGGTAAGCAACTATTTTGTTAAGCAAGATAATATTTGCATTAAGAATATCCATTTGTGTAAATTAGCTAGAGAATTGCTGCCCTGCACCTTAAGAGTAATCCTGTATGTGAGAATATTTTTTAAAGAAAGAAATAAAGCTTGTTGTCTCTCCTAGGGAAAATTTAGAAAAGGAAGTAAATCTCTTAATGCTTCAAACATCATTTAGGAGAAGGCAGCCTGCTGCCACCAGTTTGTTCTATATTACTGTTCTGTATGTATTAGGTATTTTACCAGGAAATTGTGGTGGCTGCTGTAACAACCTTTGAATTTCTAATTCTTAATTTTCATTAAAAAAAGACAGTGAAAAATTGTCTTGCCACATATGTCCAAAACTGTATTGCTCATTCTTTATTTTATATTGTGACTTTCAAAGAATGTTCTATTATAAACCTTTATATAAACCAAACAATAACAGTTCATTCATGCATTTATTCACTCTTGTGTTTATTCGTTCATTATCTTACCCCACTATCCATCTAAGGAACATGTGGAACTAGAGCAAATCCTAGCAGTATTACTTAATTAGGTTGGAATCAACTGTATTCCAATATTAAATCAATCATACAATATACTTTTTGTACAAATAGCTTGCAAACACAGATTTAAAAAACAGGACAGCCCAAATACGAAAGGACAACAGTTGAAAAGTAGAAATAATAAATAAACCAAGGGAAATGTAGTTTAAAAATATAGCAAAGGACTTCTTTCACAGATGAATTGTTAGAACTGGAAAACTTTTACTTACTGTACGATTGAAACAAGTGCTGTTTGTGCCAAATCCTGCTTTATTATGGATAGCATTTTTCAGATTGATCACTATAGTCAGAGCAGTATTTTGTATTGAATTGGAAAAGTTTTTTTAACCACATTTTTCATTTATTTACTTTGTAATAATGGTACAACTTTTCAGTGAGTGAGGTGCCGGTTTAATATTGATACCTTCTCTTTTCAGGCCTGGATTGTGACATAGACATACCCAAGACTATACAGATGGTGCGGCGACAGCGCTCAGGGATGGTGCAGACAGAAGCTCAGTATAAATTCATATATATGGCTGTCCAGCAGTACATAGACACTGCACAGAAAAGGTTAGAGGAAGAACAGGTGCGTACTGACTGTTGATTGCTTCTCTCAGTCTCTAAACAAATGTCTTTTTTTCATTAAGAATGTGAATCCAACTATCTATACACTTTCAAGTGTCCAACTGGTTTATTTTTCATAGTCATTAGTGTAATATTAAGGCTTGGATTTCTCCAGCCTATGATTCTTGCCAGAAATTAAGGTCCACTCTTGTCTGCTGCTACTGTGGTTTAGGCAGGTGGTGTGCATGTGTTGCCTGATTCATCATTTTAAAATGCTCCTCTGAGCCATGTAGTACTTTGAAAAGAGCTATGTAAAAAATATATATTTTTGATTTTAACATAGACTTTTTGCCTCAAAATTATTCCAGGTATTTAATCTTCATTCTCAAACACACTTAGCATTTCTTTAACTTGCTCTTGATAGTTTTTTGTCAGGACTTTGTATAAATTTCCATGGTTTTATTTATCTTACACCTTTTCCAAAGTGAAATTACATTTCACAATGATGTTTTTTCAGCATTTCTTCATTAGGAGCCCAGCAGGTTAAGTGGCTTGCTCACTGGTTGTTATTGACCTGGAATCCTTTTTTGTTAATAATCCAATGCTTCTAGGCCACATTGATTGCACTCTGTCTGCATTTTCCTGTTTGCAATGCTTAAATATTATCTGTCTGCATTTTCTTTTTGTAGAGAAATAAAATTAAAGAGAGGGAGTATTCAAATATCCGTTATCCACCTATGGAAAACACTAAGATGAGACCACAGACTCCTACACCTAGAGGAACTTCAGCGTAAGTACCTGTTAGAAACTGGGTGAGAGTCAATAATGGGTGAGAGTCAGTAATGGATTTGTCCAGTCAGCTATCTTGTGGTTTGCTGAAAACTCTTACTGTTTGTCATGTTTGGGTCATTTTGTTGTTTTCATTGGGATATCTCTCTTATACTGTCACTCACACACCTGTGTATTACTGTGTGGAGGGTTCCCATAGATGTTCACTTTTGCTGAATGAATGATTTCTAACCTAAGGTAAACCGTTCCAAACTTCATATGACAAATAAGAACAATAGTTGTGTTTTTAAGAAACAAACTATCATGTCTACAGTTCTGACTTTTAGGAGTTACTGATCTTGTAGATTTTATCAAAATATTTTCTTCATTATACTGTATTTTTGCATTATTCTCTTCATTGAGAACTTTTTTCTGAGTGCTTGTACTTATCTGTAATACAGTAAATCATTAAATGGTTCATCATTTATATACACAAACACACAAATGAAACAAAATCGGTATCACTGATTAACCAAAACAAATCAAGACAATGATGGCAGGACATAGGGGTTGTTAACATGGAATGTTTTCTTGAATGTGTATGGCCTTGCTGTTGTTATTGGCCTTTGATAATAAAAATGCTTTAATTTAAAAATGGTAAACAAAGTTCTCTAGGATAACTCCAGTATTAATCATTTAAAACAGGAGTTTGTAAGATCCTTGTGTTGCTTTGAGATTTGAAGTCTTCAAAAAGAATGCTCTCATGTGCAGTTATCTCTGCTTTATGAAAAACGCATTTACAGGACAAAAGGTACATTGTTGTCTATTTTACATCTTGTTTGAAGAGATCCATTAACCTATCCAGCTTTTGAACCCTCTTTGTCCTTTATAGGTTTGTAGAATGCATCTCTATTACAGGGCAAAAACCACATTTAGATGACACGGAAGTCCATTCCAGGACACACACAGTTTTCTACCATAAATAAACACATATTTTTAAGAAATAATCATTATAGGTCTGTTACATTGTTCTTTTTAAGCAAATTATATGTGCTGTCTTCTATATTTTTCTTAGACTGGAGGATGACTCCACAGGTGTGTATGAGAATTTAAATTTAAAAAATCCCAAAGTTCCAGGAATCAGCAACACTAGAAGATAAAGCCTAAAGACTGAACTGCTGTAAGTATCTGTAAGCCCAGAATGATTAAATGAAGGATTTCTATCAGGCATTCTCATCCCTTGCACTTATTGCAGTTACGTTATTAGACACAATTGTCAGTGTCTTTTATGTAGCTAGTTCAGCAGCCATTGCCTGTATGTGCATTTTATAATAATTCATATTTCTTCACCATAATTGATTTTTCTGTTTCATCATTATATAATTAGTGTTATTCACATTATCAATTGATTTTCTTTATTTTGTGGTTATTTATATATCATTTGCATGTTTTCTATGTTATATATTCTTTTGAAGAGCGACTCATCCAAATTTGTGGAAAATATTTTTTTTGGTGAGGTTCTTTGTTCATGTGAAAATTTCCACCTAAAATATACTGCACAAAGCAGTTATAAACATCACTTGAAGTATATTTAATTAAATAAACATGGGCAATAATAGGAGACGCCATTGTAAAAAAATGAAATGACTGGCAGAAGTTAATGAAGGCAATGTGGTAAGGCAGATGGTAAGGTAAGATATTGGTAGTGTTTCTTAGAGGGAAGAATTCAATTTTAACTATTGCTGAGGTGTGAATATCACCAGTAGAGCTGTCTGTCTGTACCCGATTGCTTTTCATATGTAAAGTCCATTGCATTTCAGCTCCTTATGAGGTGCATTTGAATTGTTTAGTATTTTTCTCTCTATTATTGACTAATCATTTACAGTGGCAGCTCATCCTGATAAATTTCTGCCCGCACTTTTGCTAATATGGATGAGAAGTATTGAAAATGAATAGAAATTTTACATATACAGCATACACATGTTCATTAGTCAAGTGGTTTATACAACACTCAGGTTTTGTGAAGATGCATGAAATTAATCGGAATTCTTCATAGAGTTCAGAAAGTAAAATTGCTGTATTTAATTGCTTATTTTAAACGTTATAGCTCTTAACTGCCCTTTTGGGATTAATGAGGATATGGGTATGAGGAAGTAACAATGAAAAATAAAAACAAGATCACACAAGTGAAAGAAGTATTTGTACTTTGGGGACTACTGTTTAGAGAGGGAAATTAATGGAAATAAAGAATATTGGGAGAAAAATGTAGAAAAAGGAAATATGCATCCCTTACAACCACCACCTATCTTAGTTTGCCACCTGGCTATAGCTTTTAGTTTCTTTTGGATTAACCTTTTATATTACTTTGATAATGTATAGTTTGCTGCTTCACTTTAGTATATGGTACTTTTTTATACATGTTATTAAAAAATATTTGATTTGATTTATTGTCTCTGTGTATCTGAACATGTCCATCTGACAAACATATCAGCATATTTTACACAAAGCTCAGAGCTGAAGATGACATAAAACTTTTATATATTACAAAAGCCAGGAGGTATTTCACAACATATATCATTTCAAGACCTGCTTTCCTCCTCATCAAGTAGAAAACTGTGCTATCTAGCTATCTAGACAGTATGTTACCACTGGGTAAACACTATTTTAGATGCCATCAGTTTTACCATGGGAGTTGTATGTCATAACAATATATTTTGAGCCTTGGATAATATGCACTGTAACCAGTTAATCCATTAGTATAACAGTATAACAGAAACCTTGAAAGAGGTCAACATGTGACAACAGTTGGCAGCACAATGTCTTACATATAAAACCAAGGCCTTATACAATATTCAGAAATGATCATAAAGGTGTAATCCAACTCTCTAGTTTTAGACACTGATCACACAGGAGTTTGTGCATAGCATGTAGATTCGTACAGGAGGAGCCCTGTTATGATTTAGATCTTCCACCTTAGTTGTCTTAAAGATCAGTCTTCAAAATTCAGTTTCCATCTCTTTTTTTCTTCCTCTTTTTGTCTCCTCAGTTTGCACTCACAACAAGTGCCTCTTTCAACAGTGTAGCTGGAGCAACGGTGTTGGCCAAAGCAATGAGAGGTCAAGTGATGAACAGCCCATAGGCTCCAAGTAAGAAGAGGGAGTGGACTTTACCATCTGGAATTCTTTAAAACTCCTGCTGTTTTTTTGTTTTTGTTTTTTCCTTAGTCTGCATGTCTTCAGTGTGCACCTTTTTATGGGAAGCGAAGGCAGAGCAGCTGTATACATACAGACTCCTTTCTGCCCACAGAATTGATCTACTTTAGCCAAAGAGCAAAGAATATAGTATGGTGAGCTGTGAAAAAAATGTAAACATAAAAAAAAAAATCAAAGTGTTTGTGAGTTTTGCACAAATGCAAGAAGTACACTCATGTCGTGTGGAAGACAAATTCTTGCTAACCTGCCATGAAACTCAGTCATGTGACTAATGCCGCCTCTGAACGCTTTGCATGGAAACTTGGACTTGTCAGGCAAGTCAAACAAATCACCCAGGTTTTTGTATCTGGTAGCCAACTGCATATTTAATTTTCTTACCTTTTTTTATTAACATTATGAGAAAGATGCATTACCTTTCTGTAAATAGGTTTCCTTATTCTGTATGCAAAGCAAGATGGTACCAGTCATCATGTGAGTCTTTCTCCCCCTTGATATAAACTGCCTTTCATGGTTTAAAAAAATCCAAAATTAAATAACATATTTAAAATAAAATCCAGTGTGTTTTGTGTAGAAACCTAATGAATTAACATCATTCAAGCATCTGTTCTTCCCATATGCCTTGCAGGACTGATAAAGCTACTATATATTACTAAAAATGTTTAATTGCCAATTTTGTAAGATATGCTTCTGTTAAATCAAAAGGTTCTAGATGGAGTACTACATTTTATCATGTATTGCTGAAATATTTTGGCAATAATCAAAACTGAAATAGGAATCTGCACAGACAGACCCTACAATTAAAGAAAAAGATAAAAGAAGGTCAGATGACATTTTTATGAATAGGTAATGCAGAAATCTATGGAATTTCAAAAGGTTTAAATCGCAATAATAAAGAAACTAATAATAATACACAAGCAACTATACTTCTTCTGACCAGTACTGAATATATTGTTTGGATATAGTTCATGATGTGTATGTGAACTGTGTATTTAGTAATGGGTAGAACCTCCTTTAACAGCAATAAACTCTACCAAACATTAGTTGTAGCTGCTCATCAACCTTGCACAGTGGTTAGGAGGAATTTTCGACCATTACTTCCTTGAAACTTGTTTCAGTTCATTGATATTTCTGTCATTCCTTGCATGAACATCTTTTTTTCAGTTCATGCTGCAGCATCTCAATTGGGGTGAGGTTTGGACTAAGACATGACCATTAGAGCTTACATATTTATTTTTCTGTTGCAGCCATTCTGATATTGATTTACTTGTGATTTTTTGTTTTGATTTTTTTGTATGACCCAACTTCTGTTAAACTTCAAGTTATGGACTCTGACATTTTACTGTAAAATCTCTTATGACAATTTTCTAATCATTGTTCTCTTTGTGATAATAAGCTGTCTGATCCCTGAGGCAGCAAAGCACCCTCAAGCCATGATGTTCCTTCCTCCATGTTTCACGACAGATAAGAAGTTGTGTGTGGGAGTACAGTGCCTTTTTTCTTCAAACACAGCATTTTTTATTTCTTCCAGAAATTTCAGCTTTTGTCTCATTCACCCACAGTGCATTATTCCAGAAGCACAATTGAACACCCACATGGTCTTTTGAAAAACATGAGATATGCAATATTGTTTGTTTTGATATTACCTTAGGGTTCCTTTTCACCTGTTTCAGCATTAGACACTGTAGTCTTGCCATGATCTTTGGAGGATGCTAACTGCTAAGGAGAGGAACAACAGTTGTGAATTTCCTCCATTTGCTGAAAGTTTGTCTGTGGATGGATGATCAGCCAGGCCTTTGGAAATGCTTTATACTCTTTCCAAGAACAACATATATCACTGCAGTTCTTTTTATAGGGTCTTCTGATAAAAAAAAAAAGCATCCAATTTCATTTAGTTGTTTGGAGCACCTGATGCCATTAATTTTTGGAGAAGTAATTTTTCTAAAGATTTAAAGCCTTTTTCCAACCTATATATCAGATATCTAGTAGTATGCTCACAACATCCCAAGCAGATGTATTTTTTATGAATTTTTAAACATTCACCACTTCTAAAAAAATCCTTTTGTGAATGGCTAGGGAGTGCATTCAGATGGGATCGGATTTATCTAATTGAATTCATAATCCACTGATACCAGCACAGGGAAGCAAGCTTGTATAGAAAGTAAATCATTGAAAAACTGGGCGAGGAGATGAGAGGGAGTGTGGACAATAGAAAAGAAGAGCTGAAAACCCCTTCATATCTTTACAAGACATTTCATTGGTAATGACATACCATCAGTGTATTTTTGCCGGTCGCTATACACCATTTTGCATGACTTGTGACAAAAATAAGTCAATTTTTACTTTATATTGCAACTACATAGTAAATCCTACTACAAGTGACTTTTCATACCTTGGATACAGGACTGTCCCACTCCAGACTCTTTTAGATAATTTCCTCACCTATTTGGTGAGATAAATTGACATATTTTGCTGGGCACTGGAGGCTCATGCTTGATTTTTATAATTTATTAATTATTCTTAATGCTGATTCTAGTGTTTAATTTGGTAGCACTAAAACATCCCTTTATAACTGTTTCCCACTGGTCTTATTGCAGAGATTTAGTGGCAGAAGATTTGAAGGAGCCAGGTCTGATGGTATAGAACTATGGATGCAGGAGGTCAAGATGGAATGACCCCTATTAGTTTTGAAGAATACATTTGTGCATATTGTTCAATTTGTCAAAGCCATTTTTTGCAATATTTATTTACTCATTTTTGTTTATTACTTGACTGTTTTAAAGTTTCTTTATAACACTCGCTTTAGATTGGGATCACACAGGCTATGAAACATTTTCTGCCTATGATATATTTCACATCTTATTGTTTTTCTATTGATCGGCACAGAAATGTACTAGTGTGAAAAAGGTTGCACTTATTGAAAGAAGGAATTTTAGAGGATGAATGGGTGAGCATAGTTACAAAAACAAAAGAAAAAAGACTGATTCAATAGAGATTTAATATTTTTGCTATGACACCCCTAAAGATGCTCTTGTTCAATCAGTTGTCTTTATAGGTCACAGTTTATTTAAATTTACTCATCTCAGTAAAGTCCCACAGTTTAGACCCTGCAGCTTTTAAGAGAAATGAGGTCATGAAGACAAAGGATTAGTCAATGCAAAAGTGATATCGAAGTCTATTAAAAAGCACCTGTTAGGAGAAGAAAAGCATCCATTGAAAACTATCCACAGAACATAATGAAGATGATTTGTCTTCATGTTACCACAGATAACTTAAAAATCATAGCATTTTTTTCTCCTCCATAATAGGAAAATGATGTTTCCATAGCAAGTCATGAATTAGACATACAGGCTTTGACACAGGGGGCCTTCCAGCAGTTCTAAAACAATTCCACTTTACTGTAGCAGAGATTTGAAAAATTGTGTTGATGACATCTTTTGTTTGGGAACTTAACAATGTGAGAGATTAGCTAAATAAACTATACAAGGCAGAAGAAAAAAATAAATACGATCTCTGTTGCATGCTGTGTTTGGCTTAAGTGTAACACCTTGGATTACCATCCCTGCATCAAGACCTAGAAGACTGGGTCTTTGGAGAAATCCTGTTGGCAAACCTGCTGCACTATGAGAGAGAGACTCAGGGCCTGCACGCAGAGTAATCTTATAGCAGAACAGTACCCCAAAACATATAAGCAATTCCACACTGAAGAGCCGGTCAGGATCGGAGTCTGATCATTTGTTGTGTTAGCTTCATGAGTGAGCCTGTTGGAAATGCACTGTGGAGATGTTCAGTTATTCTGCTTGGAGCATTTCCTAAAATCCTGCAACAATAGCAAAATAATTACAGAACACAAACATAACATAGTTATTATATTACTTGTGTTAAATCATTTAGAATACAATCTGTCAGGCTCTGGTGAGGAAATCCCTTTGGAATTCAACAGGATGTTCATTGAAGTCCTCTCGGTGCTTCAGTTGTCATCTTCTGTAGATGCTGTTGGAGTGTGCAAAAGTTTGGAGAGTAGAAGGTTACAGAGGGAACTCAAGTCCTAGGTTTGAACAGGTTAGTGGTTTTGGTGCTCCAATGTGTCTGGGGTGCACCGGTTGTGGGGTGTAGTAACACTTTTTGTAACTTTTTTAAGGTAATGCTGATTTGGTAAAATAAACCACAGTTTAATTAGGAGCTTTGACCCCTTTTCCTACAAATCTCTGGGAACAAGGGACATTCTGAATCAGAATTGCTTTTAATCACTAGTATCTTGTAATGGTCGTGATGACAGTCAGATTCTCACTGTATTTAAACAGATTTATTTTATTTTGGGGACCCCAGGAATGTACTTAGACTTGACCCAACTCACACACAGAGACATATATAAAGGTACAAATGAATCTGTGAAGAATATATAGAACAAATAGAAGAAAACAGAAACATTATTAACACAAATGTAAAAGCCCTCCGCAATTCCTTGATAGCGATAAAAAATTATAAACACTGGACACTAAATGATAAACAGTCATCATTCACCACATAATCTAACACACAGTTCAGTACAGAACAGTGGGTGTGGATGATGGTAAAAATGAATAGAGATATCATTTGAGCAGTTTCCTGAAATGTTATGAAAGTGTTATACTACCGTGCTCCAGTTGTTACATGAAGAATTGCAGAAGTTGGGAGTGCTGTGCAGACGAAAACGTTTACCAACCCAGAAAGAAACTGTAATTCAACACTGGTTGTATCTTAGAGGTGAGATGAAAAGCATAGAGACAGATAAACACAAATGCCTGCAATTAATTCCCCTTGCATCTTTCAGCTTTTTAAAGTGAGCACCTAATCATTGTTCCCAGCAACCCCTACACAATCCTGAAGCTGTCCAATGTAATACTACCAGAGCTGCAGGCATTTAAAAGTAGCACTGCTTCAACTTAAAGGACAGGATCTCAACTTGGTAGTGATGGAGCTGCTTATAAAAGAACATACCATGACATGCAAATGACGTAAGTTAAACAATATACATTATAAACAGTTGTAGAATAGTGCAGTTATAAAGGAGAAATGCAAATGAAAGTGTGTGTGTATAGTGTGTATTCACATGCACAAACATGCATGTCATATAATAAAAATGAGTGTTGTAAATGAAAAATAAATATTTCATCAGTAGGTAATGTTTATGAGTGCAAAGCTTTTTAAATTACGTAGATCACAGAGTGGGGTAGAACAGTGTTTGAACTTTTTGGCTGTCTACATTTCTATATGATAAGTTTTTAATGTTATTTATCAACCTGTAAAATGATGGAGCTTAAACAACTTGGTAAAAACAAATGTAGAATACAGATGCAAGCTAGTGGATAACCTGAGGTGTCACTGCAAGAGACTTAATACAGGAAGGTGAATACTCATGGGATCAGTCGTATTCACTTTCTATTTATAATTAACCTAGAAGATTCTGTACAATTTTGGTGCACATTAAACATGTTTTAAGAGCTCTCTTATTTTGATCAAAGGGAAAAATATTGACATTAAACATCAAGGTTCTAATGTTTAGCTCAAGAAAATAATTGAAAAGCACAATAGGACATCCTGACATGTTCTCATTTGGTCCATTATTTTTTTTTTCCTGCAGATACTGCAGTCTTTCTCCCATCTCCCAAAGATGTGTGTGTTTTCTTAAATTATCTTAAGTGACCCTAACGTGATACAGTTTGAGTTGGAGTATGTGTGTGTTTGTGTGTTAGAGAGTGTGCCCAGTGATGCAGTGTTGTGTTGGCCCTGTTTGGGTTCTGAGTTGTGCCCAGTACAGCTGAGGCAGGTGCTGCCCAACGACTGGGGAGTAAGGGGGTGAAAACTTTATAGCTCAGACGTCCATCATTAATTCATTTGTTTTTTAATTTTTCAAGCTTTTTATTTTAGTGCAGCATCCATCCCCAACACCTTTGGGTACATATCCAACCATGGATGGGACACCAGCTAGTGCCAGGGTACATTCACATGTATTTGGAGTGGGGGAGTCATATGTGACAAAAGGAGAGTAATATAGAACTGAAATACCATGAACAAGCAAATATCTGACTCCAAGATTCTGGAGCTGTAAAGCACATGCATTTTTCCTAAAAGTAATATTTATCCTTTCTTATATTTAACAAATTTTATGTATGATACACTCTCAGGTATGGGTCTAAGTCTATTGTTTTACATGTTAGGGATGGTGTAGATCCCCTGGTAACCACCTGAGGGCATGTGGGAGCTCAAATGTCGCTGAAGTGGCATGGCTCAGCATGAATGCATTACACTGTCCAGTAGTATACTGTAGCAGACAGAATCTCTAGATAGAATCACTGCCCACTGACAGTCCCACAGAATGATACTGGAGAAGAAGGAGGGAATGGAGGGAGAGAGTGTGCTGTATAATCCACATAGTAGCAGTGGGGGTTGTACATGGCATCTTGGGCGTAAATCCTCCTCCTCTTCCCATGTGTCCAGAAGCTGCCTGTGTTTTCTCAGTCCCCATCTTGCACTTGTGTATCTTCCCTGGCCTACTTTTTTTTTAAACTTGACCATTGTTAGTTTCAGTTAGCATCTGTCCCTATAAAAACCAAATATCCTGTTGCCTATTACTTTATGTAGAAGACAAGAATACAAAGCAAAAACATGAAGAGTGTGAGGTAAGATCATTTACAAGGGAATAAAGAGTCTACAGTGTCATAAATGAAAGGCGGTGTGAAAGTGATATAGGAGTGGACTGACAGTGAAAGTCTGTAATTGTAACTGAAGATAGATTTTTGGAACTCATGGTTTCAGTTGCTTCTGTAGAAGAATGTTATGAAATCAACAATTATACATCAGAGTTTATCTACAGAATTCATAAAATGCCACCTCACAAGCTATGTTTGACAAACAAACATTTGATACCACTCAGATATAACACAACTCCCCATAAACACTCTGTGGTGGAAGGTGGCTTGTACTGATTTGACACCTGAAAAAAATCACCTGGAAATGTTGTCATTACACCTTTAGAGCTTTGTTCTACCTTTCACTTTTTAGAATACAAACTAATTAATGAACATGTTCATTTCTTTGAGTTTATTGCCTTTCAATATGCACCTCCTGAAAGTACTGGACATTAACAACAGGTAAGCAGGATAACACCTTCAATGAGACTGAACATCAGTCAAGATGGAGAAGCCTTGAATGGCTACAAAAAGGGGCATGTTTTCCAGCAGTACACCTATCCACTTGGGCATACTGGTGATGAGAAAAGGTGCAAAAAGAATTGAATGAAGGACTTGCTTCAGGTCAGTCATTAACTGATCAAAAGTAAGCTGACATGACCCAGAACATGTGAGAAGGGAGAGTACAGCTTTGTGCTGAGTTGGCATGGGAACGTCTCGTCAAGTCATCACCACCTTGCACTCTCTAGTCAGCAGTGCGGGAGATGCACTTGGGCAGCCAGAAGAATGCCATCTCCATAAAGGCTTCCTTGTGCTCTATGCTTCCTGAGCCCAGTTTTAATATTGCGCCAGCGGCATTCTTTCAGCACTAGCCCGGCTGATGCCAGCAAGGAGCTCAAAGCAGCTACTGTATATGGCATTCAGACACTTGTGACCTCATATTCTGCCTAGCAGCAAAGAAGATGGTGTCCTCAGCGTGAGGCTGGTCGAGAAACTGGAGTTTGTTGTTGAATTCAAACTGTAGCCTTGTGAGCTGCCTGGATACACTAGTAATCTGGAAGGCCATCCCCAAAATTCATCAAATATGAGCAATGCTTAGTGGTACCCAATTTAGGCAAGAGCCATGAGTGTCCTTGGACTGTGTGTGCTGTAAGGGTGACCTTTTCAGAATGACAAGTGAGATGAACACTAGGAAAACCCCAGTCTGTCCCCTGACAGGATGCCATGAAGGAGAGATGCTATGCTACAGACATCCAGTTCTAACATTAACACATAAAGTCAATATAAAGAGGCTTCTATTAAATAAAATGGGAGGCCTGTATTATCATCCAGTGCTGAGTGGCAACATGTCACTTGTTACTTAAACAAGCAATTAAGAGCTTCCCTGTAATCTCTACATGTTTCAGTCCAACTACTAACATAATGTGGGCAACTACCCCCCCGCCCCCCCATCATTAACAAGCTATTTTTTATATAGCGCCTTTCACAAAAGATATCAACCCAGATCTTTCAAGTGCACATAATATCATATGCAGTATATTGCAACCCAGACAATGTGAATCCTCTCAAAAATGTCAACGTCAATTTTATATACAGGATACTGTCTATTAGGAGTGTGTCCTATGTGCTTGAATTTCAGACCTCTTTCGTCCATTTTTCCTGCCTCTTCTGTCCACTGGCCTGTGCTTATGGCTGACTCAGAACTACGGCTCAGATGCCTGTGAATGAGCACCTCTCTCGAGGCCATTATTGCTCCCTGGATTCCTGTCATTTACCTCCTGCAGTGAGCTGTCACTTTGCTGAATCATGCCGACCTGCAACTTGGTGGTGCACTATAACAAGATAGGGAGCTGGAATTTCCCCAAGTGCCTCCTGACATAGCGAAGGAAAGAGTGAGGTCACTTCCGTCTTAGATCACTTGTGTACTGGTATGCTGAGATTTCCGAAAGGGGCCCATTTATAGTTAAATTTCCCTTGGAGTGATTCATGTGGGATTGACCCTCTTTATTCTGCACATCTGCTGAAAGTAGAAAGGCAGCATTTCAAACCTACCTTACTTATTCAAATATTTAATATGTACAAAAGGCTAATCTGAAGTCATTTATTTCCTCAAGCTGAATGAAGTTGTGATGAAAAGGAAGGTTAGGGTTCAGCTTCCCTCAATGCTCCAAGTGAGATGAGATCACTGAAAGACTCTCGATTCAGCTTCAAGAGTGTGCTGGCATGAGGCAAACTGTCCTAGAGCTAAATCTCTCAAAAGTCCTGGAGGACTTTTCATTTCAGCTGTTTTCATAATTCATGACAATATTTTTTTTTTTGCTTTACTTTTAATTTACTTGGTAAAATTCAGAACCCTTATGACAAGCACACACTATGCAATACTAGCCCAACTTGCAAGCTTCCAGGTGGTGTTTTATCCATCCATCCATCCATCCTCCAACCCGTTTTAGTCAGTAGATAATTGCAAGAAATTTGTTGAAGATCGTTAAGTTGCCTCTCGCAAGATATGAGATTCATTCCAACACAAAGTGATCTGATCAAATTGTCCTGGTTCAGCCAGTGTTTAATCTGTGGCTCAAATGTATGCTCTGGTTATTTTATTTTATCTTCTATGTTGAACGCGGGGGGGGGGGGGGCCCCCCCCCCACTGACCCTACTACAGTTTAACAAGAGACCGTTGTTCCTGACTATTCTGCTTTTCAATAACAGAGGTAGTAAGACCTAGTCAAAATGTACCAAAAAGTAGAAAGCACAGGCAGACAAACATAAGTCACGAGGCCAAAATCAAAATGTCCAGAAAACAAGTTTGATACTGGGAATTTCTAAAAGATTTGCTAAATAGCAAAATTACATGGGGCGATAAGGTTTTTGTGCAACTCAGATATGGAAGTGTAGAAAGGGTGACCATTTAACCCATTGTGAATTAGCGCAAGGGTCATGAATTATGTAACCACACAGCCAGCAATTGCGACGGCATCTCAGACAGCAGGTACACAGATTAGCAACTTCCACCAAAGACAAAAAAGCAGCAGAAACAAAAAAAACAAAAGATGACATCTAAACAAAACATTGATACGTAATTTTGATAAGAGAAATTGTTACAGTTCGTGAGCTTTTTTTTAAACGCATTTTTGCACGTTTATGCATGACATGCCAGCGAAATGTATCATGTGATCCACATCTTATGGTTACAGCTGCGCCTTGGTGCTTCACACTTCCCAATTGGTGGAAATTTTGTTGCGATACCTCCAGGTTAAATATGACTGTGCCACCGATGTTCAGTATCCCTTAGTGGATAAAAACGAACCATTGTTTATTAGTGTTCAATTTAATACGATATCAGACAGTTGTGTGATGATCGATTCTTGTGTTTTCTTGATTCCCGTTTTTTTTTTTTTTTTTTTTTTTTTTGTTTCAGTTAACTTCTCTTGGTTTTCCCTTTTTTTGTTTCACTCACTCAGTGTTTGTCTGGCTTTCTGGCTTTATATTGCCCACCCAACAAGCTCTAATTTATGAATAACGATGTACTTGTGTTACATGGATGAGCATGATGAGGTACTGCTTAAAGAGAAAAATGGTGGCACTACTTTTTTCTGGCATATGCCCAGGCCACTTGGTGACCAGGTGCCCATGGCACACACCACCAAGGTCACCCTTATGGTAGATCTGCCCCTGAGTTATAGAGAGACAGTTATGCTTCAGTTATGAATCTTCTAATGAGTATCCCTCCTCGTCATTACTTTCCATAGAGATATTTCTGGGCTTTTCATACACTTTACAATAATGACAGCTGACCTAATGTAGCTTAATTATTTCTTTAAACTAGGGGGCTCTGCCCCCTGCTCGCTTCGCTCGCCAACCCCCAGATGGGCACTCACGTATGGGGAAGCAGATGTACGATTTAAACAGATTGTTATTTTTCATGGGAATTGTTACATATGCATAGTAGACCTAATTATTTTACATTACAGCGAGTAATTAACCATAGTAAAAAATAGCAAAACATGATAAATTGAAAGGAAATTATGTTTCATGTTGCGGTAGATTCATTGCGTTATACGTTTTAATTCTGTTTGGCTTTGAAATTAACACGCAAATACTTCTTAACCTTACACAATTTTTACTGTACAACTTCAGTAAAAACAATATTTGGGATTAGCTTTTCTTCAATATTGCATTGAATTTTGATTCCATGTTTGGAGTTGCATCGTGACAACGCAACATATAACTGCCAGTGAGTGAATATCGTTTTTTCTCTCTCATAAATAAACTGACTTTTTTGAATGTTTTCCCTATGATTTGTTTATTGTCATAGGAAAAGCTGTTCTAACGGGAAACTAAACGTTTTAATACGAATGGCATATCAAGATCTCCTTTGGTGTCTAATGTTATCCCCTGAAGATGTACAGTACTACATTACCTTTCTTGTCGCCTGTTAAAATTTTACGTCAGAATTGTTCAACCAATTTTGAATACAGCTGATCTTGCCCTATTGCCTAGCCCATCACTGAGACATAAATTCCACAATAACTTTATGATACATCCTTCTTTCATCCTTAATTCGGCCAGTGGAAGACCGGATGGTATTGACAGTTGTAAGTTGATGTTTTCATCTTCTGTACCATCACCAATAACTGTTTCAGCATAGCAGCCATTTCACAGAGTACTGCCTCTTAAATAGTACTGGGAAGCAGATAGCTCTCTTGCCACAACTCAACTAGTAGTTTGTGTCTACAAACTTAACACATTCATGCTCGCAAAAGCATAAACATAAAGTTGCTACCTAATTGGTCAAAGAGAGCTGAAACAGAGAATCACCCCATATGACCACTCACACTTTCTAACATGAAAAACCATCAGGGTTACGATGTCCTGCCTCAGTGAAACACAAAAATGAAACCAGGCTTTTCATAGAAATAACATAGAAGGCCACCCCCAGGCTGCCTAGCTCCAAACTCAAAAGGCTAGCCTTCAGTCTATTGATACGCATTTAACCAGTTTGCAGTGTAACCGATTGACAATTTTCACGTAAAATTATTTGACTTCATCATTTCATGTGCTAGTATTGCCCATGTACTCATCATTTCTTCTGTTGATAATCCTTCAGGATGAAATTCTTCATTATGAATTGGACATAAAAATGCTTCTTTTATTGGGAACTTAAAGTGAGGAAAACGTAAAAATTATAAGGGCTGAGAGCGCAAGAACTGTGTCTGACAAAAGCATTCACACGAATGAAAGGTAAGGGGACCGTGGGTGTGGGCCGTTAACCTTAAATGGTTGAGAGGAGGGCGGGACTTGAAAAAATCTCTTGGCAATAGTCTTGTCTAAGATTATTGTCTAAATATTTTTTTTATAATAAGAGAGATTAGTTTACTGTATATGAGGACATAGTTTTAACCTGTGCTCTGTCCTTGTAAATCAATAGGAATGTTTAGCAACACATTGTTCATTGCTGACACACTGGTACTAATCTAAACAAACCAAGGAGTAACACAAAGACAAAGCGGGCCTACCTGTGGAGTTCTTAAACGTGGTAGTGATCTTGTTTCACTGTTCATTGAGGCAGCACCTACACCTGAGGATCATCAGCTGTTGGCACCATACTGTGTAGTCTGGTGTTGTTCGGCTGCTAGTACACTACTATCTCGGGTATCCTGCAACCGACCCTACTGTAGAAGCATTAGCCCCATTTTGGGCTTGTGCCAGTCTGAAGGCTAGCCTTTTGAGTTTGGAGCTAGGCAGCCTGGGGGTGGCCTTCTATGTTATTTCTATGAAAAGACTGGTTTCATTTTTGTGTTTCACTAAGGCAGGACATCGTAACCCTGATAGTTTTTCATGTTAGAAAGTGTGAGTGGTCATATGGGGTGATTCTCTGTTTCAGGTCTCTTTGACCAATTAGGTAGCAACTTTATGTTTATGCTTTTGCGAGCATGAATGTGTTAAATTTGTAGACACAAACTACTAGTTGAGTTGTGGCAAGAGAGCTATCTGCTTCCCAGTACTATTTAAGAGGCAGCACTCTGTGAAATGGCTGCTATGCTGAAACAGTTATTGGTGATGGTACAGAAGATGAAAACATCAACTTACAACTGTCAATACCATCCGGTCTTCCACTGACCGAATTAAGGATGAAAGAAGGATGTATCATAAAGTTATTGTGAAATGGCTGCTTTGGCATGAGTTTCAACTTGTGTCTGTTGGCTACGATTTGGATTGTGATTGTTCAACTTTTGCAAGTTCCTGTTTATTATCTTCTGCTTAACGAACTTTGTCTTGTCTTAAGGATTTAGGTCTCTTGATTACGGACTTGGTATTGTTTTGCTTGGGTTTGCCTTTTACGTGTATCCTATTAGATTCATTTTTGCTTTTGAAAACCTGCATGAATAAATCTTTAAAATACAAAGATTTTTTTTGTATTTTGGGACCAAAGGTTTTACTATTAATCTCTCCCTTTCTGGATTTTTGAACTAAAAACCTTTAACCCCATTTTATTGAGCCTTTGCATGCCAAAAAGCCTGCTTCTAGATGTTTGTTGCTAGGCTGCACCCAGAGCGTGGTGGTTTGGTCTTTGAAGTAAAGTGAGTCGGGCAGAATCAATAACAGCTATCGCTCAACTCTCAGTACAAATGAGTCCCTAAGTGTGACAGGGCGCTCAAACTCCTGATGTCATCACACGGTAGAATATTGCATAGTGTGTGTTCACTCTTAAGTTTATTTTTTCCTTATCTAGCTTTCAAACAATTAGATGCCATTCCAGGGACACTGTAGGTTTGCTATTAAATGTCAAAGAGATTCTGCTATTTTTTTTTGCAGCAGGCATGCTTGGTGGCATCTTCAGCAAGACATGGCCACCACATCCTAGTAATACTTTGTGACATGTCGCATCACTAAGCTGCCTATAGTTGCTGTAATTATTGGTTTTTGTTGCTATTTATACCCATTGAAATATTTTTAATGGTAAGGAGGAACTTATCTGGAGCCCAAATGGGATGAAGGGGTGCTCCATTGAGAAATGGCTCCATGGTGGCACTTTGGTGGAGGTTCTCCTGGAGCGTGAGCTAGGCTTGGAGCTTAGTAAGTGTCGGCATGTCTCCAGGAAAGGAAAAAAGGGACAGAGATTCCTGCGGTTGTCTACCACTACAGAAGAAAGGAGCACTGTAACGGTGATAGCTGTCAACAGAAAGAGAGGCAGGGCGCCACCAGAGGGTGGAAAGAAGAAACTTGAATGCACACACACACACACACACACACAAGACTGAGTGTATACCGTATACACTAGCAGATAAGTTCTCCCACGGATAAGTTGGGACTTCATTTTACCGTACAATTCCTGGTATTTTATAATGTCGGTCGTATAAGTCGAATGCAGAAAACTCACGCTATTGGTCCAAGAGAATACGATATGCTAACGTTAGCCCACCTGAGAGAGTAACCTTGGAGCACACAGCCTTTTTTTTCTGTGTATTGTGCCTACGTGACCACACAGTAATACCCGAACTATTCCGAAGCGATGATTGCACTGTTTTGTATCTCACACCCTCATACACCTTTATCGTAAGCGCATCCCTTATCTACAATGGAGTGTTCGATAAGAAGAAAATATGAAGCTGGTCTTAAATTAAAAGTCATTCAAGTGGCGAAAGAAATTGGTAACTGCGCTGCTGCAACAAAATTTGATGCATCTGAGAAACTGGTGCGAGATTGGAGGAGGCAAGAAAATGTCAATAAAAAAATTAAGTGTCACAGTTTTAAACGGGCATATAAGTTGGGGTCTGATTTTGTTATCGATTTTTCAAGTTTCAAGACCTGACTTATACGTGAGTATATATGATAGTTCTAGTGATTTCCTGACTCTGTGTATCGCAATACAAATGCTGACAGGAGAATTCTAGTGGCCATCTTAAAGGATTGATCAGGTGAACCCCGTAGGGATAGAAAATGCCCGAGCAGATGCCAGATTTTGGCGTTTTGGACTTTTGCCTTCCAATCAACTGTTAGATGAGAAGAGAGTGCAGTGCAGAGTAGACCTCCGAGTTATTCAGAGCCGTGGAGGTTATTACTGGGAGAACTGGTGCGCATCTGATTGTTCAATTGATCTTTTTGTTTCTTTGTAGCCTTGAACAAAGGAAATCCTTTTATTTTTGATTGTTCCTTTTAGCACATGCTGTGGCTATTTAGGGTGCAGATGTAAATGTGTAAATAGTTTTCGTTTTTCTTTTTGTCGTATCATTGCCGGTTTGGACTGCTTTCCCTAGTGCCTTTGGGATTTGGTTCCATAAAAGAACAGCTGTTACTGCTCCTTGCTTGTCTGAGTCTCTCGCTCACACTGGTTACGTTTGATCATGAACTACAAGATGCCCAGGGACTGGCCATGTGCCGGAGTTCCAAAGAACGGGGCATCAGATGATTACATTTACATTTGCACCGTTTCCTATCCAGCTGTGCTTTCTGACAGATCACGGAGTTGTGCATGCAAAGCAAGTCAATAGATGACCAGATAACTTGATCCTAGTTGCACCTGTGTATCCATTTTACAGTAGACCTCCAGCTTCCCTAAAATACATCTCGGATTATTGGGATCTGACAGCTCCTCTCTGCCCTTTTACCACAAATACAAATAATGGATGTTGTGGACAGTAGGGGGCACCCCAGCTCCCCAGACAACCAACACAAACAGACACAGATTAAAAAGCAAAGAGTCTTTTATTTTGGGAAAACTCTTCTTTCATAAGGGTTTCCCACCACCACGACCACAAGTACACTGAGCACAATGCAGTCACTCTGTCGTCTCTCTCTCTGCCTCTCACTGCATCCTCTGCTCCTCTGCTTCCTCCCAACTCTGGCACCCGGATGTCAGGTAGGCAGTCCCTTTTTATTTTAGCTGATCTTCTGCATACTTGGTCTGTCAGCACTTCTGGGTGAGGTGGAAACCCCACAACGTAAGGACTCCCCAGTCCTGCAGCTCCCCCTGGTGGGCCCAACAGGGCTGTCCCCCAGGACTGCAGTACCTGTCATGCCCTGTGGGTGCCCATGTGGGAATCTGAGCCTGGTCTCACTGCCATCTAATGTCCTGGGGGAGATGAAGCTGTCTCCCCTGTCCTTCTATCCTAAAGGAGTCCCGGCCGGGTAAGGACACCAGCCATTCTTCACAATCTTAAACGTATATTTTATCTTTCAATAATAACCTGGTTATTATTTTTTATCTTGAAAGGCAAGTAAAGACCAGTTACGCCATCTGTCCCATACCATCCTACACAAAGAAGTCTTTTTTTGCTGAGACAGGGTGGCACTTTGTGACAGTTTTTATTCAAATCTGAGGCTTCAGGCCTCAGTAAAGGGCCTCCAGCAGGCAGGCCTGTTTAGCATGAGTGGTTGTTATTGACTGGGGGACAAAACCAGTCGGATTCCTCCCAGAGTGCAGCCCAGCGGACTGCCATACAGGTCCTATCATGCTGTCTCCCAACCAACGTGCAGGTCCTGTTCTTGGATTGCTTTGCATTGTTTTTCCCCCCAAACTGCATCCTGTCATGGGAATCGTTCGTCCTTTGACCCGTTACTACTGGTGGTTCCAGTCCTTTAGAACTCTAAACTGGATTAAGAGTATCAGTAAAGGGACGGCTCATTGTCCATTCCTCCCTCTCACATTTTGTCACAGCTTTTCTGACCGTTGATGTCACTCGTGTCTGATGTATATCTTTATTGTTTCCTGCCAGATTGCCTCGTACGTTTCTGCATGTGACCAAATCCAATTTGCTTAAACATTCCCATTCTACAAATGACGCCCTCCACCTAAGCATTGGCGCTCCAGGCCCAATAATGAACTTGAGCTGACCGAGCAGACCTGGAGAGCTCAGGGTGATGTGATGTGATTTACGTCAGTGCATACCAGCTAACAAAGCCGTACTTGAACCGTTTGGAGTGTCTGCCTCTTGGAAACCTAAGGCACCTCATAAAATGAGCAACATTATCACCAACAAATACTCGACACTTTCATGGCCTCCCGATAACGAGAAGTAGCCGATCTAAGATAAGAGGTAGAAACGTGACTGTGAAACTGGCAGGCCACATTATTGAGCTGGCAAGTTCAGGCGGGATCAGCACTCTGCTCCGCCAGAAAGTTAATTAAACTGAACTGCAGAAAGGGCCACTCGCTGGACGCCGGGCCCACAGAGAAGAACTCGTCTTGTGGGACGAAGTATAGAAGGTAACATGCTGTCCTGGGCAAACTGCTCTGTGCTGGACTGGCACCCTCGTCAAATGGTAATCCAGGACAGACTCTGATTAACGCTGACCCCAAAACAGATTTATACGTTAAAGGATGGGGCTTGCAAATGTAGTTGAAGTCATTTAAATGCATTTTTTTAAAAGCCTTCAAGACGTCCCCATCTCCAGTCCTTTTATTTGTCCTCTTCACGTCTAGCACTTTCTATGGCTGGCTGCTCCCAGATTTCTGGAGCTCATTGGGAAGACGTTTTGACAGGGACAGGGTGGTCAACAGATAGTTGGGGTGGTAGACAAAGCTGACCACCACATGACGAACCACCTGGATTGGGCACCCGAGTGGTTGGAGTGCCAGTCCTCCCAGGTTTCAAGAATCAAAGTCAAAAAGTTTGGAAAGTTCTGGAAAAAAATCAAACTATAAAATTTGCAAAATCTTTTTCAGAGTGTATCCATAAACTTGGACGAGGTGTTGCATGTGATGCTGTTATAAATGCTGTGATTAGCGACACTTCCACGCTGCCCGCTTGTAACCCGATGTCATGTCATAGCAATGGATGCTAAAAATGATGGCATCTGCTCTAAACAAAATGGTGAGCAGTAACATTCAAAAATAAAACGATACGCAGAGCAAATTGGGCTCAAAGATATCAGTTGCAAAAAAAAAAAAAAAAATGGCTCAGGAGATGAAGGATGTTCTTGCTTAACTTAACAGGAGCTGATCGTCAAAAGATCAGAACCAGTAGAATGAAATTGCAGGACCCGAAACAAAAATGAAAGCTTAACCCTAAGCCTACCCCTAACCCTAATGAAGGGCCTTTAACAAACCAAAACACACGGACAGAGATGGTGCAGGAGCTCTGATGTTTGCGCCGCACTGTCATCATAGATAGTCTACAGGTGATAACAGCACCATCACATATCGTGACCTCCAAGGCCACACCCCTAATCACACTGTGGCATCATAAATAGTCTACAGGTGATGACATCACCATCATGTGTCATGCCCTCCAAGGCCACGCCCCTAATCACACTGTGACAGCAGGAACCCAAAATGCAGACACCCACTAAAAAAAAATAAAACCCGATGGGAGAATGACCTAAGATCTTCATTTTTGTTAGCTGCCTCGGGAAAACCTCATCAGGGTTTTGTTCGTTTTGTTTGCTGTGCATAACGAGGAGCGAGGGTAGCGAGGCTCAGAGAGCCGCCATTAGTGGTGCCCTTGCACTCAGAAGTCCCACTTGGTGACTGCAGCCGGGGAGGCTCTCCATTGGTTGATCTGTCATCCACAGGTTCAAGTCTTGCTGAGACGTGCGCATCACCCTGAGACAAATGGAGTCCTGTGGTGGTGAAGAGGCTTCTGCTATGTTATGCCTTACTAACATGTAGGTGTGTTCCTTCTAAAGTGACAGTTGGCACAACCTCTAAAACAAATGGTCACCATGGTTGGCATGAGGACCACCTGCACAACGATGAAGCTGCACATTTTCTAAAAGGGCTCTCTTTCCAGGCAGTCGATTTAACACTTTTTTTTTTTTTTTGGTTCCCCTCCACTTTTTTCTTTTGGTCCTTCGTGGGTGGGGGTCCCACTGACTGTATTTGATCTTCATACTTATCTGTGGCCTCCCCCATTGGACTCTTAGTTTGTGTTTGATTGACCACTGGGGCCGGGGATCAAATTCCTCAGAGGAGGCGATGAAATTTTTCTATTCTGTACAGCATGTTCAAAAGTTGGGGGCACCTTATGCACGCTGCCTTGAGTGCTTCTGCTTCTTGCCTACAGGACAACAAACACTGGACTCAAACTGCTCATATCCCACCACTGGTGCCACGTGTGATATGATTGAATATCGCATTGAGTTGCCAGCTCTTGGCACAGACGCCGCAGCCCTTCCACTCTCCATAGGCAGACTTTTGTCCCCTTCATACTCTTTATTATGTGGACCTGGACAAAATGTCCCCAACTCCCTGCTACATCCCTCATATGTTACATGAACTTGGGCAACAGGGCAGAAGAAGAAAAAGAGACACATCTCTCTCTATTATAAGAGGAAATCCTGGGACGAGACTTTCTCGGAGATAATTTCAGGTTCCACGACATGAGACTTTTTGCCAAGAGATTTTGCCAAGTCCTGCCCTCCTCTCAAACATTTACAACCGTGCCCACCGTCCACTCGCTTCTCATTCGTGTGAATGCGATTGTCAGACACAGCTCCTGCGCTCTCAGCTCCAAGTGGGGTCGGAAATAAAAGACAAAGAGTAGAAGACAAAGTAGAATGTCGTAAAGAGGTTCAAAAGCGTTGCCACGATACACAGAGCAGATTAGAAATTATGAAAGTACTAAAATTCAAAAGTCTCAGAAAACTGATAGTAAAGATCGCATTAGCGCAAACAAACATAAATTATTACTCTCTCGGTGCTGCTACTGGACGTCACTCACACACATTAAAGGAACACAATCTCCTGAGAAATGTCTGCTCTGCCCTTTCTTCTCCAGTTCCTTTGTGTTCCAAGACCAGTCCATTGTCATTGATGTGGACCCCCAAGTACTGGTAGCATAAAATTAGACCACCAGATAGTAGCCCAGTGATTCTGACAGACTGTGATGTAATACAAATGAAAGAAAAGGCAGAGATCTGCAGAATAACATTTTGATGACTTTTATTGGAGTCTTTTTTTTTACACAAAATATCAAAATTTACAAATAATAATAATAACATTGAGTATCGACCTACGACATTCCGCTGATTTGGCTGTGGGCTTCACCCCTCAGACAGACCTTTTCTCCTTAAAAGGCACTGTCATGAAAATCGACCCTAATAACACCTAAAGGCACCGGACCCCCAAGTGTGACACTGAATATCCCTGCTTGGCTTTGCAGTTTCTCCTGCGCCATTGCAGTGTGAGGGATTGTCACGGAAGCAACTCGCTCATTTGTGGAAGGCTGATGGAGCTTTCAGCCATAATGAGGTAGAAGGAAACTCAGCTGGATATGCAAAGAAAAAAATAAAATACGTGGGACGCTGAGTCAGGGGCCACTGTGGAGCTTGAAGGACGGTCAAGGGGCAGTTTTGCCACTTAAAATGGGCATCGAAGTAAGAGACGATGAAAAGAAATGTGGGTGAACAAGTGCAAAACTGCAGTACTTTTGCAGATGAAAAGTTTTAGTAAAAATGGGAGAATAAAATGCAATATGTCAGGAGCAGAAATTAATGAATAAGGGAAATTCAGCAAATGTGGTAAAAGGGGTCATGTAGACACAGATGACTTAACTTTAAGAACGTCTAAATTTGATGAAATGGGTAACATGAAAGCAAGAACAATTAACATGCCATATGTAGGATAAGAATATGAATGGTGTGCTTCATAACACCCTGCTGTGGAAATGAGAAGCCCTTTGACGTTTAGGCTGAAAACTGATGCCTGCCTGTGTGTGTGTGTGTGTGTGTATGCATATATTTATATATATATATACTAGGGGGCCTCACCCCTGCTCGCCAACCCCTTCCCCCCCCCCCCCACCCCGGCCTGTGCTAAACGCACCTCAAGGAGACGCAGTCGCTCCTCTGAAGCCCCCTCTTTAACGCTGATACAATGGGAAATAGGTTTTTTTTTTTTACCTTCTCTTTGCTCGATCAGTTGGCTTGCTGCTGCTGTACCGCATAATCTGCATCTCACGCGGCGCTTCGAACGTTTAAAAGCCTGTACAGCACCTGAATATTTAATCTCTTTTCACCGTCAGGTTATTTCCCCGACTAATATTTTCAGATTGTTTGCGATAATGCGATCTTTACTTTCATTTTTGGGGACTTTCTAGTTTTCCTACTTCCATTGTCTCTAACCTGCTCTGCATGTGTATCACGGGATGTGACTTGACCATCTCGTGGGACGTGAAAGTGTCTCTCTGTCTCCCTTCAAAAGATCACGTCTTGTCGCAGGAAAAAAGTCTTGTATCGGCGCAAGATTTTTTTTTTTTAATATTAGTATAAATATATATATATACTGCGGTGGGCTGGCGCCCTGCCCGGGGTTTGTTTCCTGCCTTGCACCCTGTGATGGCTGGGATTGGCTCCAGCAGACCCCCCGTGACCCTGTAGTTAGGATATAGCGGGTTGGATACTGGATGGATAGATAATTTATATATATATAAAATACACAATCTTTCTCTCTCCTGTCACGCATATGTGGGACATTTTAAAGGCTCAGATGACCCTAACACTTCAATCCCAGCCCCACAGAGGGCGCTGTTACTGACCACAGGTTCCTTTTTCCAGCCAGTTATGAGGACCAGTGACTCAGTTCTGCTTTCTCCCAGTAGCTCCTCCCCTTCCGGCCTGACATCATATAAAGCACCGTGAAGCCAGGAGTCTTTCTTTATTCTGCAACGAGCCCTGAAGGAAATCCAAGTGCTCTCGATGACCAGGCAGAAGCTATCATTATTTGGAACCCTTCTGTGCCTGTTTATTTTGCTCCTTTTTCCACCAAATATACAGGGTTCTCTACCGGTTGTCACATTTTTTTTCCTTTTAAACTCTTTATATATTTCTCTATTATTATAATAAAAAAATCCTGGGATGAGACGAGACTTTTTGGCCTGGGACGGGATGTGACTTTTTCAGAGAGATACTTTCATGTCCTGCGAGACGAGACTTTGTGCCAAGAGATGTAACCACGCCCAGAAATAAAAGACAAAGAGTAGATGACAAAGTAGAATGTCATAAAGAATTCAAAAACGTGGGTGCGATACACATGCAGAGCAGGTTAGAGATAATGGAAGTACGAAAATTCGAAAGTCTCAAAAAAATGATAGTAAAGATCGCATTAGCATAAACAAATGGAAATTATTAATCAGTGAAATAACAGAACAGCAAAAAGAGATCGAATATATTGTTCGGATGTAAACTTTAAATCGGAGACTTGTAGATCATCTATTTAGTGTTGCCATCAAGGAAAAGTCATGTTTATTCCCAATGAAGAGGCATATCTGCGAGAATTAAAAGATTTGTTGTTTGGTGAAAGTGAAATCCACATACGTGAGTGGCAGAGACGCAAAGTGGCTGGCAAGTAGCGCAGGCTGGGGTTGGTGAGCGAAGTGAGCAGGGGGCAAAGCCCAAGTGTGTGTGTGTATATATATGTTTACTTATTTATTTACATACGTATATAATATGCAGTATAAAAGTGATATGTTGAAAATGAAGAACAGTTTATATGTAGTTGTGACAATCGATGGCATTCCATACATTGCTGTGGCGTCGTCTCACGTGTTCCTTTCTCTATGAGAGCAGGACTGCAGTGGTACGTGAAACAAATGCTGAAGAAAATGTGAAAAGGGGTGACACAGAAATAAACAAACGTGGGAAAAAAATGGAACTTCAACAAATGTGGAAACAGGCAAAGGTGTGGAAATGAATGCATTTGAGAAAAAGTGTGATGTGAAGTGGCATGAAAATAAAAAGGACTGTCGAAAGGTGTGATGTGGAGAAAGGAGCAAACTGGGGCAAAAATGAAAAATTTGAACAAAATCTGTGAGGTGGGAATGGACAAACGTCTGAAGACGAGTACAACGTGAGATGTGGAAACGGGGAAAAATGTGCAAAAATTGGTACACTTGAGAAAAAGTGTGAATAATGACGAACTGGCATTCAAACTGAAAAGATCATTGAAAAGTGTGATATGGAAAACAGCTGGAGAAAACAGAAGAAACATCGTGATGTGAGAATGGGCAACGTGAGACAAGCGCGCAGTCAAATGAGACAAAAGCTGGGATGCAGAAATGGCGGACTTGAGTGAAAACGAGTACATTTAGTAAAAAAGCACATGGAAAATGGATGAAAACTGGCATTTTTAAGTGCAGAGAAAATTGAAAAACACGTTTTGATTACTAATGCAGTAACGTGAGAAAAGTGAAGCTTTGAAAGTGTATGAACAGTAAATAACATGAAGAATGTTTCTGAAAACTAAACCTTAATAACATGTAAGTGTGTTCCTTCCAAAGTGACAGTTGGCACAACCTCTAAAACAACGAGGACAAACTTGGTGACTGCAGCCAGGGAGGCTCTCCATTGGTTAGTAAAACCAGCTCTGTCATCCACAGGTTCAAGTCTCGCTGAGACAAATGGAGTCGTGTGGTGGTGGAGAGGCTGCTGCTACATTATGCCTTACTAACATGTAAGTGTATTCCTTCCAAAGTGACAGTTGGCACAACCTCTACAACAAATGGTCACCACGGTGGGCATGAGGACCACCTGCACAACAATGGAGCTGCACATTTTTTAAAAGGCTTTGCTTTCTGGTTCCGAGTGTCTGGAGGTCTCAGCGTTTTCTAGGCAGTCGATTTATCAGTTTTTTGTTTTTTTTTTTGGGCCCCCCCCCAGAGTTTTTCTTTTGGTCCTTCATTGGGGGGTCCCACTGACCGTATTTGGTCTTCACATTTATCTGTGGCCTCCCCCATTGGACTCTTAGTTTGTGTGTTTGCTTGCCCACAAGTTTGCTCCTGAAATGTCGACACAGAAGGCTGGAGGACTTGACTTTATGGTGTGACGCGAGTTGGCCTTTGTTATGTTCCTCCTCCTCTTGTCACCCTTGAGCCCACAATGACTTCCAGGTTGCTCCACGGCTCCTGCCAGGTGGCACAGTGAACACGTGTCTGTAGCCTGGGGGGCTCAACGCGCTCTCAAAGCCCCATAGAGGAGGTGGCAGGTCTCGCTGTGGGCCCGGAGACCTGTTGACTGAAGCACCTCAGATTGCCGGTGGTAAAGACGCACTGCAGGGGCCACATTATTATACAGATGAGCAGCACCAGCAAAACGGCAAAGAGGACGAAGCGTTTTCTGTCGCTGAACACCCTGCAGCACCCCCAGAGCCGGCGGGACGGAGGCGGCCTGTGTGGAGGGATGAGGTCCGTCTTTGAGATCCCAATGTCGATGCAAATACAGAAATCTGAACTGCTGGCATCGGGGGCCCGCTTGTAGCAGAGCTTGGCACCGTCCATCCACACGGGCTCCTCGTGCTGCAGGTGGGCAGGCAGCTTGCACAGCACTTCTTGGCTGGTGGTGAGGGCAGGCGGACCCTTCTCTGGGATGGACGTCAGCTGCCGGCAAAAGGGACACGGGATTCGTCCAGAGGCCTGCTCCGCGGGCGCGGCTGCCATCATCCTCGACAGGCATTCCAAGCAAAAGGTGTGATGGCATGCCAGGACTTTGGGGGTCTTGAAGATGTTGTCATAGGAGTTGAAGCAAATGGAACACTCGGGCTGGCCTGAGCCCCTCTCGGGGTCTTCTTGCGGGCTGGAACTCCCCGTACACCACACTTCCGGTGACACCGACATGATATCCTGCAAGAGAGGAAAAGCACATTCAGCCTTGTCACAGGAAGAGCATTAAAAATAAATAGCTAGAAAAGGTGCTATAAAGAGCAGACAGACAGCAACTCATCCATCCACGTCCTAAACCCGCTTTGAGGGGTCCAGTCCATCGTAGGGGGACCACACACACAAAAACACAGGGGGGCCAATTTAGCATCGGCAATCCAAACGGGGGCACTTGGGGGAAATCCAGGATGTGAACCCCGGTCCTCTTACCGTGAGGCTTCACTGTGCCAGCGTACTATTATTATTATTTATTTTTTATTAATAGCTTAGTCCAGTTCAGAGTTTCAGGGCCTGCGCGGGCAGCATTGAGTACCCAGCAGGAACAAGCCGTCTCTGGTGTGCCCGTCCATTGCAGGGTCAGCCACATTCACTCCTGTTTAGTGTCACCGATTGGCTAAACCTGCGTGTTTCAGTAAAGCAGGTGAGAATGACAAGAACCCACGACAGCCTGGCACAGATGGTGAGCGGTCTGGGATTTGACCCCAGGACTTTGTCTTTTATTTGCTCCGTTTCTTGTTGCTTTGCATGAAGAATGTGAGCTGAGCCCGAGCAGCTGATTTGCTTGTGCTGGTCCTGCGGTGGCCGCGGTTCAGAGTCCACACTTCACTCTCAAAACTTGTTTTTTTTTTGCTGGAGACGATCAGAACGGTCAGTTCAAATAGAACTGAGGCAGGAATTAATAAAGAACACAACACTAAGCCCTCACGTTTCTGCTCCACCGCCGTGCTTAATCATTGACAAGCCGGCCATGTCAGCATTTGGTGTCCTGAGGCGCTGCTGATCCCTGCCCTCTTGGCTGCTCTTTACGTTTTTAATCACTTTGCTGCCATCGAATATTCAAATGCGCCATCTAAAGCCATCCAAGTGCTTTGCATGAGTGCCCATGATGGACTCAGTTCTAAGCGAGGTTACGGGCTTTAATTAAAATTAACCCCTGATGTGCCTGCATGCCCACCCTGTGATGGCCCGGCACCCTCTCCAGGCGTTACCCCTGCCTTGTGCCCATTGGCTTGCCCGCATAGACTCCTCCAGCCTCCCTTTGGCCCTCCTCCAGATAAGCTGGTTTTGAAAATGGATGGATGATGGGATGTGTAGTACTTTATTTACTTCAGGTCAGTAAATTCACTAGCTTATGCTCTCATTTTTGTTATAAATTGAACCCAAGGGAGGCAGGGCCCCCTGATACTGACGCTCTTCTTAAGAACTGAGAAAGTGCAGCAGTCTTGGCTCGCGACGTTCAGCTAATGTTGCTGCTCCTGATGTCTTGAGTCATTTGGATTAGATGTATTGTTGTTTGTTTTAGCAAATCTTAATTTTGGATTCTTAGATTTATATTGCTTATGTGCATCTTTCTTTAGTTTTGGGTTTCTCTTGTATATCAGCTGCCTTTATTACAACCCATGTGTTTTGTTGGTGGTCCCCCAAGAGGTTGCAACTGAGCTCTGCCCTATAAATCTGGAGGGTCTCCCACAGTTCCTGGCGGTGAATGCCCCCGGAGTCAGGGAGTTATTTGTGCTTTGCTGTGCCCTTTGTTCATTTTGGAATTTTGACCCTCTTGCTGTTTTTTCGACAACTCAATTTGGATTCTGTTTTGGGACTTTGTTTCACTTGCATTGCCTTTGTGTTTAAGGCAACTCCATTTTTGCTATATGGAGCTTCTTTTTGTGACAAATAAATCTTTTATTCCGTAAAGATGTGGCTCTCGCCCTTATTACTAGCTGGGGTTTCAAGGTGATATCCCCCTCTAGTGGGTATTTTTGGGACTACGAGAACTCTTTAAGGCTTTGGGACTCCTAGTTCTCGACAGACGTGAGGTTTGGTTTGATGACACCGAAGTCATGAAGGCACATTTTTGTTGTGAGCAGAAAAGATTTCAAGGGGGATCTCGACGTTCAGCAGAGTCCGCGTGCACCTGCTCCTCATGCAGGACCCCCACGACAACTTTACACTCGCCCTTCCTTCGCTGCTTTTGGTCAGCGTGTCAGTCTGGTGCTCCACTTTCTCCTCAGTAATCACCGGCACAGCTCCTCTTCCATCAGCGACTCTCGCATCCCGTGCTCTGCCATCGTTAGCCATGCGTCGTTGACCAAACACTCTCGCCCACTGCCTCGGAGACGCGCCAATCAAACAGGCCACGACAAGCAGAAAGGTGTTTTGGTCGCTCACTCTGAATATCATTCTGCGTTCTTCCATGTGGGTGAATTGCACTGCTGTGGCCATACTGGCAACACCTGACTGGGTGGCATGTGCTCCATCACTCATCTTTTCATACAGCGCCTTTCACGGTGCCCTTCATCTCACCTTCTTGACACTCCTCCACGCAGAGAACATCGGTCATTGAGGTATAAACCGCACTGGCGTGGGAAGACGGCCTCAACGGTGTGCTGCTGTCAATGCACAATGAGCATGAAAACACAAATCCAAAGACGAGGAGAAAACCAACATGGCGCAGGAACCTTAAATCCTGGATGAACAAGAAAGAGGAGGAAGATGAAGATAACATCATCACACGGTAAATTTGCAGGGGCTTTAGCAACGGAGAGATACGATGGACACGACTATGAAGATCGTGTCCAAAACTGAGGAGGAAGCAAGTAGAAACATTGTCAGGACTCCTTGTGCACAAATGAATATTCTAAAGAAAAAAAGACTACATTAGTGAGAAGCAAACGACAACGGTGGTGGCCTAACGTGCAGCAAGAGGCGAAGGTGGAGAAAGCCTCAGAAAGTCTTCATCTTAAAATAACAGCCAGTGGTGACAATGATGAAGACCTCACTCTCATTCGCAGCTCATCAAATCCAGGCGACGTCCCATAAACCAAAGAAGCCACGGAGCAGCTGAGTTACCGACATCCATGAGGAGGAAAGAAAACCTATGAGATACTGTGAGGCTCAGGTGTGTTAAACGGAACAAAGTCGATATTCTGATGGTCGAAAGAAGCAGGGTTTGAATGGGCCACCTTACGTCCTAAACTTGTGAACTTCTCTCCTCAGACAGCACAAGTCCTCCAGTCTGATTCCACCTCTGATAAGAACGTCTCAGCTGCTATCCAGGAGCCTCACTGGCCCCCAGACCTCCAGCATTTCTGAGCTACGTTGGCTACTATCTTAGACCTCGTCAGGTTGTCCCAGTCATTGGGTAGTAAGGACATTTCACACATCGTGTTGCATTATCTGTCCATTTCTAACCCCACTTAGTCCAATTCAGGGGGTCTGGTTCCTGTTTCGGAAGCACTGGGGTTCAAGGTAGGACCTAAACCTGGACCCGGGCACCAGTCCATTGCAGGACCCCCTCAAAGACCCACACAGCCAGGGACCAATTAGAAATCACCCATTCATGTAAGGGGTAACTGAAATGGACGACGACTGGACGGGTCTGAGAGATAGCAGGACCACCATGACACCCTAATATTACATTATATCATACAATCCAGGTGGTTCTTCATGTGGTGGGTGCAGCAACACGCTCTCAGTATCAATATTATATTATATTAGTATAATATTAGTTGGTATGGGGTACCAACCCACTGCAGGATTACAGGATATAACATTGTGTAATACTCTCAAACCTCCCTGATGTATTATATTATATTTATTTTATTATATTACATGTGCGGACTGCACACTGCTAGGGTTGCTGTCACTCCATATGGAGCGCATCCTGGAAGCCCCCTGTGTCGAGTCTGCATGTTCTCCCAGGTTCCCCAGGTGTTCCGATTCCTCCCACAGTCCTCAGACATGGCGTGTTGGTGGATTGCTGATGCTAAGTTGGCCCCCATGGTGTGTGTGTGTTGCTCACCCTCTGATGGACGGGTGCCTCGTGCAGGTCTTTGGCTCCTTCCTGCTTTGTGCCCAGTGATTGCTCTGCTAAGCTCCAACTGCCCCATGACCCCTCAGGATAAGTTGGTCAGTCAAATGGATGGATATTAGATGTTGATGTGTTCGGTGTCCTAATGGGGAGGGCGTGCAGGGCAGCCAACAGACACCACACCACCCAATGCTCCCAGACCACACACACATATATATATATATAAATGTATGAATGTATCCAGGAGGATAATCAACACGTAGAGTATATACTGTAGAGGGGGGAAAGTTGAACTTTATTTCCACACTGAAAAGGAAAGATGGTAAAGGAAACGTTTGTGCTGTGTGGCCTTCATCTGGTGTGCCCCTACATTGTTATTATTATATGATAAAATAAGATATTATAAATTAGTAAAGTTATAGATACTATATGAAATAAACTTATTTATCCAAAAGTAATCCATTCATTTATACAGACAATCGTTCCTTTTGTTTACCATAAAATGGACAATGGCCTCATTAATAATTTGAACTTTCTTTCTACACACCAGCCATACCTTTTCTTTCTGTGTAAGATGCCCTGTTGGATTTTCTTTCTTTCTTTCTTTCTTTCTTTCTTTCTTTCTTTCTTTCTTTCTTTCTTTCTTTCTTTCTGCAGTGGAGCCCATCGTCCGCTCGTCCCCGTCCTGTCCCCCTCGCTCCTCTTTGTCCCCGCGCCCGCCCCGACCCCGAGGTCCCCGAGACGCCTGCTCACCTGCGGGGTGTTGCGGTGTTCAGCGCGTGCTCGCCGCTCTCGAGCCCACGCGGGTCACTCCCCTCTTTCTTTTCTTTTTTTCCCTCTCTCCTTTCTTTCTCTTCTTTCTTCAGGCTGCCGAAGGAGACGAGCGGCTCTCCGCGTGTCCCGCCGCGGCGCGCTCTTCATCTGCCGTGCAGTCACCTGCGTTGCCCGTCCCGCGCCTTTTCACTCGCTATGCAAATGAGTGTCGGTGAGGTAACAATTAGACGGCGATCGGGGGCGTGGCCTGGCCTGGGCTGGGCTGGGCTGGGCTGGGCTGCGGCTCGTCGGCGAAGAGTAACCGTGACTTAGCAATAGCATTTGATAGGAGGGCCGCTGACTCAAGCAGTGCTGTCATAGTGCGGCCCGCAGATAAGGCCGGTGGCCCGCCAGGTTTTGTTGTCGCACGTGCTCCCTCGACACTTTTCTTGGAGTTTCCTTTTCCAGCCCGGTGGGTGAAACGTTGAATTGCACCGCACAGCCTTAAAATGGCATCTTCTTTGTAATTCCACGTCCACCATATACTGGAACAATGGGCGAGAGGACACCTGGCCGGCAGTAAGCTGTGCGTCATATAGCGCCTTTCCATGGCGACCACTGTCTCACAGCATCTTAGCCCCGGGTTAAAGGACTGCATCCCCCCCCCCCCACACAGTACCTGCCTGGGGTCGACACTCTCGGCCAGTCCTTGGTCGTCATTATTGTTCGTTATTTGCCTTGACGCTTTAATCCCGCTATCTGAGATCCTCTTTTGTTTATCCATTCAAAGCACCAGAAGGTGACGTGACTCGCTCAGGGGTCGCTTTGTGTCAGCAGCAGGACTTGAGCCCATCCTGGTGGGCTTATCAAATGCCCGTGTGACCATCCATGCCCATGTGCCCCCTCAATGCGCTCACTTGTTTGATTTTTTTTTCCCATATTGTTTCCGAAGTGTGCACTTTGCTTTGAGGCTCCGCGCTTTCGTATAGCGCCTTTCATAGTGAACACACTCTCATTGTGAGTGCGCCCCCTAGTGCACTATTGTCTTCTGCCCCTGTGACCCTGAACTGAATTAAAATGGTGTGAAGTGTTCTTCCATGTGGGCAAAATGTAACCGGGAGGTGGTCTGTGTCCTTCCAGACTGGACACGTAAGCCCCATGTACAGAACAGTTCTATAAAGCGCCTTTTCTGAATATCATTTTAGGTTCTTCCGTGTGGGTGAATTGCACTGCTGTGGCCTTCCTGACAACACCGGATCTGGGGGGATGGCATGTGCTGCATCACTCATCTTTCATCTGAATTTCCCCTTGGGATTAATAAAGTATCTATCTATCTTTCCATATAGCGCCTTTCACAGTGGCCACCATCTCAGTGTGTTTTCTTGACGTTCCTCCAAAGAACATCGGCCATTTGTATTTTCATAAAGTGCCTTTCACGGAGTTGTAAAGCGTCATACCAGTCATCGATTACCGGAAGGGCCTTTGCACTCTGCTGGCTTCTTATTTATTTTATATAGTGCCTTTCTGAGAAGCTCTTTATTTCACGCTAGAATGTTTTTCCCCCATTTGTGAACTGCTCACCTGACAAACTGCTTCCCACATCCTGCCAGGCACTGCCTGAGCCCGCCAGCCCCTTGTTTACGAGAACACTTGACAATGACGTGAGGCTCCTTATCTGTTACTGATTAGTGTCACTCAGGTGTCCCCTGGAACGCACAAGGAAGCAGGAATGTCACAATCGGCCCTCCCTCCCCCCCTGGCTTTACAGAGTGGGCACACCGTGGTATTGGGCACACCGTGGTATCACATGAGACGCGGGTGCAACTTCATGCTTAGCTTGGGCCTCCTGCCTGCCACCCATACAGGGACAGACTCTCCTAAAGTGCACTTTGTCCACTCAATCCAGTAAATAAAGCAACCCTGGGAGGTGTTGTGACGAGTGGGCGGTCTTAGGGTCCTCAGTTGTGTGGACGCCAATTTACGTTAAGGTGTGGGATGAGGACGTCCAGTCCAGGTGGCACCTCTTCTGCCCCCTCCCCAGACTGGTGCTTTAATGACATTCTGTCCAAAGTGACTTATAAGTCCTACATGACCACTTTGTGTTCCAGTGGGCCGCTGGCAGGTGTGCCAGCTCACCATGTGTCACTCAGGGGGTCACTAACCTGCCTTGAACTGGCATCTTCATGCTTTACAGCCGAGCTGGCAGGTTTGACTGTCTTCTTAGACGCCATCTGAATATGATAAGGGGTGATAGACAGCCCCACAATACCCATAATATGGAAGTGAGGGGCACAAGGCACCAGCCATAAGCTCCTGTGGGAAGTAAAGAACAGCAAGCAGCAGGCGGGGGGACATTCACGTGTGACAGACGCGCCGAAAAGCAAATTTAACTTGCAAACCACGAGAAGCTGGCCCAACTGGTATTTCATGGGGCACTCAAGCTGCTCGCTGGCCCTGTTTACAAGGCGGGCAGTGAAACTGGAGAGGGGCTGCAGCTGAGCACCACCCACTGCACCCCAAACATCCCTTCTCCAGTGGCACCCGACCCGCTCAAAAGGACACAAGAGGCAGCAGGGGCAAAGGAGGAACTGGAAAGAGAGCCGGCCTGGGGAATCGAGAGGGTGCCAGTCTGGGGCTTACGGCACTGCCATTGAAAGGCACTCACGCTTTATAGCGCCTTACAGTCTGCACCCATCCACAGTTGAGCCCTCTTTACTCAGGATAGCAGGAGCAGAGCACAGCAGGGTGGGGTGCCAGTCCAGGAGTTGCACGTGTTATACAGTGGCGTACCTGTGATATAGCGCCTTGCATGTCTGTCTGTCGTATAGACACTCACATTATCTCTCTATTATATAGCGCCTTGCACGTCTGTCGTATAGACACCCACATTATCTATCTATCTATTATATAGCGCCTTTTCTCTCTCTCAGTCTATCATACAGGGTCTGCCGTATTATCCTTTTCTGATATAGCGCCTTATCTATTTGCAGCCCGTCACAGGGTGTTGTCTGTTCCTGACTGACCTGCTCGTCCAGCTGCAGGGGTCCGTCTGCTTTTTATTCCTGTTGGCGCCCCAGCGGACTTGTCAGAGACATCCAAAGGACGACTGGCCCTCGTGTGGCATCAGTCTGAAGTAACCCAGCATGATCTCCTTTAACCAGTTCAGGGTGGGGTTGGGGGTTCTGTGCCTGTCCCAGTAGCACATGGTGTGAGGCAGGAGGCAGCACTGGGCAGGGTGCCAGCCCCTTAGGCCCACTCATGCCCATTTGCACAAGGGGCCAATCTGGAATTCTCAGATAAGTCATTGGATTGTGGGAGGAAAACTCCAATACCAGGGGAGCCCCCCAAAGACCCTGTGAAGATGCAAATGTCGCACGGACTGTGACACGGTAACAGAACTCAGGACACTGGACCCGTGAGGTGGCAGTACCACTAAGTGCTGTACCACCCCCACCAGTATGCCACCCTCAGGTAAAAGGGTCTTTGGCACAGTTTTGACAGGACATGGAGCACGAGGGGCACACGCCACACATGTCGAAATCCTGGCTTCAGGGGCTCTTTCAGCGTTTTGTCAGAAAGTTAGGCGGACACAACGGTCACCTGTGGAGAGGAGTGGCACGGTGACTGTTTCCTTGCCGTTTGTTGCCTGTGGGGCTTTTGTGGCCCCTCCTTTGTGCCCGGGATGTCGTCGTGTGTGTCTGCCCGGATTACGCTGGGCGTGTTTCTGTTTGTTCTGCTCTCTCAATCCCACCGCTGCTGCCTTTACCTTGTGGAGCTGCTGCAGCATTGTGTGTGCAGTTTGGGCGGAGAGGGTGGGTGGGTGGGTGTGCCAACTGCCGGCAGGGCCCTCCTGTCTCTTTGTCTGCCTGCATGTGGGGCTTGTCAGGGGAGTGTCCAGTGCGAGGGGCAGATTGGTGGCCTCATTAGTGGGCAGTGTGGCACACTTCTCTGAGCCTTGAATTGGCCCGATGGACACTCTGTAGCTGCTTGCATTAAAATACCCAACAAAAAATGCCCACCAAATAATGGGTGTACCTACAGACTCCATGTCAGGTCCCCTCCAGTCTCACATGGGTACAGATACCAGGTCATGCTTGAGAAGCGCTGGGCACACACGGCTCTCGAGGAATCTCGTTTGTCTGGTGACTTTGAGGGCCGATGACCTTGAGCTTTGAACAGTTAATGCGTAACGGCGGCATTCCCCCCCACCCGCCGCCACCCCCCATAGCACAAGTCTCCCTCGACCAGCCCCATTAATCATTGGAGTGGAGATGGTCCTTGATGGGATAAAGTCGGGCATGGTGGGGCAATGAGGAAAGGAAAGGAAGTCCCTGAGGGGGGCACTCCACCAATTCAGGGGGTCACGACCATCTTGTATGCCCATCACTGTTCAGGATTTCTGTCTGCCGTGTGCACCTGGCAGGGGAGAGGAGTACAGGGAGAGCCACTTTGGGTCCTGCCACCTCTGCGCACCCCAGGATGCTGCTTTTCAATTGGTATTTTTATAGTGCCTTTTATAGACGGAGGAGGAGGAGCCCAAGAACAGACACAGAGGGGCTGCCTGCCTGCCTGCCTGGGGGTCCCATAGCAGTGTTGTCTCTCTGCCCATCGGGGGATAAAAATGAAGCTTCTCAATCACTTTAATATCGTGCCGTCTCAAGGGGAGTGGGCTGCAGGGAGAGTCGCAAAGCTGCCTATTGTTTGTGAGACCCTTAGCAAAATTACCCTTTTGCAGGTCAGGGTCCAAAAGTATGGGCGGTGGTGGGGTACTACATTATTTAATATGGTGCCTTAGAGCCGCACACAGGCTTGTTGTCCGCAGGTCTCTTTGCAGGGCTGCGTCTCTGAAGGTTTGTTTGAGTCCGCCTGTAGGTCAGGGTCCGGAGGTACTGGGGGGCACAGGGAGACTCGGACATGCTGGCTGCTCACACGTCCCTTTGTGAAAAGCTGTCAGGGAATAAAGTGGAGCTTCTCGATCATTATTGTATATAGCGCCTTATCGCTATATTAAAGGGAGAGTCACAGAGGTGCTGCCCGCCTGCAGGTCTCTTAAAAGTGCGGCTTCTCTGCACCTCAGGGATTTAAGGGGAGCTTCTCAACTCTTATTTTATAAAGCACCTTTTTACTGGGGGGGGGAGAGTCGCAGAGATGCTGCCTTTTAGATCTCGCAATCAATTCTATAATGTTTACACGGCTGGCTGTCAATCATGTAGCGCCTTGCATATGTCTAGCAAGCGATTATTTGGTGCCTTTCAGATCAGGTTTATGACACATACTTGTCTAGCGCAATTCATGCGTATACAGTATTATTTAGTGCTTTATATATCAGGTGATCACACGCCTTTCAGTACATGAATCTATTAACACGGTGACAGCCAGAGCTCTCTAGGGCCTTTATACGTGTAAATTATATAACATCTTCTCTATCTGTCTATCTATCATACAGTGCCTTTCCTATCTATCCACCTATTATCCTGCTAACTACACCACAATAACCAATATCTATCTATCTATCTATCTATCGATCAGGGCCTGGCGTATGAATCTCCTATGATATACAACACAAAGGTCTGCGTGTCCAGTCCCTCGTAGACCCTGATTGGTCCGTTTGGCTTTGGTGAGGACGTGTGAGTCTGAAGAGTTAAGGCGTAGGAGGTGCGCTGACAGAGCCGCCTTCAAAGATGGAAAGTTTAAAACCAGACAGGAGGCAAGAAAGGCGCCACAAGAATAAAGATGGAGTCTGAGAAGCAGGAACGCGTTTGAGAGCAGGAGCGCCGGTGAAGACGTTAGCAAAGGCGTAGGAGGCGCGCTGAGAAGTCGCCATCAAAGACAGAAAGTTTAAAACCAGACTGGAGGCGGAAAAAGGGGCCCCATGAAAATAAGAAGTTTTTATGGGAACACACTTGAAAGAGGCCGTGCCAGTGAAGAGTCGTCCAGACTGGCACAGATACCAAAGAGAGGCACTGAAGGCACAAGTAGGCCATGAACTGCAATAATTTAAAAGCATTTGCTATTACCAGTCCTCGGCAGGTACCACGGCTAGTTTGCGATGTAGTGCTGCCTCACTGTTGCTACGGGGATCAAAGGAAAGGGTGAAGTTTTTGTGTTACTTAATAGAGTGCCTTTCATAGAAGGGGCCGCCCCAGGATGTTAGCAGTGCCTCCACAGGGCTGTGTAGCCTCTCTGGTGAGGGTCAAGTGGCACCAGATGTGACAGGCCTTTATATAGGTGACCTTCATTTGCTGTCGCCCACTTAACCCTGCCCTCCCCATGACACTCGTGAGAATACACAGGGCACTATATTATGCCAGGCTTATGAATGCCATGCCCAAGAGGTGCCAGCCCTTCAGCCCACTTTGATTTGTTTTGTTTATTAGGAGGAAGAAGAAAATGAGAGTCAGGGAGCAGAGAGCACCTCCTCGAAAGACACAAACACAACGGATGACTAACGTAACATCTTCGCCTCCCATTCAGAGTCCAGAGGCCGCTGGCACGTGCCCACACTGCACCTGGCACAGGAGAACCGTTGAACCTGAATTGCTGGGCGGACACCAAAACAAGTCGGACTGGAATGGGGAGCGAGTCTCCTGGCGCCCGTCTCACTCGTGGAGAATTCCGGGATGTGCAGGAAGCTCTCAGGTTTATCTACGCAGCAGCCAGGAGTGCCGTTCTCAGCGAGGTGAGGCAGGGTGGGATTTGAAGTCACCACCTATTGATTTTAACGCTGCACTCTGACTCATTCCCTGACCACCATTTCAGATGAGCTGCTATTTTTGAACCTTGCGTTTCATGGTAGAGGTGTGTATTGGGATGGCAGTCCCTCACAAAGCCCACTCATGCCAGCACCAGGCAGTCTGAGATGTTGGGAGACTTGAGCACAGGCAGAGCATGCAGCTGCCACACAGGCGCCAGCTTAGCCAGGACTGGAGCCTGACCTCAGATTTTAGCCGTCATAGCTGTAGTGCCATCGCTTTGTTCTGAACCTGCCCATTCCATGACAGAGCTGTAACAGTGGTGGGGAGACGTGGGCATCGTAAGGTGCCTTCGTCATCTGAGGAGCCAGAGCAGGCCAAAGGCACAGAGCTAACCACGATGCGACTGTCGTCTTCATTCATCTACACTAGTGTACCTTCCTATGCAGGGTTAGATTGTACCAGGCTTGGCAGGGATGCCAGTTCAGCCCAATAAATTTGCATTGCCTACTCTGAGTAAAATAAAGTGGCAGAACCCAAAGGACACATGAGAACACACAATTGAGCCCGGGCAGCAGTGCCAGCCATTGGCCTTACAAGGCCATCAAACCTGTGAAGGATGCCAGTCAATCACAGGGAACAGTCATTTACAATTTTTAGGTACCAGTTAAGTTCATCCATGCCTTGAGTAACTTGCTTAATCAGTTCTGGAACATGACTGAGCCCACCCTGACTGCACTGGGCACATGATGGGAACCAAACCTGGATGTGGCACCACTGTACCACAACACCTGCTGCACCGCTCATGCTGGGCAGACTTCACACGCCGTGACGAGGCTGGGATTGAAGCCAAGCCGCTGGAGGGTCCGCAGTGGCTGACAGCCCACCCACCTTCTAAAGCCAGTGCTCATGGGACTCGAGACAAGAACAGGATGCCATTGCATTGCTTCTTTGAGTTGGCACTTGCCTTAAGCTAAGGGAGAGGGCACTGAAAGTCCCTGACAAAGTCCTTCACGTTGACCTCTGGGATCTTCCTCGCCTTTCCCGCACCCTGCCTAGGCTCACCCGACCACCATTAGGTGGGGGATGCCAGGTAATTAAGGATTCATTCATACCCAGGAGTGTAACGGGCATCGTCTTTGATGTGCAAATACCTAAAGCGACAAAGGTTGCCTGGCAGGCAAACACAGTGAGGAAGATGAGAAATGAACTCAAGAGCCAACGGTATATTATACAGTATATAGCGCCTTTGCACAGGGTGGTCTCTGTATTCCTACACCCTGATAACCCTGCCAGTTGAAGCAGCTCCCTAAAATGTACACCATGTCCCCATGTGGCCCATAATGTCACCATCTGAAAAGTTAGGTAAATGTGTTCAATATTAGGCCAAGCCATGCAGTCTGAGGGTCAAAGCATTGGACTTCTGGACCACCAAGGCTGCTGGTTCAAGCCTTTAAACTCCCACCATGACCTCAAGTGATGAGCCAACAGACAAAGAGACAATGGGGGATGTGTCTAGGACAGAGTGTCACTACAGGAAACAAAGCTCCTTTGTCACTTATTGTATTTGGAAGGCACTAGAAAAGGGGCGGAGCTGGAGAAATGGGGAAGTGAAAGTCCCACAAGAACAAAGGGAAGGAAGCAGCAGGCAGCCTCCTATGGAAAAAGTCCCCACCCACCGTCCCCTCTGGACTGATGTGATGGTGGCAGAGGGACAAATTGGATTCAAAATGGAGGGCTAATTACTGACAGAAAACGAGCAACCATCGAAATGCTCTGCTGAAATAAAAAGGACCTCATCACGTGTCAGGGCTGACAGGAGACACGCAGGACGACCTTCATCACCAACTGTGTAAAAAACAAAACAAAACTTTAGATTGCATCTTTCCAGAGTGAAAAGCCTGTCAGCATCACAGCTTAAGTGACTCCCTCAGGGTCCCATAGTGGTGGGCTTTGCACCAGCAGCCCTGAGGATCACTGCTTACAACAGGGACACTTTCCAGCAAACTTTACTTTATATTGCACCTTACTAGAACAAAACACCACATGAGGGGAAATTAAGTGACTCAATTAGTGGTGGGCTTTGCACCAGCCACCCTGTGACCACATGGGGGTACACACGCATCACTTTATGGGGTTGGGGGAGAACACACCTTTCCACAGCAAACACCACATGAGAGTCGATGAAGTGACCCAGTCAGGGGCCTAAGATGGGCATTGAACCAGCCATGGTGTGCTTTGCAGGTCGTCAGTTTATCCTCTAGGAGGCCACACTATTTTACATAGTGCCTACTAAAGCTCCCGTGTTTCCCAAACTCCTCTGGGACTTACAATTAAACACTTTACCTGCCAGGAGGCCATATTGCCAGCACATGTCACATCCCATAATGAGCACCACTGAAGTCACTTCATATTTCATCAGCTGCAGTGCTGGCAGTTCTGAGTTCCTCAGGGTGCCACTGATGGGCACAGAACTGGCATCGCTGTGGCTTTCAAATCAACACCTTAACCACATTTCCTTTCTATCATGAATGCCATTATCAAGGCTTCTATAAAACAAAAAAAAACTGAGGCAACTGGCAGATTAGGTGACTGATCGAGGCTGGTAAGTGGTCGGCTTTGAAAGGACAACTGCAAAGTTCAAAATTCAACGGCTCACGCACTAGGACGCCACATTCATTACAGATGGACTTCACTTTATCATCCGTTTTTAGCGAACACAACGTGAAGGTTCAAACATTTCTATTTTTCTACAGCTGTAGGGCTGACTGACCCCAAGCAATTCAAATAGGCCGACATAAATTCAATCTAATATTTAATAAACAGATTGTGGAAATGTAAATACGGCAGAAATGGTAGCCGAGTTTTTAATGGGTAAGTAAGAATGTGACAGTGTAGGTGCTTTCCCTATACTCCTCACCTGCCCAGCAAGGCCTGGCTGTTGACACACATCAAGTGGCTGCTAGTCTTCCTCCCTTGTCTATTCCGAGTATGATGGCTGGTGACATCACCGATATCAACACTGCATTACAAAACCCAAATTCTTTCACATTTTTCAGGGCGCCTATGTGCCACTGATCTGTAGAATCTTATCGTAGCCTTTTTTGTGTCCCTTTCCATTTTATCAGCTTAGCGTTTAAATGATTGCACTGTTTTGTTGAACTTGTAAAACACTTTTTATCACAAGTTCAGTCGGACAAAGGCGAACTGTTGTTGGCATTTCCTGGTTTTTATAAGTTATTGTGAAAAATGCACGTGGACTCCGATTCATTGCATTGCTCTCACCGTAAATAAACACGGCTTAAAGTCTGAAGTCTGAATGAGACATTTCCTGTTTCCCTAGAGGTGGAAAGGACTGGCAGCGCTCACTTTCTTTAACAAGTACTCTGGCAGCTGATCCAATACTAACCCCCAAAGCAGGGTCTCTGGTCAGCACTGGGCGGCCTCAGGCTACATCCACATTACTATGTTGTCGTTTAAAAACAGAAATTAGTTCTGCCTTTCGTCCACACTACCCTGGTATTTTCAAGCACTAAAAATGTGAACCGTATACTTTGGAGAACGCACCCTCAGCATTGTAATGTGGACGAGGCAAACTGCGTCTTATTGAAATGCAGCCATTCCCTGAATGGTTCCTGCTCATTACAGCAGCTGATTGGTCACACTTTATGGAGATAAATCATATTTCAACACAGCAGGCATGGAGGAGTTGCTTTCCATGGCACTTGTTGTACTGCACACCTGCAGGCACCTAAATTCGACAATACAATTTGGATGGTGCATACATGCACAGAAAGGCAAATAATTAAGAGATGAATCTCTTGGCCAGTGGTATTACTATCCCTTCAGGGATTTCGACACCAAAGCACACATACCCAGTGCAGGTGAACGTCTACGTCATATGCATTTTAGCTCATTGTAGTGTGGACAGAGAAAGTTTCGTAAAAAAAGTGCTAGTGTGGACGAAGATGTTTAAATGAAAACATAGTAGCGTGGGCTGAGATGTCACTCGCACGTCTGTGAGGGGAAAATTTGGAAAACGGAGGGCACACACACTCTCCACAGAGCAGCAGCCGGGCCCACCTCTGAGCCCAGATCCCCTTGGCTTGCCCTGTTTATCTTCTCAATTCCTTGCCATTGACCAACTTCACCTACTATTCAGTCTTTGGTCTTCTTTTGCCGGAGCAGCAGGCCAGCATCTGTATGTTTTTTTTTTTTTGGTCGGAGGTCTTCATTTCTTTCAGAGATAACAATGCTGCCACAGAAGTGATCTGTTCTCCTGATGAGTCTTCCCACAGGATGGCTGGAACAAGAGATGGTCATACATATTACCCTGAGCAGTTAGACTTAGCTAAGCCCAAAAAAGAGCCTGCCAAATAAACCGTGCCATTGCCATTGGGCATTGGTGTCCACACTCAGCTGAAAAAACGGACTCCGAAGTGCCTGGTGCGGCTTGTGTCGTTTCTGGTAAACAAGAGCCTTGATTTGTGTTTTACTGCTGACACTGCCCGAGGCCTGCTCAAGCATACATGCCACAGTTTCATGCATTTTTCTTAATCGACACTTCAATTAGACCTGTGAATGTTAACGCTACACCACAGACTTATTTCACTCATCGTGCACCTCTCAGCAGTACTTGAGGAATACTCTTAATGACAAAGTTAGGCAGTGCTGGGTGAACGGACTGGCAAGTGAAACTTTCTAAAGCTTTCCAAAATGAAACTCAATTGACAAAATGGAGGCCCATGTTGTAACACAACTGCCTGCTTTTAAGACACTCGGACATTACACAGTTAATGAATCCACCAGAAAGCCATGGAGCGATGCATCAGAGAGCTCTCCGAACACAAGCGTCAGGCTGAGCTGGAGAAAGCACAGGGGCACAGCGGCACGAAGGCCGGTCACTGACACTAAGGTCATTCTTCAAACCCGAGTATGAGTATGAGGAGGCAGGGAGCAGTGACAGTTTAGTCTGAGGACAGAGGGGACATTATACCAATTTTCAAATTATTAAGTGTGCTTCCACTTGCTATACAATTTAACAAATATATTCAAATTAATAAACCAGGTGAAGCTAACCAGTATGCGAGGGGTTTTGTTCTAACGGACGACAGTATTTGAGGTAAAAGTCTGAGGAGTCAGTGTACTTGGTGGACTGCACAAGTGACCCCCTTAAGAGCGATAGGGAACTGATGACAGCTTCAGCCCCTGTGACTGTTGGACAACATCCACATATTTAAGACTTGCGATTTGTAAGAGGAACTCTCGATAGGAAGTAACTGTGTCTTGTCGTGTGTTTGCTTGGAGACGGCCTGATTTGCTATTGAATCCATTTGAGGAGCACGGTGTTAACAGGCGTGTTTTAAACGGTTCAAGATGTGAGCTACAACCTGCAAACCTACTGGTATCTACTGAAGCGCCATACCGCCCACTCCTAGTGGCTGCTGTGCTTCTGATTTTATTTTTGCACCCATTCAAAGCACTTGAGTTTTACGCTTTGCACTTCTCATGATATGCTCTTTTCACATTTGCTTAGCTGTAGCTGTCAAGCTGCCAAGTATACAATTAGCAACAGCATCTGTAGAAAAAGGTTTTATTAGCCAAAAGCATAAATATGTATTGTGAACAATTCATTAACAGACACAAATGTTTACAAAAACTACTTTTGGGAAAAAAGTAATACAAATGAGTACAAAAAGGCAACATTAAATAAAGCACATTTGGTATAAAAAAAGCATTATATACAAAACAAAACGGATTACTAGTTGCTGTATGACAGCTAGTGTAGAAATACTGTGTAGTGCCATATGACAATTGGAAATTCATTCAGAGACAGTATTGAGAATCTCGTTTGATTAAAGACAACACTGACGATTTTCCAAATTTCACTTTAGAACCACAAACAATGCTGAAAACATTGGGAGAAACGAGAACGGCAATTCACAGTTCAAACACAGTTGTATGATATTCTGCTCACCAGCACCTGAACACACCCGTTAGCTAAGAATCAGTCCACATCCATAGGACATACTTTGCTTGAAACTCAGTCCAAGTTAAATTACCACCTGAAAATATCTGGTCTTGTAGATTAAACATAAGAAACAGGCTTGCTAAAAAAAAAAAAAATCCAGTATATTCTATATCAGTACATTCACATTTAAATAGAGATAAGACTACTAAGTAAAGATGAAATGATGAAGCTTATCAAAGGAAACCTGCAGAGCCGGTCTGTGCCACCCAGTAATGTCAAGCCAAATGTCATATGGGTGCTTTCCAAAAAGAAAATTCAAAACACTGTTTTTACTGCACTTGCAATATGGGATTGGCTCCTCTCTAAATGCAAGGAAAAGACAAACAGTCTTAGTGGAATGACAGCCCAAAGACAATGGAGCAATACAATATGAACAGATGGCGTACCCTGACATTTCATTATCATTTTGAATATGGGACTAAAACCAGTACAACTGCTGATTCAGTTTGGGAACACTTGCACGTGTGTGTGTGTGTTAGCAATGAGTGCAATCAACTGACAGCACAAACACGTTTTCCAAGATCACTCAGATCAGTGGGTTAGAGAGGCAGTGGTTTGAAACGCTAATAAAACTGGTTCATCAGATATTTGTTTAGCAGCCAATCAGTGAACAGTTGGTCTGTCTCATGGAGACAAAGGCTTGTTTGTTGTTGAACTTCATACCAATTCAGTCATGGGGGCATAACAGCAACTACGACCCATCGCTAATTAAAACGTAGCGAGTTCTCCACGTAGTACTACTATTGAAAGTTGCAGTTATTTAAATAATTTGAAACTCTGCTCATCTCTGAGCAGCCCCATTTTATTCTGCCATCCAGTTTTCACAAATCATGACATTAACTGGGAGAACAAAGTGTAATGCTTGCAAAATGTTATTATATTATACACTGGAAAGTTAACACCACTGCATTAGAAAGGGCCGTGCCTCAACCTAAATAGGCTCCAACGTGGAGAGTGGTGCCGATGAGCTTTTAGGAGGCAGTTTAAGTAAAGATCACCCTGCCTTATACACCTCCATATTAATTTTCCACTGACAGTTATAAAGCTGAAATACCGGTCCTTCATTTTTATTCTTAAATAATTTACCTGTTTTTTTCCTTAAAATTCATCAAATTCAGCTTTGATAACTTGCTAGCTTGAAATTCAAATCAAAACGTGCAGTTATATTTGATTAAGTATCATTTTGTTTACCTCTCTCACCTTGTCTAAGGCATACTTGGAAATCATGTCCTGTTGGGTATGGAATGAGCATAACAAAACAAGCAGTACTGACATGGCTCGGGTGGGCGGTCACAGCAACGCCCCATGTGCTGACCAAAGGCTGCAGGAGACACGTATTGTTATTAGCCACCATCAACAGAATGGGAGTGGCAGGGGAGTCAATTGGCAGTAATTATCTAAATGCACAGCTGAAAGAAAAATGTACTGAAATTGAATTAGTGCTCCTATTGAAGGATACATTTAATTTGCCACAGGCCTGGCCAAATAAAGTATGCTTTAAAACATTTTTGGCTTAAAAGCTTAGAGAACATTAACTGAAAAAACACCAAGTGACAAAACAAAATCCTTTAAGAAAGACCTTTCACTGCCCAAACCTGCCCCCCACCATCACCCCTAAACCGTTGCAATTCTTCACTCTTCCACCACTTTCAACAAAATTTAAAAAATGCCAAGAGAAATCACAATGCTATATAGAAATAACAGTCCAATGTAATTTAGATCATTACTATTGCCATAAAACATTGTCTATATTATTATCTAAAACATTTGGCACGTACATACAGGCTGGTTTTCTAAGGAATATGTCATTTAAATCAAGATGAATAAGGAAAACAACAACATCAGAGGAAAAGAAAAGACTACAATACTGATTAAGCTTTGGGGCTCATCTTGCATTTCAACTGTCAGCTCACACTGCTAATTTTACCTCCTAGGAGAGATTCGTTGGTTATGTAGTTACTGACTATTGCTGACTCAAAGAGTGAAGAAGGAGGGCAGGTGAGAGTAATGGGAGACACTTCACCTGCTCACTCTTAGCTACAGCAACCAAATATCACCTAAATCTAACCATTTGCAGGCTTTTGTTGAGAAGCAGGCCTGACAACATGTAGCACTCTCCGACTCTCTAAAACAACAATGCAATTTAATATGTCATTAAAAAAAAGTGTGTGTTAAAAGGTGTGCAGTTCGGAGAACCATACGCAAAATGCAAATTTAGAAAGCCGTTTGTAAAGGAACTGGGGGGCAGTTACTGGGAATAGTGTACTTTTGGATGCTAATTTTGTCTAATTTTAAAGGGCAAACTACTTCAGGTAGAACTGAAATGCCAAACTGGACTTGCAGGTATCGGATGTAAAGTTACACATTATTCAGTTTAATGTTCGTTGATCAGTCAAACAGCAACAAAGCTTCTGTTTGCAAGAATGTCAGAAGTGATAATCATAATTGTGAAAACAGTCTGCAGTAGACTGGGTCACTACAGGTATGCCCAATGTATGAACAAAATTATGCTTTCATGTATAAGTAAACTATAATTGAACTGGATCCTATTGAAAAGCCCTTATTAAATGGAATGTCAAAATATGGAGTAACACCATTGTCACAGTTCATACTGTTTACAGAGGTTTGCTGTAAACTAAAGCTTACAATAGTCTGATTATTTGCTGGGTTAAAAAGTAAAAAAAGTAGGAGACTTTTTACATGTAATTCTAAAAATGATCATCTGGATGTGGTTACTCAGCTGCTCATGCCAAGACATGAAGCAGCAGCATGGCATAGACTCTGCTCTTTCTCAGTTTATTCCTTACCACTCCTTTCCCTTTATAAAACACATGGCGACAATGTCAAAAAGAAACCTTCAAATAAAACCCTTCCCAAGGTTTCTAGAAGTCACTTTGCCTTCGGGTGGGACAAGTTTTCTTCTTTTTTCCTGGAGAGGCAGAACTGACAGAATTACACATTGCTCACTCTTGTGGTTGCATCTGAGGTTATGGTAGCTGCTGTTGACATAACTGAAGGCCGTTCTCTTCTTACATATCTTGGCTTCCGTACTAAGATAACAAAAAATGACAAATCATAAGAACTGGCAGATAGACCAGAGTGATTTGTAAACACATAATAAAAATCCTAAGTACATGCTCAACAGGTTCTTAAGTTATAAGGCTTTAAAAATCTATTGCACGTACTCAGACAAATGAGTCAGTTACAGCGTAATGTGTAGTTACTGAAGTGTTCCATAGTGCAACAATTGCAGTTAGCCATTAAAAAGATGGACAAATCATTAAACAGAAGACATTTGATTTCTCTTTCCTTAGATAATTCTGTCAGTGTTTACCTTAGTTATTGTCAGTGGGGCTCACAAAGGTGGTGGGATCCAAAACTCTTACGTTCCCTGCCCTATTGCTGGTTAGTATGGCTAGTACACCTCATAAAGAGAGTTACCTGCAGCAATGGGGCAATTAAAACACTAAAATATTAAACTTTTTAAATAATAATTGTATTTAAGCACAACTAAAGAAACTATTCAGCCATTGTGAAAACTCTATTCCATTAAAGCAACACAGCTGTACATTTCCAATTTGCTCCATTTTAGATGTGCAGAAGCTCATTACTTCACTGAATTACTCTAATTCTCTTTGATGATTTAAACTATAGCAAGTTCACAATGTCACTGCTACTGGTGCACTATACCTATGGCTGATCACCTCTTCATTTTAGAATTGACCCTACTACTTGCATAAAATGCCTAAATTTAAGGCCTCATAATATCACATCCGCTAAACTATACAATAAAGTGTGAGGTGTCTAGGATTCTACAGTACTGTACAATACTTAACGGCAAATAGGAATTCAATGTATTATGTACACAAGATAATAAATCTGAAATAAACTGATTACACTATACATCAAAGCAATGTAGTATTTTATTTATTTATTTTTTTTTAAAAAGCCAGTGTCATTGTCCTCCTGCATGCTCATTGTACATTGCAAGTTCACAACGCCAATCAATATTCTGTTTTTTGGGGCAAGAAAAGGCAAAATGAACTTTACAACCAAGCCAAATGCTTTATAAAAAAAAAAAAAATACAATTGTTTTGAATAAATCATGCAGAGTCTCTTTTTTTGTTCAGAAGATGATAGAAATAGAACACCGTGTTTGATTAAGTAGAACTAATTAGTAATTCTACTGTTTCTCATTGGTAGACATTTGTTCTAATCCATTTTATGATGAGGCAGATCTAATTTTAGAATTTTGTGCCAATGTGGCATATTGATTTGTAGTAATTTTAAATTAAATTGGAATGAATAACCTTCAAGTTATTGTAGTAATATCACCAAATACCATGATGTATGCTGAAATGCAGCAATAAGTGAGAAAGCAAAAGTAACTTCTGTGTCCTGAGATAAATGGCCCCGGGTATGTACGTAAACACTTTCAGTGGCACAAGGGTAAGAGAAGCTAATTGTCAATCTACAAATCTCTCCTTCTCCCTGGACCATGCTATCAGAGGCGATTGTACTGTACATCAATGTTTTAAAATGATAATGTGACCCTTTGAGACACCACACAGACCTAATATATAGCACTGAAATACAAGATTTATCATATAATCCTTGTCATGTGATCTGGCTGCAGATGGAAAAATAGTACTGAGTCTGTTTCATTTAATTCTCAGCTCAAACCTCTCTACCAGTGACTATTACTAAACAAAGAAATATTTCTAAGCAAGTAGCTTTATAATCAAATAAATGCGTTAAGATAACTTACCTGATGAGGTTGGGGTAGGAATCATTGCTGCCTGCAAAGAAAACAAATGAGTGTTAAATTGCTCACATATACCGTTTACTCCATTCTTGTACCTATTACAAGAAACTTTGACAACAGGCTTAAGAATATCTCTTCCATAGTGTGTACTTAGGCATGTAAACTTCATTCTGTCTTTTTGCTGACATGCCATGTTTATTATTTAGTACTGTGAGACAAACATAATCAAAACACAGATGCCAGTATAAAACAAACATTACAATTTAAACCTAAAACACAAAATACTGGAAGAATATCAATGGAGTACATCTGGATAAAAAAAATGACGGAGAGCACAACATCTTTATTTCGCCTTATACAATTTCTTGTATTAGGAATTTGTTAGTTTTCGCATACCCCTTGGGGTCAGAGCGCAGGGTCAGCCATTGTACAGCACCCTTGGAGCAATTACAGGTTAAAGGTCTTGCTAAAGGGCCCAGCTGAGTAGGATCTCTTTTGGCAGTGATGGGGATTCAAACCGGCAACCTTCTGGATACCAGCACAGATCCTTAGCCTCAGAGCCACCACTCTGCCTGTCAACATCAACCTTGGGGAAAAATATGTTGCAGAACTGACAGTAAATGTTTCCATTCAATCATTTATTCATTCATTTGCTTAACCCACTTCTTTCAGGACAGGTCAATGGCTAGTTGAACCCTGAAAGAGGGTGCTAATTGCCAGTACTCATTTCTAGCCTTTGCTTCTCACAGCAGAAATACCTAACACCTAATACTGCTTCCAAGCAAAATGGTTATGTATACACACATTAAGGGGTAAACAAAATTTGGAATAGTTTAAAAGTACTTGGACAAATCTACTTAAGGGATATCCAACAAAAATTTAACTGCTAAAACAGGCTCCTCACAATGTCAGCCATCTAAAAAATAAATATTGAACAAAACTCATATTAAGGCTACATTTGTGTCATTCATTGAAAAAGGAAAATGCCTTGTATATCATTCCTAATAACACTGGTAGCTGAGAGTAGTAATTTATTTAATACATTATTGAAATATGATCCACGTTTAGGCAAAACATTTACTATAAAAATCAGTCAGAACATAAGGATTAATAAAATCATTTTAGAGTCAACATACCATTTCACTGGGTTGCAGTATGGAGGCTGCAAAGAAATGTAAAGCCATAAATTCACAATGTTCAGTATAGCAAAGCGTCATTTAGAATTTTTTCTTTAAAAAGTACCAACTTTGGTCAAGGGCAAAGAGTTCATTTTTCACATTCTTAATGATCACTAATTAACAGAGTAAAATGAAGCAAACCATTGCAGCATGTTGTTCTTTGCAAGAAGAAATTAATTTAGTTTGACATGCAATTAAAATACAACTGCATATACTCTTCAAATAATTTTATTGAATTTAAATTGTGAAAGAGACAAGGGATCTTTAAGAACAGTGAGGTAAACTTTGCTAACATTTAATTAGCACTCTCTCAACATCACAGTTACTTAATTATATTCTGGTATCACAATTAACATATTATTCAAGTAGTCAGTTTTCTTTAAACCCAGAGTCTATATTTGTATTTTCTATTAAATAAAATTAAATTCTCTATTTTAAATATTCTTGTTTATCAAGGTGCTGAGAGTGGTGACATGTTTCATTTTAATCAGATATGAAAATAAAAACTTCACTGTACTCTGTATATCTGACAGTGCAACTATACTACCACCATCACAACTATTGCCACTACGACTTGCACAACTATTGTGGCCCGGCTTCTTATTTAACTCATTTTTAAATTAATGTGTATACTGAATTGAAATTCTTGTTTAATTTCTTGTTTGGATTTCTTACATCAGCAGATTACCTCTTTTACTGTATTTACTGGACCTTCAGGCAAGTTTAAGAGGAAGGAGCACCTGTAGTCTACTAATTATATCTGAATTAGGGTCATCTGTTGGCATCACAACTCCCATCCTAACACACTCCCAGCCCATCACCACCTCAGCAGCACTACAGAGTGGGGTAGAGATCAAGATGTCTCATTCTGCACAGGACCCACCTTCTGAGAAAGGGAGTGTTTCTGCTGGATGTTCAAGCAGGACATATATATTCATTTTCCTGAATTTGACACTGTCCAAAATGTTAAAAATACACATACCAACATTCTGTCATTATTCAAGATAAGAACCCGTTTGGAATAAAAACAATTTAAAAAGTCATTATGATTACCTCTTGGGAATAAAACATTCCAAAGTAGCTAGTAATCTAAATAACCTAAACAACAAGAGTAGTATGTACCTTATCTACTCTATTCAGTGCTATATTATTACGTATGATTAAATAAACAAATACTTGATTTAGAAGATCGTTTCAAATGATTCATGTAGTTAATAACATGTATCCTTCTACTATACAGTGAATGAAAAAAAAAAAAAGCAGTATAACACACTACAAACCGAGTACTACACTTTTGAAAGACAGAAGTAAATCCTACTCTAAGCAATATAGTGAAGACTGTTTTGTTAAACAGAAATATTCAAGTTTACTCATTTAGGTAACACGTTCACTTTAAATTCTATTATTATCAGTCAGGTGCCAGTTCAAATAAGACATAAGGTCAGTTTATGTCAGTTTATGTGTCTTGAGGCAGCACAGTGGGAAAACAGTTAGCAGTGAGACCTCTAAGCTTCGGATGCCACAGTTCAATTCAGTGGCTGGTCACTACCTGTGTGGAATTTGCATGTATGCCTTGTGTCAATGTGGTTTTTACTAGGTACTCTCTTCCCAAAGATGTCCTTTTTTCAGTTAACTGAAGTCTAAACTGGCCTGGTATACAAGTATTGCACAAATAAATGTTGTGTGATGGCATGTCACACATCCAGGGTTGGAATTGTGCCTTACGCTAAAAAGGGCTCAGGATCTCTGTGACACTGAAATGGAAACAGTGAACACGAAAAATGAATGAAACGTTGTTTTTGCTAAATGCAAAGATTAGTACCTACAAAATAAATAACAGTCAAATTTTACAATAAAGCTAAGTGTAACTAATTACCACTTGTGTAAACTTACAGTGTTTATTGTATTTGAATACATTGAAATGTAGAGTGTTTCTTGTGGTGAAAAATGCCTAATGTAACTAACTGATGTCACCTTTACATTGCATACTCATTCTTGCTTTACATCTGAATGGAGCTGGTCAATCAGAATTGGTCGTTTTTAAACTACAAACATCTCATTTGTTGCAGCTCTCTTTGGTAAGAAGACTGGTCACTACTGATAGCTGGTGTGGGGCACAAAAAAGCTAAAACCCCCTATTATGCTAAATGTTCATGAACCTAAAGTAATATATAGTGAATCTTCCATTAATTATAAAAACATCAAAACACTGTGATATAGCAGCCAATATGCCTTACGTGGCTTCATCACTGCTTATGATATTTATCCTCCAATTTCTGAACGTTATTTAATGATTAACTTGACTGGTTTGAGCCAATAATTACAGACATAATAAAGCAAGAACAAAACCACAATTTTGGAAAAAGGCAAAAAGATTAAATAAAAAGTATAAACTGAACAATGCATAATTGTCTGCTCACCAAACAATGACCTTATAAAAACAACCAGTCACTTGTTGAACACTGATGTACTATATACTTGGAAATATGTATTTGAAAGAAAGAGCACAATACCGCACATGCAGAACCAGTCGTTTACAACAAATATACAATGTTGCCAATGACTACTAAAAATGTTCCCATAAAACTCTATAAAAAGGTATTTTCCATAGTGTATAACCATAGAATGTTTCTGGCAAGTGAACAAAGCCAAAAATAAATACCAAATCCAGAAATTAGCTTCCAATTAAGATATTAATGGACAGATAAAACATCATTAAGACTGCCCACCAGAAATCAGTTTCATAACCACTGCTTCACCCCACACTATGAACAGAGCAATCACAAGTTAAAAAAAGAAAGGCACACCTTTGTTTCTTCTGTAGAAGATGCTGGGAAGTTTGTTGGACCGTTTGAGGTAGAAAAAAGATGCCACAGAGAGAATAAGAAATAAGCTAATGAATAAGGTCCCAAACAGCAATGAAGCTACCACTCCTGGGCCGCCTAGAAAAGAAATAATCATTCGGGATACAATCTAATAAGAATTCCACTGACCAAACTTAACCAAAATAGTTCACAACCAAGTTTTCATAATGTGAAGCTTCCAAATCTTCTATATTTGCTTCTAAAGTAACTTAAGTTCTTCCAGAAAATGTTCTTGTTATAAATAAAAGCAGAACTTGGTCATATTACCACAAAAAGTACAGCTTAATTGTAACAAAAGATAACAAATCTGCTGCAGAGGGCATTTTCTCTAGCTAAGGACAGCTTCCCAGGCAAAACAAGACTAAGCCTTGAGAGATACATTGAAAGAGCATCATTCAGCAACTATCATTTTTATAACTCAACAAGCTGCTGATTGACTTCATTTGCCAACACAGAATAATAAAGCCCTTGTAATTGGAGTGAGTACTGCTAAACAAATACAGAAACAAAGATGACCTACAAATTGCAAAGGAACACTTCACAGGGAAAAAAAATTCTTCTTACCAATTTTTGGCTGTGGTGGTGCTGTAGTACTTGCATTTGATGGAAAATAAGTTTCATTTGAATAAACTGTAGAAGAAAAACTTAATTTAAACATATGTTATTAACTGGTTTAACCCTTTGCTACTACAAAAAAATATACTTCACAAGCAAATCCAGAACAAAAATATATAGTACTTGGGACTCTGTGTAATTGTGGCAGCCAGGTTATGAAATTACTCAGAAAAAAAAGCTCTCTTGTACTGGACTGTATTTCAGCAAGAGTGGAAAAAGCAAAACATAGCTACATTTTAAGAAGATAAAAAACAGCCACAAACATTAATTTTGGAGAAGCTTACCACAGCTTATGTTGTACAGTAAATTGGATGGCGACTCAGGTTTGCACCGCACACATGTAGTTGTGCCATTCTCAAAGCGCAGCTGATAACAATCTGACAAACAGAAATAAATGCAACTTAAAATATGCTCTATGAAACTGTAATACATAAAAATTATGCTTAAGGAATAAATGATATTCAGGGCAAGAAATTACTGAATTGTTCAAGAATGTTTTTATTCAGAACATAAGATAAATAACATTCTGAAACCTGCCTAATAAAATTCAAGGGCACAATGTAGGAACCAGCCTTGGATAGGGTAGCAGACTATCATTCACAAATACAACAGGTCAAATTATAGTGGTCAATTAAATTAACAAACTACTTAGGAAGTGGAAAGAAACCTAAAATGTGCAAAGTGAGTGGATGCTGAAGTGGAAACCAGGATGATGAATACTCTAATCAGGAGTTCTAACCACTGTGCTACCATCAGTCTTTATTCAGATAAAGTAATAGGTATTTGAGCCGCACTTTATGGAGAACTGTGCTGCACATTAAACGTCTACAGTACACAGAAAAAACTTAATCAAGGTGTGAATATGGTGAAACTGAAGCATAGTAATTGTTAATTTTACTGGAGGCCAATGGATTAAGAAAAGTTAAATACTTTATTAAAACAAACTGCAAAAATAATTCAAATTAAGGTTTGTTCTTTGATTCTAATAAAATAATGACCACTTCCGGAAAAGTGAAATGAATCTAAAATTTCAACATCCAAACAATGATTCTAAATGATCAATATACCTTGACAATATTAAATTTTAAAGTTCAAAAGGTAACAGGTACAGTCTTCTAATATTTCCAGAAATCTAAGCATGAATTGCACACCAATCCCCCCCTCTAACCATTTACTAATATTATAGTTATGGGTAGTCAAAGCTTATCTTGACACTCAAGACAGAAGCCAACCCTGGGATTTCAGTTCACTGCAGAGCAACCTTACCATACCTGGCCAGTTCACAATCATTGATGAACTTACTGTAAATGCATGTCTTTAGGATATGAAGGGAAAGCAGAATAGATGGAGAAAACCCATGAAAACATGGAGATAAAACAACTATGCAGACAATGACAGGGCCAAAACTAGACCAAAGTCCCTGGGGCTGTAAGGCAGCAGTGCACCACCATTCTGCCCCATTTCAAGAACAGATAGGCATGGATATGGCACAAACTCTGTCTTCCAAATCGCTCTTTACATTTTTAAAACCTACGAGTTTGTCACCCTCTCTAGTTTTAATGAATGTGCAGATCATAGAGTATTCTGCCGATTCAAGAACATTTCTAACTAATCCACTTAACCATACAATAAGTGTGCTCTGTGGGGATTTGTTTTTTTAAAGTTATTCAAGAATAATCTAAAAATCAACATTACATAAATGACTAAATAATAAATATTTGCCAAAAAATAATCAATAACACAGAATACACCAGCCAGGTTTTAATCTTTGTAACCTTTATAGAACTTCAGTTAACCACTAACTTGGGGAACACTCCCTCCCAGACTATTAAATCAGAAGACTCTCCCACAAATACTGCTTTGCAAACTTTAAAAAAAATAAATAATGTACTGAAGTGGGAATAAACTAGTTCACAGTGCAGAAGATGCTTTCATATATAACCAAGTAAAACGTCAGACTCGTCATCGTAATTGAGTAAAATTGAGACCCTTAAACTGTAATCCATGAAAGACCGAGACTATATTGCACAATACAATCAATGAAAGAGCTGATAGCTAAAACTAGCATTCTACAAATGTTTAGTATAAAGAGCCTGCAAGTGACGATGCAGACGGAGACCATATTGAGCTATGAGATTATGCTGCCAATAAAGTCAAGACAAATGACTTTCATTTCAATTTTCACAACCACAGTGATTGGCTAACTATGTAATCATTGTGACTGAACCAAAACACACTTTAGTTTGTTTAAACGACACACTTGCCTCTCCTTTACACCCAAGTCAGTGTAATGAAGGGGTCATAGGTAAAGCACAACTGACTATATAAGGACTCAGTACTGCAGTTGGTCTTTATAATTTTTATTATAAGACTAGCAAAATACCCGCGCTTCGCAGCGGCGAAGTACTGCCTTAAAATTTTTATTAAGAAGACAATTAAACCTTTTTAAAACTGAGGGAAAATATACCAATAATTATTTGTTAAGGATCTCTTTGTATACCACATTTTGAGTTCGGCCCTCCGGTTGTAATATGACCAAGCTGTAGCTGTGCGCTGAGCTTACTCTTGAGCATGCAACGTACAGTTGGCCATGTGAACAGTAATCTTGTTTCAAATCTCACAGCTTGGATTGCTGCTGTCATAATCGGTTTGAGTTTCATTGTTTATTTCAATTACGACAGTATTTGTAGGACTTGTGTTGAAGTGACATTCGGCATCTGTCAGGCGTTGTAAGTATACAACCAGTTTCATTGATAACTTCACATCCAGCTTTTGAGAGTTTAAACATTTCTAAACATCAAAGTGTCCACTACTGAAATCGTCACCTGTGAATCTAAGATGTTTAAGAGGCATTGGCGGTTGTCCAAAGGTGTAAAATATTTGCCCATTTTGGTACACTTAAGCAGTTCACTCTTCTAGTGCTCCTGTGTAGTATAATTATCTCCTGTACCGTCATCAGTCCACACCTTGAACCTGTCCCAGTCATTCAATACATAAGACACAATGTTCCTCCGGATATCAAGAGTGAGCCTGATATGGCCGTGCAATATGTAACAAAGAGAATGAAAAAGGCAGGTGCCATCTCCGGGCATGGAAACCACTTGGTAAGTGACAGTTCTTTGATCGATGGTGATCACCTCGATAGACAAGTTAATGGGGGTACGGTTGGAATGATAAAGGAAATGGGTACCTGAACAATGTAAAGTAAGTCTAAAATACCTACACAATAACTATAATCGTAATAAATGAACAATAAATCAGCGGAGAAGCCGTGGATTAAATAAAAAGGCTGTAGTTATCAGCAGGGGAGACGTGAATACCGTGGCGAAGCAAGGAAGGGAATGTAGAGACTGGAGTGACAGACGGCCTTATATAGGCAGGCAGCCAACAACGTGGGAGGCGTTGGGATGGGGGACCCAACGCCGCCTCACACGGTGACCGAGCTGCAGGCTATGGACGTATATATATACGTAAGTAGGATTCAGTTAGCGTTGGGAACCCGCGTACCAAATTTCTTGAAGATGGGCCCATAAGTAACAAAGGCCGTTGAAAAGTTCAATATGACGGCCGACAGTGGCGTCATACCACCGAAATAAGTACGTACATCGGTTTTGGTTAACGTAGGGAAGCCACCAACCAAATTTCTTGAAGATGGGGTCAGCCTTCTACCTACACGGGAAGTTGGAAAATTAGTGACGTTGGAAAGTTCAATATGGCGGCCGACCATATTGGTGGCGTCATACCATCGAAATAAGTACCTACATCGGTTTCGGTTAGTGCAGGGAATCCGCCTACCAAATTTCGTGAAGATGGGGCCATAAATAAGAAAGTTCAACATGGCGGACGTTGTCGACCGTTATGACCGTTACGTGTAGAATTTCAAAATGAAACCTGCTTAACTTTTGTAAGTAAGCTGTAAGGAATGAGCCTGCCAAATTGCAGCCTTCTACCTAGACGGGAAGTCGGAGAATTAGTGATGAGTGAGTGAGTGAGTGAGTGAGTGAGTGAGTCAGTCAGTCAGTCAGTGAGGGCTTTGCCTTTTATTAGTATAGATTTCCAAGATTATGGTGAACATGTAAATTGTAGAATGGTAGGCAGCATACTGGCAGAAGGCAACATCAGTGTTAATCCAATTTTGGGTCATGGGGCCTGAAGCTTTCCAGCAGGTGAAAGACACAGATTAAGTATGCTTGGCTTGCACATATGAATACTTGCATAGCGAGCAGATGGAAAAATATTAAAATAAAGAAATCACCAATTTGCAAATATTCGTTATATAATATGGCTCATTATGCAGAATTTCCTGTATGGATGACAACATACATCAGTGGATGAGTAACCTTACCCAGCATCCTAACTCTGCCTTTGCCATTAACTTGTAGCAGTGCTACAACTAGAGCTCCATTTTCTAGCAGCCCAAGGGGATTACCCTCATAGGATGACAGAAATGAAAGTAGGGGCTGCTGGGGAAGAAACAGGCCAGCGGGAAAGTTGAAAAGGGGAGCCAGACGGAGCAACAGGAGATCGGTGTTTTTGTGTATCCTATCCAACGTGTCAACTGAAAAGTTAATTGTGCCCTGGATCGTTTCCCATTAGGATGAATGGACTGTCTCATGTCTGCCTGTTGTGCATACAGTGGTAGATTCATCGTCGTCTGTCTTCAAAAGGAGCGCTCCTGCAAATCTCACCCCTCGCTGCTCAGGACGGTAGTTAAAGTACACATTTATTCATTTTCTACAGAAGCTGTTCTCAAGATTGTCATCTTCATACCATCATTTCATTTCATCAGTTGCCATTTTCATGGACTGTGTGTGGTTTTTGTTAGTGGTTTGTTATTGTTTAATTCGTGTTTATTGTACATCACAGTAAGGGGAACTGGGGAGGGATAATTGTACTTTGCCTATGTATTTTATTTATTATTGTTTAATACATTCTTTGTTTTTATTACCGGTTGCTTTTTTGTCTCTGTGAGGGAGTGCAGGTCAGGCCAAGGAATCTTTACCAAAAAAATAAATAAATCACCGTCTCATCAACGATGTGAATCTTAGTGGCACTGGACCAATACAAATATTTGTGCTTTTAAAATACTGCATGCTCCATACCTGTCTGAATACAATGTACATGCAGTTTATGCAAAAATTGTATTCTATGTTTGTTGTTAATGTGGCGTTTTCACATTCTTTCTGTGTCCAAGTGGTTCTCCCTCTGGGTACTGCAGTATTCCCTTACACATCCCTAAAGACCATGCAAATTAAGAAATGTTCAATGTGTAACTACACAAAACAAACTCCAAACATAATTAAAATGAAAAATTGGAATACTTTTTTCTATTTGTTATTAAATTTGTATAATAATTTGATCCCTCCATTGTGGAGTCTTTACTTTTATAAAGCTGAAAAACTAATAGTCTTAAAAGGCCTTACAATTAGCTTCCACCAGTGAATCATTAAAATAAATCCCACATTGGGACAAAAGCCCCACACTTAACAGATCATTCAGGTTGTGCATTTTAAGGAAAGCTGTGAAAATGAAAACTAAAAAGAACTCTAATGAAATTGAAGATAAAATACAAATTCATAAATTAGGAAAATGGTACCCAACAAGATCCAAGTAACTGGACATCCCTGTGGGCACTGTTGGTTCAAATATGAGGAATCAGAAGCCACACCAAACCACCTGCTACTTTGAAAAGGCTGTCCCTCAAAATTCTGTGTACAAGTAATGATTCTTGTGAGAGAAGCCACAGGGAGGAAAGTTATCACTTTGAAGGAGCTAAAATGTTCAGATGCTGAGACTAAACCTACAGGGAAATATGGTTTACATTAGCAGGGACTGAGTACCTGGTTAAAATAATTAAAAATAGAAGAAAGAATGGAAGGTAAAAAATACAAGAAAATACTTCAAGATATTCAGGTTTTAACAGACTGAATCAGATGCATGGGCAAAAATTAATCTTTCAGCAGGACAATGATCCCAAACACAAGGTCAAAATAACCTCGGAGTGGCTCAAAAACATAAAAGTGAATATCTTACAATGGCCCAGTCAAAGCTCAGTTTTCAATCCAATTGAGACTTAAAATAAATAAATAAATAAATAAATAAAAATGACAGTGTACAAGCTTCACCCAACCAACATGTAACACCCACAGCAACCTGCTTGGAAGGAGAGGCCATAATCACTCCAGAACAAGGTGCAAAGCTGGGCTTTTATATCTTGCCTGAAGGGGGGCCCTGAGCTGCCTTGAAAGCCTGCATATTGCAATCAAGTTAGCCAATAAAATGTGGCATTTTGCTTGACTTCTCATTCTATTCTATCATTATCATGAAAGACTTAAAGCTGCTAGAACAGGTGTCTCTGCAAAATAATGAGTGTACGTAATACCTATGCAGAAAGCAGGAGTATTCAGTTCACATTTCTTTTTAAAATTATTCTAACATAAAACAATAAAATTAAAAAAAAAATGTATTTTCTTGACTTCCTATATTATTAAAATTTTCCAACCAAAATTAGCGATTAGGTAAACTGGAACTGAGTGATCCTTTACAGATCCTTTGTGGTCTGCCAGGTGATTTTCTCAACACCTTTGGAGTCATTTTGGCAGGTCAGTCGCTTATGGGAAGATTCAACACTGTTTTTCCATTTGCAGATTATAACTCTCACTATGGTCCAGTGGAGTACCATTAGCTTTATACCTCTTTCCAGACTAATAGATAAACATTTTTTTTTGTTTCAGGAATGTCCTTTTCTTTGGACATTACATGCTTGAATCTTTGTTAGCATGTGGACTCAAATTGTATGTGCTAAAATAAGTAAGGTTTACAGTGTTTACTTTTTCACACAGTAAAATTGGTTTTAAATAACTTTTTTTACTAGACAAATAAAATAAGTTTAAAAAAAAAAAAAAAAAAAAACACAAAAAAAAAACCCTACGGGCTATTTGTTCTTTATCTAATACTACATTTTGGCTGATGCTCTAAAAACATTCAGTATTAAAAAAATCTGCAATAACAGAGGAGAAAAGGAAGGTGGGAGGTTTTTCTTGGCACCATACATAAGTGTGGTGTGTTGATGCATTAATGACCCATGCAATTAAATCAGTAATACTGTACCTGGCCTGCAAGTTGCATTAAATGGGCAACTTCCATTTATATCCAGTTCATCTACACAGCAATCCAAATGAAGAAGGGGAGCACCCTAAAATAAAGGAAAAAAATTATTACTTGGCATGGAGAGAGCTGTGTACTGCAATACGCTAGTTTAAGTATATACACACTACAGAACACCACAATTTCTATTAAGAGTAATACATTCAAATGGAATGGTTATTACCTTTAAAAAAACCTATATAAAATCGAATTTATTTTAATAAAATGAAAGTATATAAAACAAACATAGTAAATACTTTATCATGGGATTAAATATTATGTTCAGTATGTGAAAAGCTAATGTTAGCAGGTTGCCACCAGGAGGACATGAAGCAATGGAAGGATATACTATAAAAGTACTAAAGAGTGAGAAAAACAAGAAAACCCCTACTGACAATAAAAAAGCATCACTACATCCAAATAAACTTGAGCGGGTCCACAGCTCATGTCAAGAAGACCACTTTTTGACATAAATAAATCGCCGCACTTGCAGCTTAGCGAGGGGGCGTGGTGTGTGTGGCCGAGATGTTCCCGGGGAACTCATGATGCGGGCAGTTCTCACTTAAGTGCACAGGTGAGGAGTTGTCCGCATTCGTAGTTGTTCCTGGGAACTGCCGATTGCCACAGCTGATCCACGTCCCTGTGATAAACAGAAGCGAGAAGCGGCTAGCAGGGGAAGATGAGGAAAAGCAAAGAAAGAAAAGTTGATGGAGGTTAAGGTGGCAAGAGAAGCAGGCAGGAAGCAGTGAGAGGATAGCCGGTGCGAGCAAGCGAGCGCAGGCAGCTGGACAGTGAGCCCTAGCGGGGTATTTTGGCCGACACCTAGGGCAGTTGGTAGTGGTCGCTCCCACTGAGCATTGTGAGGAGCGGAAGTGACCGGAAGAAGGATGGCTCGCTGCAGAAGACAGCGGGAGTCGGGAGGCTTGGGAGGTTGGATTCCCCATCGTGAGCATCCTGACCATTAGGGGAACCCAAGTCGCAGTCTGGAGAGTGCTGAACCGAAGCCAGGGACCGGGAAGCCTCCAGATCAGAAGGTGGAATGAAGCTCAGCTGCAGGAAGGGTGGCTCCCCTGGTGCATAGCCTGGACGGGAGAAGCAGGGGAGTCACCAGCAGAAAGGCACCGGGCTGATTTTAAAAGGACAGCTTCCAGCCATTGTTTTAACCTCATTTTTAAAGGATTTATTGTTTTTTTTTTTTTTTAACCTCCACCAATCACTCGTTTTTATGGACTATTTATTTGAAGATGTTTAAAGCACTGCACTATTTATTTGAATACTTGTTTTGTTGGCTTTAAGTAAAAGCACTTTGCACTTTTTGCACCACCCCCTTGCTTCATTGTTTGTGCCTCAGTGACTAGCTCATCTGTGACATTATCGACGGTGTAAGGGCTCCCAGAAGGCAGATGGGAGAATGGAGCGAACCCGCATCGTCACACAATTTAGATTTATAGGTTTACATTTAACTACAACAGTCTTACTTCCACCTACGAGCCTGTAACTGTAAGCAGCATATACATGTATATATATATATATATAAATAAATAAAAATACACACACACACACTGTCATGCATAATCATCAAAGGACTTCCTCTCAGGCTCAATTGAGGTGTCTAATAACCTTCTAGGACAAGAGGGGGCATTATAGCTAACATTGTTATCTTCTTCTTTCACCAGAGTGCTGAGAAGCCACCCAGTAAGGGCAACTGAATCCACCCTTTCCAGTTCAGCCACCATAAAAACCTGGAAGTCCCAAAAAGAGTCCTCATTACTGGCACAATTCGCCCACTGGATGGAGCTCCGCTAGCCTTGCTCTCTAGCCCTACAACCTTACTTTTGTGGCCTTGTGTAACTGATACAAAGGGGAATACACCAAAGAGAGTTTTCTGCTGTTTTTGTTTTGTTTGGTCTTCAGGCAATAAACAGGATGACCTAGATGGTGCCCCAAATTTAGTAGTGGGGGCTGTCATTCAGGGGCACTTGGCCACAACACATTATTTGTATATACAGATACAGACAGACAGAGATTTTGTAAACTTTTAGTTTCCCCTTAGGGACAAACAAAGCATATCTGTCTATCCATGCATCCTTCCAGCCCAGTCTGGGCCTTCATGAGCCACAAACATGACTGTTCTAGAAGAAATTCTGCAAAGCAAGAGAGCCAGAAAGTCTGAATGTAGAGTACAATACAATTTATTTTTGGATAGCCCAAAATCACATAAGAAGTGCCGCATTGGGCTTTAACAGGCCCTGCCTCTTGACAGCACCCCAGCCTCGACTCTCTAAGAAGATGAGGAAAAACTCTCAAAAAAACCCTTGTAGGGGAAAAAACTGAAGAAACCTCGGGAAAGGCAGTTCAAAGAGAGACCCCTTTCCAGGTAGGCTGGGCATGCAGTGGGTGTCAAAAAGAAGGGGGTCAATACAATATAATACACAGAACAAATCCTCAGTACAATATAAAAATAAAAATTTTACGGACCAGAATTTAACAGTAGATGATATCACATAATATGATTTGGAGTTGTTTAGAGTCCTGGAGACCTCAGCCATCAAGCTGCCTCCCCCATTTGGCCATTCCAAAGCTGAAACAGCGCTGGGACAGCCAATACGATGAAAGGACCCCTCTACCCCATGATTCCTCAAATTCTCCATCAGGGATGACTTTATCTTAGGCAGGCAAAACAACATGGCAAGTGGGCAGTGGCACCATGTGCCACATTTGAGTACTGAGAAGAGAAACAGAATAGGTGAGGGTTAGTAACAAATTATAATTATCATGTTACTTATGTTTTAGTGCTAATGACTAACAATAGAGATGCAGTCTGTACAGTTAATCAGCAACTCTAGTCAGGGTGTGCTAAACTGAAGTAATGAGTCTTCATTCGGGATTTAAAAGCGGAGACCGAAGGGGCATCTCTTATAGTAGCAGGCAGACCATTCCACAGTTTAGGGGCCCTGTAACTAAAAACGCGACCTCCCACTGTTATTTTATTAATCCTTGGAATCATAAGCAGACCGGCATCTTGAGATCTTAATGTGCGCTCTGGTTTGTAAGTCATGATAAGTTCAGACAAGTAAGCCGGACCTTGGCCATTTAATGCTTTATATGTTAAGGAGGATTTTGAAATCTGCCCTAAACTTAACCGGGAGCCAGTGTAAGGATTTAAGAACTGGAGTTATATGTTCATACTTTCTTGTTCTTGTAATAATTCTTGCAGCAGCATTTTGGAATAACTGGAGGCTGTATAGAGAACAGTTTGAACAGCCAGTGAACACCGCATTGCAGTAGTCAATCCTACTAGAAATAAATGCATGAATTAATTTTTCAGAATCATGTTTATTTAGAAAGCGCCTTAATTTCCCTACATTTTTAAGATGGAAGAAACATGATTTGGACAACTTTGTAATATGCGCTTTAAATGACATGCTAGAGTCAAACATAACTCCTAGATTGCAGGCTGATTGAGTAAAATTAATGTTGATTCCAACTGAGTTAAATGATGATAAAATATTGTTGTGATCAGCGTCATTCCCTCCAACAAATAACATCTGTTTTATCTGTGTTTAAAGACAAGTAGTTCTCATCCATCCACTCCTTTAACACAACTAATTAAAGGCAACATCGGAGAAACTTCATTTGATCTAAATGAAAGGTATAACTGGGTGACATCTGTATACGAGTGAAAATTAACATGATATTTCCTAATGAGAGATCCCAGTGAAAGCCTGTAAAGTGAAAACAGTAAAGGTCCCAGTACTGAGCCCTCACCAAGGTTTCGAAAGGACCGTAGAACACGTACACCCAACTATGACTGGTAGCTTTTGGATAACAACCAGGGTAAATGTGTCACAAGCTAATGTGGCTACTTATTTTATATCCCCAGTGACAAACATCTGAGGGGTGTAGTCCCACTGTGGCATATTCAGTGACACAGTGAGGTACTAACAGTTGAAGTGGAAGTCTCACTGGGGCCACAAGTTTGTCTTCTATCGTTTTTTGTTGCATACTTCATGATCTCTCATGATTGTTCTTAAATTCTGTTCATTTTTGCATAGTGCTCACCACTAAATCAAGGCACAGAGCGCTGTGACAAGTTCTCAGATTAAATGCCAAGTATAAATTTTACAAATTACTAAATCCAGTACGCATAAAGAGTCAGTCAGTCATTAAAGAAACAGATTTGTTCAAATAACAAAAGATGAAGTAGAAACTGATCAACATACAATACAGGAGAACCAACAACATCCATCCATCCATCATCTAACCCGTTATATCCTAACTACAGGGTCACGGGGGGTCTGCTGGAGCCAATTCCAGCCAACACAGGGCATAAGGCAGGAAACAAACCCTAGGCAGGGTGCCAGCCCACCACAGACCAACAACATTTGTCCATTAATTAATTGTTGAATTATAGCCAGTTCTAGTTGTTGTTGCTATCAATACTGTACTCTAGTTTTTTAATTCTATTTTTCTGGCCATTTTAGAAGGCACATTAAAGATTCTCTCCTGTGACAAAGTTTTTATTTGAGAATTAAACTGAAAACAGATTTAAAGAAATCAGCATATGGCTTAAAATAAATCTAGGAACACAAGATCTGTACTGCATTAGGTCTTTATTAATGCAGACATACTGGATTAAGTGGCTTAATGATGAACAAGCACATACAAAATGACTGAGACATTATCAATGCAACAGTTGAGCCTCGTCTGTGCAAGAAGGTCCTGGTAGGAATGAAGAACTGAATCAAACAGAAGCTAAGGTTTTCATACAATTCAAAAATACATGGAGCCAATAGTTTGCTCCATCTACTAACCAAAAAGTACAAAACAGGACAAACAACTGCAACATCTTATCTATGAACACAGCTACATAAATAACAGCACAAAACAATGTCAAACAAACATGGAAACATGGATTTAGACTTAAGCAACACTCTTATGAAATTAAGAATTAAAGTATATACTATTTATCTGTGTTTAATAAAGATATTTAAAAAAATCAAGCTTGGACAATTATTTGTTGTAAGATTTCTAATCAGCAACAGCTGTAGAGGGTAATGGATGCATTGATTCATTAGTTTTCTGATCCTATGTTTTCTACTACAGGGTCACAGTACAGAAAATATAAAAAAAATGCTGCTATTAAAAAGGCACTATAAACAGGACATGTGTTTGGTGGAGATACTGTAGTACAAAGCACCTATTCTACATACTAATTGAATGTCAAAAATGTACTGATAAAGAAAATACCTGAAAATAGTAAGTGTCTGGAATCTGTGAGCATACAAAATACAGACAAATATATTTACAGAAATCCTAAAGCTCATTTAGGCTTTAGTGTTTCATCTGAATAAATTCATTTTGTCATACACCAACAAATAAACACACAGAAACCTCACACCTGAGGATATGCTACCACAGAAACTCATTCTGACGCTGCAGGAGGATCACAAATAAGAAAAATAAACAGAGGAAACACATGCAGAATCTATAAATAAGGTCCCATTTGTCTCTCTACGACACAGCTAAAAAAAGAAAGCAAGCCTTAAGTGCACAAACGTTAAAAAATAAAAACAAAGTGCCAAATGGGAGCAGAATAATATCAAATACAGTATTTGTTTACAGAAGATTACTCCAATCCATATGGGAAGGTTGCATATAACTAACTTTCCAAAGAATCATTTTATATAGGGTGGTCCAGATCTAATTATGCAATTTTCATTACGCTATAACTTATTAAGTTTATTACATAGAAAATCTCCCGAAAAATCTCAGACCATCGAGAAGTGTGCAAACTGACGACATGAAGAATCGTCTTCGTGCCGAACTGGAATTGTCCCCGCGTAAATCAAAGTCATCCAGACGATCTGGATCTGCATAATTAGATCTGGACCACCCTGTAGATTCCCAATGAGGAAATTGCAAAATGAAGGGGAAAATTAATGTAAAGCAAAACACAGAATCCCTTGCAGTAGGAGGAATGAAAGTCCGAAGCACTGCACTTTAAAGTGGAAGCTAAAGGGGAATAATATTCACATTTGAACACTTCAGAGATTTCTATGAAGTACTGAGTGAAAATAGTCAAATACAAAACGCAACAACAAATGTTATTTACAATAACTTACCAACAACTTCCCCCATTAATAGCAATGAATTAAAAGTCTAGCATTCTCAACAGAATGAGAGAATCCGAAACCAAACCCCTGGTCTGTTTCAAGTAAAATTGTGAAAAAACACAGTGCAGAAATGAACAGTTTAGTCTACTGATACCACCTTAAAGTTTACATCAGCATGAATTATTTGGGTAAATCCAAAAATTTGACAGAATCCTTCATCACGTTTCCATTCTCAAAATGGTTCACAAGGACAATAGGAAGAGACATTCAGAACAAGATCAAACCACTGTCACAGTATATATATATATATATATATATATATATATATATATATATATACAGTATATATATATGTTACTGTCAATGTGTGAAATTAGGCATTGTGCAGAATACCTAGGAAATCTATAGAATGCTGAAAATGGGATGTCAAAGTATGAAAAGATGAAAATTTCAAACATTTCCTAGGTATTCTATGAAATGCCAAAAATGGCAAACTGGCAAGTGATTTTGTATAATGTCATATATATATATATATATATATACACATATACACACACACACACACTAGCAAAATACCTGTGCTTTGCAGCGGCGAAGTACTGCCTTAAAATTTTTATTAAGAAGGAAATTAAACCTTTTTAAACTGAGGGAAAATATACCAATAATTATTTGTTAAGGATCTCTTTGTATACCACATTGTCATTTCGGCCCCTTTGGTTGTAATATGACCAAGCTGTGCGCTGAGCTTACTCTTTAGTATGCAACATACAGTTGGCCATGTGAACAGTAATCTTGTTTCAAATCTCACAGCTTGGATTGCTGCTGTCATAATCGGTTTGAGTTTCATGGTTTGTTTCAGTTACGACAGTATTTGCAGGACTTGTGTTGAAGTGACATTCGGCATCTGTCAAGCGTTGTAAGCATATAACCGGTTTCATCGATAACTTCACATCCAGCTTTTGAGAGTTTAAACACTCATAAACATCAAAGTGTGCACTACTGAAATCGTCACCTGTGAATCTAAGATGTTTAAGAGGCATTGGCGGTTGTCCAAAGGTGTAAAATATTTGGCCATTTCGGTACACTTAAGCATTTCACTCTTCTAGTGCTCCTGTGTAGTATAATTATCTCCTGTACCGTCATCAGTCCACACCTTGAACCTGTCCCAGTCATTCAATACATAAGACACAATGTTCCTCCGGATATCAAGAGTGAGCCTGATATGGCCGTGCAATATGTAACACAGAGAATGGAAAAGGCAGGTGCCATCTCCGGGCATGGAAACCACTTGGTAAGTGACAGTTCTTTGGTCGATGGTGATCACCTCGATAGACATGTTAATAGGGGTATGGTTGGAATGATATAGGAAATGGGTACCTGAACAATGTAAAGGAAGTCTAAAATACCTACACAATAACTATAATCATAATAAACAAACAATAAAGCCATGGATTAAATAAAAAGGCTGTAGTTATCAGTAGGGAGACGTGAATCCCGTGGCGAAGCAAGGAAGGGAATGTAGAGACCGGAGCGACGGACGGCATTATATAGGCAGGCAGCCAACAACGTGGGAGACGTTGGGATGGGGAACCCAACGCCACCTCACACGGTGACCGAGCTGCAGGCTATGGACGTATACCTGTATATATATTGCTCACCGGTACGTGAAAATCCCCACATATAATTTACTGTTTGACTTGACTTGATGTCTAGTTAAGCAAGACATCAGGTTCACCACATTTTTGGCCTTCTAGATACAAACACACCGATTTTTAGGTAATTTCTGGACCATATTTTGGCCAGGAAATTATACCCTTATGATACAGAGTAAACCAATATGTGGCTTCAGCAAAAATAATCAGAAGTGCTTGAAGATGTGCATTACCCAATACCATGGTATCACCTCCTAATGGGATATAAGGGGGTCAAATTTACTCCTTTTTACAAACTTTGAAAAAAAAAAAAAATGAGGAGCAGTAATAAAGACATACTGTATGGAGTGTCATTTTTTGCTGATCTTAAATAAGATAATATTTTTGATATCTGATTCTTTACTGGTGGTCCTAGTCCTCTAAGAGCCACTCCCAGAAGACTAAAACTGAAACATTTCAAACAGAAGCATAAGGGTTACAATTTTAGACTAATTCAAGGTCAACAATTATGAATTATTTTTCTTAATTAATTGTTGATCCTTTACTATTGATCTAGCACTCTACACACCTCTATCAGAGGGAGAAAAATGAAAAAAATATTTTTACAAAGTAAATAATTACATTTCTTACGAACACCCCGAATTACAGTGGCTTATGTTAATTCAGACTTTGTTTTTTTTTTCTTCTTAGTTTTACCATAACAGCTGAAAAACCTGATATTGTTAAAATAATTAGGTGCTAGAGTAATGTTTTAAAACATTTTCCTAACTCTCTCATCAAAATAGATTGTTGACGGATCAGATCAGACTCTCTTTGCTTTTAACATTTGACATGGCTTACTGTGCTCTGATGACTGCCAAATATAATTTTAAATTTTGTCATTGCATATTCTGTCCCTCTCTCTTTCTATATCACTCAGTCGCTGATACGATTTCTGCCTTTTTATCTAAACCTTTGTATTGGCTATTCAAGTCTCAGCTACTTATAAGCTTGACATTACGTACTGTACTTTCTGTTCTCTCTGTACACCTAGTTGGGGCCCAAACTATTGCTCAAGCATAGGGCCCCCTGCAAAAGAAGAGAATACCAACCTTCCTAACGGATGTAGAGGGGCTTAAAAACCCAAACAGGTGGGCAGGCGCAGACGGCCAGCCCCCATTGCTGGAAACGCATTTCTACATGTACACAATCGTTTGGACCAATGTCAGCGATCGCCCCTCCCTCCCCTTAAGAAGCCTCCTCCTCCCCCGATTGCCTGGTACACCCGAGGTTCTTGCACCCTCGGTCTTTCCTAAACGGAGTGAAACCCCCAGCTCGTTTTCTTTACTCTGATCAAGGAGGGATAATTTAGCATTGCGCGACATCTATCCAATTACAAAGACGGACCAGCAGAGATAAAGGCGCTATGAAAGCTCTTACCAGTACCATCGGACTTTCGCACAGAAGTTGCCATGCTGCTCCAGCGACGAAGACGACGTGGTGCGCCGCCATACCCTACACAGTCGTCCCTGGAGAACCGTGCAAGGCCGCGCCAAAATGCTCCTTAAAGGGTGGGGCGAAGAGGTTACATTGTCTTGGCAAGAACCGTCCGACAACTAAAAAAAGATCGGCAACACTGGGCGTTTCTCTTTCCGAAAGCAAGTGAACTGTCTTCCTCCCAGTTCGAGGATTATAGTTTGTTGTCTTTCCTTCCAACTCACACCCTCTTGTCAGGCAGTCACCAAATGTCAAGTCCTGACGGCCAAACTCTGACGTAAAACACACAGCCAAAGCCAGGCGGTGTGACACGACTCGTGCCTAGTCAGCGACAGACGGCGCCTTCACCTGCAGACGCTGGAAGCGTGCAGGACTCGGTATACGTGCCAGCTGGTGAAAATTCGAAAACGTTTCAGCGTCAAGTCCTTCGTTTTGGGTCAGAAAACTGAAGCAGATTCGTGGTATCGTTTCATCTTTTTATATGGAAATCCCTGAAGAAGATGAAGTTCAGTGTTAAGAGCTTAAACGGTGTCTCACAGCTAGCGCTTCTTCCCGTTGCAGGCCCAGCCGGTTGCTACGCAACGACGAGTCCTCACCAACAGTGTTGTGCATTCGAAGACCCCGCCCACTTTTAAAAGCGCGAGCCGCGCTCCTTGTTTAGCCAATGGGAACGCGTTGCTACATGCGCGGCTCTGGGCATTGGCGGTCTAGCGGGATCACCATTAATAATAAAAAAGCACGGAGATGCGAGCAGCGCAGCTAGTAACGATGGTCAAGGTCCGCCGAGAAATTTACCAGTTTGCGCAAGCGCTGAATTTGTAAAGTAAAATAAAAACAGCTGGTCGAGCTATACGTGGATTCAGTTGATTTCAGTCTTAATCTTCATAAATGATGTGACGCTATCTTGGCACAAAACTGACCCCGTCACATTTTGTCATAAATCTACTAACCCTGACCAGTAATGGTATCACAAATTTGGGACCCACCCCATAATCTGCAAACAAATTAACACTTTCAAATTAATGAAAATCAGTCTAAACTACTAAAGCAAATTATTACTAGCAGTTTGGACAGTTTAAGCATTAATCACACATTCAGCTAGTTTACTGTCAGTAGTTTACTGTTGCCTAATCAAATGACTGAGCTTTCTGAACTATTTATTCTAATACTTGCTTATTCATCCTGCCATGGTGATGAGAAGTGGTCTGCTATTGTGCAAACAGTGACACTAACATTGTTTTTGTGTATAGAGTCCACCTAGGTCCAGATTAACCTTATCTTGCCACTCCATACTTTCTCCATTTTCTTCATGTGTGATAACCTCCATCAACTCTTGTTGCAGACAAGCAGTCACTGTCACAGGTCTGACGATTTTGGTTGACACTGCCTAATGTTTGTGTATTACTGTGATGGCTTTGCAGCATCACCAGTGAGGCAAAATATTGATGCCATGTGTTACATATTCTGTCATTTGGTATTGACTGGACCTACAAATGTACTGGTCATGTTGTAGCCGATCGATGAAGGATGTTGTTCACCTTGAAACTCAAAACTGCAAAAGAGATGGAAAGTTGTAGATAGTTCCTACTGTTGCTCGTTCAATTTTGAGATAGCATGGTGTGTTACCACCTCCCCCCTTTGTCACATCCATCCATCCATCCATTTTCCAACCCGCTGAATCCGAACACAGGGTCACGGGGGTCTGCTGGAGCCAATCCCAGCCAACACAGGGCACAAGGCAGGAACCAATCCCAGGCAGGGTGCCAACCCACCGCAGGACACACACAAACACACCAAGCACACACTAGGGCCAATTTAGAATCTCCAATCCACCTAACCTGCATGTCTTTGGACTGTGGGAGGAAACCGGAGCGCCCAGAGGAAACCCACGCAGACTCGGGGAGAACATGCAAACTCCACGCAGGGAGGACCCGAGAAGCGAACCCGGGTCTCCTAACTGCGAGGCAGCAGTGCTACCACTGCACCACTGTGCCGCCCCCTTTGTCACATAGCGTTACAAAAGTAGTAAGTGGGGTGTAACGTTAATTATGGGTGGCCCTGTGCTGTAACAAGCTCACAGGTAAAATGGAATTACCACTTTACAAATTACTAATTACATAAGCAATAGTCATAGAGATGGGGATGCAAATGGACCTGAGGACCAAAGTTCTGGAGGCCCTCTTTCTAAATTGTGTTTGATGACCTGTAAATACAAATGTTAGCATTTGTTTAAATGACACACTTATTTGACATGTGGGTAAGTTGTTTCTGGCTTGTCTAACTGGTATTAAGGGTTGGAGGAGGTGGGGGTGGCAAAGTCTTATCAGGCCCAGGGGCTTGTGGACTTGGGATCTGTCAATTGATGAACCCACAAAGTTGTGTTTCTCACAAAACCCAAAGGAACAGGGATATTACCATCCATCAGTTATCCAACATAGGGTGCAAGGCAGGAACAAACACCAGTCAAAATACCCGACATTGCCTGGGTATAAATTAACAGGGAAAAAAAAACTCTTGGAAACTCAACGCGAGACAATGAAATTGTTATTCAAATTAGTGGAGAAGAAAATGCTATACATACCTGTAGTCTCTGATATTTCTCCTTGTCCTGTACAAAACTTTGTGTGTGCTACTGCTGATGTCCTCCATCAGCAGTAGTGTACTTCTGCTGCATGGTGGGAGTTGTAGTCCTTGCATTGGTGCTGATTTTTGGGTTGTCCGCCACCCCTTTCATTATAAACTCTCTTTCCAATATAATGTATAGCCTATATTTTAAAGAATAAGTTCAGTATTTTTCAATTCAAACTTATTTCTTTCCAATCATGCAATATATGCATTTGCCACACAACATTGTTTTCTAAAGTTAGGCACTTTTTCTAAATTTAAAATAATATCTTGCCCACATTAGCACTTTACAATGGAGAGTATAGGGCATGGAAGAAAAAGTTAAAAACGTATGAAATACATCAATTTTTCAAGCCAATATAGTTTCTGAGTATTGATCCACACCTTCTGTGTTTCCAGCACGTTTGTGACAACAAAAGGTATCTGGATATACTGTAGTCATTTTGCTGCGTATTCCTGGTACTATTATTCTCGTGCCTTTTCTATTTGCATGTGTGAGTTCTTACGTACGCGTAAATGCAGAAGTAAATCAAAGCAAATCCAAACAACCTCTGTCAGGAGGAAACCAATCCCTGCAGGGGTGAAAGGTCATTGTGCAGAAAGACTAAGTACTGAGCTATCATGCACGGCCGGTCTTCTTTTAAAATGGCTGAATCTTATAATATTGATGTGTTTTTGTTCAAATATGACATGTATAAACTATTTTACAATATTTGTGTAATCATAAGATGCAAGTCAATTGTCGACAACCATCTTGGCTTGAAAAATGGACGCATTTAGTGCATTTTTTAAGGTTTTCCTCTGAGTCCCACAGAATGCAATGTAAAGCGCCATTGCAGGAAGATATTTTTTTAAATGTATAGAAAACGATTAACTTTGCAACAGAATTTTGCATGGCCAATGCATATATACTGTGTTTGCAAAGAAATAACTTTAGCTTGAAAAATACCAAACTTATCCTTTAAGTTGGACCAACAGCAAGGCAAATGTAATCTTTTTGTGAAAATTGGTTCAACAGTTTATTTGTGATTGGTGAACAAACAGACATCCAAGTAGCTTACAGTTTTATTCCTGTACATAGATTAGCAATTTTGTAAATCTCTTATACATATTTCTAACTTTAGTGTGTTTTGCATGTCATTTGTGCAGGATTTGGGTAAATTTTAGTCTGGGCAACTTAGTAGACTTCAGGAGGTGGGTGGCTTGAGGAAACCTTGTTGTGAACCCCTCATTCCTTCTCTGTTTCCTCATACTGGAGAGTAAGGATACACCTTATTGTCCTTCCATTGTCTCTGACTTAATCTGGTATTTGTTGATCTGGACATTGGAATCATACAAGCTCCACATTTCTTTTTATTCAGACCTTTGACATTTTGCCCACTTTGTCAACAGTTCCTCAGATTTAGAGAGTGCGTCGTACAAGATCAATAACATCTCTTTTTTTCTTTTATTGTCATTATACCATGTATAAGGAAATTACAGAGCAACTACTCCTTTCAGATGCAAAAAACAAAATCAAACATTAATACTAGTAACAGTAAAATATTACATATAAAAACTGCTAAATAGAAAGAAGATAAAGCATACTAATTAATAGGTTCTAATTGCTAGGCAATAAATGTGGAATTACAAAACAAGAATATTACTGATCATGCAGGTACAACAATTGAATTACCACTGATATGAATATTACGCAAGGAATACTAATAACGTAAGATATTGCACATAGGCTGTGATTATTGCACAATGAATTACCAATGATATGAGATATTACACAAAGAATAATAATAATGTAGATTTTGCACATAGGACAGATGGAGCAAATATTGCACTATACTGTGATTATTTCACAGAGAATTAATGCCCATCCAAGAAGAAAGAGAAAGAAAAATGAAACAGAGGGGAACAGAGGTACAGAGAGAGATGGTCAGCACATGCTGAGATTCATTGTAATTATGGCTCCAGGAAAGAAACTGTCCCTGAATCTGTTTGTCCTTGATTTGACTGACCTGTATCACCTACCAGAGGACAACAGGTCAAACAACTGAAAACCAGGATGTGAGGGGTCCTTCAAAATATTTTTCGCCCTGCCGAGGCAGCAGGAAGTATACAAGTGTTGTAGAGAGCAGCTGCATTGATGACATGCTGAAGCCCCCTTCCCATCATCTGCAGTGCAGCTTCTGTACCACACTATGATACAGTATGTCAGCACACTCTCTATGGAGGAGCAGTAAAAGTTCACAAGCAGCTTTTGATCCAGTTTATTCTTCCTAAGCAATCTCTGGAAGTGAAGTCACTGCTGTGCCTTTTTGACGACTGCTTTGGTATTTGCAGACCAAGACAGGTCAGCAGAGATGAAGGTACCCAAGAATTTGAAGGCTGGGACACTCGTTTCACAATCACCGTTGTTATAGAGGGGTTTGAGGTCTGCGATGAAGTCAAAGATGATTTCCTTTGTTTTCATGGTGTTTTTCCTTGTCAGGTTACCTGTTGAGCTCCAGGCTGACAATTTAGGATCTCCTATCTGTAGGCAGACACCTTCTTCTCTGAGATGAGTCCAGTCACTGTAGTGTCATTACCAAATTTGATGATGTTATTAGAGTGGGCTGGAATGCAGTCATGGGTGTAGAGGGCAAACAGCAATGGACTTAGCATGCAATCTTGTGGGGAGCCGGTGCTGAGTGAGCGAGTTGAGGAAAAGTGGGGGCCGAGTTTCACCATCTGAGGGTGATAGATGAGAATATCCTTTATTGAGGTATAGAAGATTTGGTGGAAACCTAAGTTAGACAGTTTACTGACTAGAATATCCAGAATAATAGTATTAAATGCTTAGCAATTGTCAATATAAAGCATCATCACATAACTCCCCCTGTGTTACAAGGGGGTCAAGCACAGTGTGGGGAGCTATGGCTATGGTGTCTTCAGTGGACTGGCTTGCTCTGTAAGCAAGGTGTTGTGTATCAAAAGTGGGAGGGAGACAGGCTTTGATGTCATGTGAAACCAACCTCTCAAAGCACTTCATGACAAGAGAAGTAAGTGCTATTGGGCAACAGTCATTGAAGCTGTCAACGGCTGATTTCTTGGGAACAAAAATGATGGTGGCTGACATCAGACAGAGTGGAACGAAGGCTTGCCTCAGGGAGTTAGTATAGATGGTGGTTAAAATGTGTGAGAGCTGGTCAGCACCCTGTTTCCAGGTATGCTGTCGGGACCAGCAGCCTTCTTTGGGTTTACTGATTTGAGCACTCATCTCTTTTGATGCTCCTTTCAAGTAAGCGTCTGGGCGCGAGAGCGTAAGGGGGTTCCAAGAGAATGAGACTGGGAGCTGATGTTCCATCTCAAAGCACACAATGAAGCAGTTCAGCTCCTCTGCTAGTGAGGCCCCCAGGTCCACAGGTGTTGTAATGCAGCCCCTGTAGTTGGTGATGTCCTGTATTCCCTGCCACTAAAGAGCTAAACATGAAACATATGATCCATCCTTTCAAATAAGTCAGGCCAAGCTACTTGCGAAAAGTGGTACAAAGTACCAAGCCCAGAACTTGACCCAAGGAATCATACTGCCTTCAAAAAGGCTCACAATAAAAATAAGAAATAGATGTATCCCTACTATGATAAACAGTACCCCAAACTAACTACTGTTCTCTTCATCAATACATCCCCTAATACAGTTCACGGTCATATGGTGCCAGAGTCTGCCCTGGTAACAATAAGCACTAGATGGAAACCAACCATACATGGGTGCTAGTTCACCATAGGGCACACTCATCCACACACCCACAGAGAGATTTACAGTTACCAGTCAACCAAATAGGCACATTGCTAGTAAAACCAAAGTGCCTTCAGAACAACTCGTACAAGAAAAAAACGGCATACTCCACACAGATTGTACCGCAGCTGTAATCTGAAATGAGATTTGAGAGGCTGCAGTGCTGGGCGCCATGATGCCATGCCACTCCCAATTGTTATTATTATTATTATTATTTTGAAAGCATAACCAAGGCTGAGAAACAGTGGTTGGCACTATGGCCTCACGGATCCATCATCTTGACTTTGAGTCCTGTGCTCTGTCAACACATGGAGTTTCACATTCTTCACATGTTCATGTATGCATTTCTCTGGGTGCTACCATATCTGAAAAGTCAGATATGTTAAGTTGTTAGCCTAATGAGAAATGACACTGTTTGAGTGAGTGTGCTGTGCGAAGGGTTTTGCGTCGGATTCACAGCTGACTTTTGCTCTAAGCCCACTGCTGACGGGATAGGATTCACCCTCCTGTGAGCTGTAATTTGAATAAATGGGTTTAAAAAATGAATGAAGAGGCTAAAGAAGCTAATGCACATACTAAGAAATGGGGTGAAACTGAAAGTTCTTTCAAAATTGACTGTGAATACATGAATCTCTGTTATATGGAATGGATTTCATCAGGTTTTTCAAGAGCAGACAGGGTATATTCTGAATAGAAGTAAAGCAGTGAAGCCGGATTGGCACATCTGGAGGGGTTTTCCCTTTGTTGAATTTACACAGTTACTTCCGTACAAATAATGAATCAGGACTAACAAATGAGGATATAGTTCTTTAAGCCTGTTTTTGCCAAACAATAATTTCTTATCTTTAGGTTTTGGATAATACTGGCTGTTTGTTAAGAGCTAGGCTGGCATGAAAGCTGGAGACACAACAGGTCCGGATTCCCTGTCTCGCGAATTTATGAGCTTACATGAATGATATCAAAGCTTCTTAAAACCAAAGTGGCTAAGACATGCCATGAGTCATCTTCTGATTATACACTTGCTGAGTGACATGTGAACAGATGGAGAGGACTGTTAGCGCCGCAGTTGTGTCTCTTTGATTTTATGTGTGCTTGGCAGCCTTCCAGACAGTCTAAAAATAAGTTAAAAAGAAAAAAGGAGTCTTGTGTTTGATCATGGGTAGACAGTCATATTCCTGGAGGGCAGTATTGTCTTCTTGCTTTCATTTTACACTTGAACACCAAACAGCTGATTTAATTATTTCATCAATTGGTTAATTTTAGATCTGTGTGGAAGCACATTGTATAAACTTAGTAAATTTTAGGAAAAGGTGAACAGATCTTATACACATCCCATTAGTTTAAATGTCATCATAAAACAAACCTCAAGGCTTCAGCTGAATTTATAAGCAAAGCCCATAATGGAAGATCTCAATGCAAACTCTCAGTTAGCGTACAATGTGAGCACTTTGGTTCGTTAAATGTATTGAGTGCTATCCTGAGGTGTATCAGTGCAGGCTCTCATCCAATCAGTGAAAGTGTACAGAAAGGCGGATGGAAAAAAATTCATAATTATAGTGGTGAAGAAAAATATTTGATCCTCTGATATCCTCTAGTGTTGTATATTTGTAACAATGAATGGCTTCAGATCTTTAGATAAAATGTAATATTAGACAAAGGGAACCAGAGTAAACATATAACACCATTTCTAAATTACTACGTAATATGTACTGGCAAGAAAAAATATGTAAACCCTTTGGAATGACCTGGATTTCTGTATCAATTGGTCATAAAATGTGATCTGATCTTCATTTAAGTCACAAGTATAGAGAAACACAATATGCTTACGCTAATAACACACAAACTATTATAATATTTCATTTCTTTATTGAACATTCCCATCAAACATTCACAGTGTGCTGTGGAAAAGGTAAGTGAAACCTTGGATTTAATAACTGCTCAAACCTCCTTTGGCAGACATAACATCTAACAAAGACTTCTGATAGCTGTGGATCAGACCTGCACAATGATCAGGAGAGTCTTTGGACCCTTCTTCTTTAAAGAACTTTTACAGCTCAGCCATATTCTTATGATGTCTGGTTTGAATGGCCCTCTTGAGATCATTCCATAGTTTCTCTTTTGGATTAAGGTCTGGGCTCTGACTAGCACTCCAAAAGGCAGATTTTATTTTTTTGAAGTTATTCTATAGTAGATTTACTTTAGTGTTTAATGCTATTTCATCCAGCATCTACTGAGTTTTAGCTGGCGAACAGCCACCCTGACATTATACTGTAGAATACTTTGATAAGTGTGGGAATTTGTTTTTCCCTTAATGATGTCAAGCTTTCCAGGCCTCAAATCAGCCATGCAGTCCTAAATCATGATTCTTCCACCACCGTACTTCACCGTTAGAGTGATGTGTTCCTGTTGGTATGCCGTGCCCTTTTTATGCCATATATAATGCTGGATATTCCTCCTAAACAACTCTACCTTAGTTTCATCTGTCCACAAAACATTTTCCCAATGGCATTGTGGAGAGTCAAGATGGTCTTTGATAAACTTCAGGCGTGCAGTGATGTTTTTGTTTTGGAGAGTAGTGGCTTCGTCCTTGGGGTCCTGCCATTTTAAACTTTTAAATGTTTTATGTATGGTAGACTCATGAACAGAACCAGTCCCAATGGTTTCACCAAATTTTTAACTGTTCTTTTGGTTTCCTTTTTTACATCTCTGAACATTCTGCGTTGTGCCTTTCGAGTCCTCTTGGCTGAGTGATCACTTCAAGGGAATACAGGCACAGTACTAAATCATCTCCTGTTATGCACAGTTTGTCTGACTGTGGACTGATGAATATCTAAACTCTATGAAGTTACATTGTAGATCATGGATCTTCTGAGATCTCTTTTTTTGCAAGGCATGCTGTACATCAGCAAATGTTTCTTGTGAGTAGCAAACTCAACATGTTTGAGTCTTTTTTAATAGGTCAATGTATCTCTGAACCACACCTCCAATCGAGTTTAGTTGGCAGTACTCCACAATTGTTAACTTCTGACTCATTAGCTTTTGTTGAAGTCATCAGCCTAAGGGTTCACATCATTTGTCTTTTCTTGACTGTAAATGTTTAAATGTGGTTATTCCCAAAGTATTCACATACTGTTTGCTGACACATATTTAAGTAATAAAGTTATGCAACACCTGTATTGCTCATGTGAAAAGGTAATTGCCCCCTTAGTTATTCTCTCAAACAGCTGACCAAAGTTTAACTGATACTTAGCATTAGCTGACTGAACACAGCCAGATCTGTTGAATGTAAACCTCACCAGGTAGTGACCCTTAACGTGACAATGAAGTGGTCATCACAAGGTTTCTACAAGAACCATCGACCTTGGTCAAAGGAAATTCCTGAAGAGATGAAGAAAAGATTGTTAAAACCTACCAACCAGAAGAGAGTTATAAAGCCATTGCAGGACTCCATCACACCATACTGAGAGGCATAAAAACAGTATGTAGTAGTGAATTGTCTCAGGAAAGGCCATCCTACCAAAATTACACTAATGACTCATTCAAGAATTCACAGAGGGTCCAGAGAACTGCATGCCTCTCTGGGCTTGGCTAAGAGCAGTGTTCATGACTGCGCAATAAGAAAGAGACTGCATTAAAAATGGGATTCATGAGAGAGTTGCAAGGCAGAAACCTCTGCAATCCAAGAATAATATCAGTGTTTGTCTCACATTGGCAAAGAAATATCTGAATGATTTCCTAACCTTTTAAAATGAGTTAAAATTAGAGCTCTTTGTGCAACACAGGTCTCACTATGTCTTAGTTAAAGCTAGCACAACATTCAACAGTAAGAACATCGTAACTCCAATAAAACATGGGGATGGTAGTGTGATGGTATTGGGAAGCTTTAATGCCTCAGCACCTAGAAGACACCATTTTTGAAGAAACCATAAATTATATACTTTACCAAACTATTAATACAAAGAATGTCAGGTCACCTGTCTGTGACCTGAAGCTGAATCACAACTGGATTATGCAGCAGGGCATTGACCCCAAACAATAAAGAAAATCTGCATACGGCGGTGTAAGCATAGGAATGAAAAACGGTGAGAAAGGAATTCAGAAATCAGGAAGAAAGAAATACTTCTTGAAAGTCGCAGTTGTGAATAGGTGTTTTGCTGGAGACGACAGATAATGAGTTGAAAGATGTAACCGTAGAAAAAGCCACATACAACAATAGTTTTGTTGCATGTATCTTGGACTTCCTGGAAATGTGGATGGTAATATGACCATTTTGCCCACACGTACGTTGCTATTTTCAGCCTTTGCTTGCAGTGCATCTGATAGTCCTTTGTATTCTTCCACGCACAGATCTTGTTCATGTAATCTGAGATAGTTGAGACGCACGCCCTCATATGCATCTACGACGTAGTGTTGGAATAGTTTGCTGCTGGAGTGCAAAATTCTAAATGTATTCCTCATTGATAATCTATATGTGTAAAATTGGCATTGAGTAAGTCTGATTTGGTTGGCAGTCCTTTTATTGGGAGCATGTTTTAAATCTTTGTGCCAGCCAATGTCTCCGTAAGGGAATAAAAGTGGGTAAACCATAGGATCGCAATTCATATTGAGCGTGGAAATCTGTTTACAGGAGTTTCCTCTGGGATAGATGCAAATGTCCCTTTCGGCAGGGGGTTCGCCATCTTCTCTGAAGAAAATCGCTGCAACATCGGTGTGACATGTCGGGGTATTGTATCGTCGTAAATCCTGCCCAGGGTTTTCCTTGAAAACCATTCATACAGATGCTGTTGGATTGGATTGAGCGATTTCATGCATGTGTTTGTATGATTTAGCGAAGGGATTGATGGTTCTGAGCATGGAATCTAACTGGAGAAGTAAATTTTCGCTGCATGCAGAGTTTGCTTTATTTTGTAAGCGTACTTCAGTAGCTTGCACTGTGTCAAAAACATACAACTGTCCATATCCTGGAGAGGTAGAAGTGTTCGTGTATAGTGGAGATATTTGGTGATAAATTTGCCAGTGTATTTTAAAACAGTATGATCCGTGGCCAGGAGGCTGAGTTATCTGTGGAAGAGGACGAATAGGAATCGAGAAATGCCATGTCGGCTGCGTGTGGGCGGACCGGTTTTGAAGAGGAGCCGCAGGCAGCGTGGGGAAGGGTTTGGAAGAGGACAAACAGGAATTGAGAAATGCCATGTCGGCTGCGTGTGGGCAGGAACGGTTTTGAAGTGGAAGCAGGATGAACCAGAAGAGAAATATATATATAAGAGGTGTCTGAATTAAAGCACTTCTGCAAATAAGATTGGGCTAAAATTCCTCAACTGTGATGTGAAAGACTGATATATCAAATTATAGGAAGTGCCTGAAGGTGCTGAAACCAAGTTAGGAAACTATAGGGGGCAGTTACTTTTTCACATGGGTGATAGCAGTTTTTGATAACTTCCTTGAATAAACAAAGTAATGATTTATAAACTATATCGTGTGTTTACTCAGATTCCCTTTCTCTAATATTGCATTTTGTCTAAATGTATGAGGCTATTTATTATGTAAAATATGCAAAAACAATGGATATTATTAAGGGGGCAATTGGTTTTCCACAGCAACGTATATCTAAGGTCATGTTATATATAAAAGCCCACCTACATTTTTATTTATAATATATTGTAATAAAATATCAGGCAGCAGACCGAAAAAGATTTGGGGATGGCCACCCTGTATACTGAAAAATCAGAAGAATAAAGAAAACACGTTTAACAAAGCGGAGTTCACAACTGAACTGGCAAAAAAACTAAGAGTGCTCTATAAATATGGTGGGTAGGAGGAAGAAGTGGAGTTAGGACAACCGAAACTGGAACTGATGTGGCAGGAAAAGGAATTCTGGGCAGCGGAAATGATGTCATTAGAGTTGGCCAGAAGTGATGTCAGCAGGGGGTGGATCAATGGCGATGTCACTATGAGTCAGGGTCCTCCCGCTGGGCTACAGGGAAATAAGAGGAGAGAGGATCAGGTGAGAGCGCCAACCCTCGCTTTGACTTACAGATACCACTATTTGAGCCTGTATACTGTCCCCCATGTGCACGTGTGTGACAATGTCCATTTTTATATTATCTGTTTATTATTATAGATTGGTATTGTTGGTATTTTCTACACTGTTGAAATGCATATGGCATCCATTTTTTTCTGTCCACCACCTCATTGATGCAAGCAGCTTGTGCCTCCATAAAGCCAATCATGTGACCACAAATCTGTTCACAGTGTATACAGCATCCAGACACAGGGGATGTTAGTGTTGCCCGACCAAACAGGAGAAAGGGAAAGACATGCAATCTTAGTGACTTTGACCGTGGTGTGAGCATTGGTTTCAGATAAGGTTATTCTAGAGTCTCAGAAACCAGTACTCTCTTTGGATTTTCACACCCTACAATCTCTAGAGCAGGGGTCTCCAACTCCAGTCCTGGGGCCTCATGCATAATGCCGTGTGTAGAATTCGCACTATAACATAACGTAAGCACAAAAACTGAAATGTGCTTACGCACAGAAAAATCCAGATGCAGGAATCTGTGTGTACTCCATCTTCCACGTTCTTCCGCTACATAAATCCTGGTCAGCGGGAAAAGTAACGCACATGCACGCGCCTGCTGTCCCGCCCCAATTCCTCCCAGAATTACGCCTTTTTGAATATGCAAATCAATATAAACAGCCCTTAAGCTCAACCTTCTGTGAAAAGACAATGGCAAAAGCACGGGGGAAAATATAAGAATTTCAGCGAATACCAAGTGGAGGCAAAGGAAAAACATACTATTTGTTGATTTAAACAGTGATATAATCAACAAAAGGAAGTTGATCGAGTGACATAGTGTGTTGGAGAAACTTGAAAGCTCACGTTCACAAAGTCGCACAGTGCCCGAAATAAAAAAGAAGTCACATATCAAAGTCACCGTGAAAAGGCAAGTCGTAACCCACTGTCTAAGTGTCATATGAAAGCTTATTAGGGTACAGACAAAAAAAAAATAGGCACACAGTGGGAAAAAAGCATGAAATGTCAACTTTAATCTCGAAATTTCCACTTTAATCACGTAGTTTATTTTGTCATTAAAGTAGAACATCATAAACTTCATCTTAAAATCATTTAATTTACTAGTTTCTCAAATCCCATCGTAACTAAACTAGCACATTAAATGGTTTGTTTTGTATTTGATCTTCAATGTGCTTTATGTGAGTGAATCACTACGGGCTTCCGTTCTTTCTCTTTCTCCGGCAGGACACAGAATCCATTACATTCGTAATATTACAGCTCTCTGAATAATTAAAATACTGACATGTATACGTGATATCATTTTCATGATGACTGGAATGAAAGCATGGTATTAAACATGTGAACACGGTGCGCCATGTGCAACCTTCGATGAAATAATTTATTGTAGCAGTACTGTCTGTTTCAAACGTACAAACCTACAATTCCTGTCCTTACTTTCTCCAAATACCCAATCGCCACACAATCAGCTCTGTAATAGACATTAAGCCATCTGTAAGCTTACAATGACGATTCTTCAAAACTTTTAAGGAACATTGAAATATCTTCGTAGTACATGTTTAATTATTCTCTCCGTCTATCCTTCCAGTGTCGCGCCAGCTTCAGCAAATATACAGCGCGAAGCAGGAACAATACGTGAACTTTCTATCACTGCGGCACCGTGTCCTCACATGTTTAATTATTAACAATACAGATTATTTAAATGAAGTTAAAGTTTTATCTGTATAATATAATCAACATATTTTGCTGCATTTCATCTTAAAAATGATATTGTCATCATATGTAAATACACGTTTTATAAAGTGGCTCAGGTTGTGCAATATTATAACTGTAATTCATTAAATGGTAATTCTACTTATAAGTACAGATAATTCTACAAGGAGCACTTGATTGAGTGCGTTTAGAGCTCTTGGGATGAAACTCTTTCTGAACCGCAAGGTCCATACAGGAAAGGTTTGAAGCGTTTGCCGTGTGAGAAACAGTTCAAATAGGAAGCATGGCTGAGGCAGCGTGTGCTTGATGCTGTAGACTGATAATTCTCTTTCTGACCAGCTGCTCCGAGTGGTGCAGTGAGAGTAATATGGAAAAAGATGATCTGCTGTTGCAACCCCTAACTGGAGCAGCTGAAAAAAGTAAAATAAGGTGCAGTGAGAGTAACAATGCTAAAGCAGCTATGGTATTTGGAATAGTTTGACCATTCCGTGGGCCATTATATTGTTACTGGTTAATTACAATCAGACGCATTAAACTAATAAACAATATGCGGTTAATTTCAGTGTATTTATAAAGCCGCTTCAGGAAAAGAAAGGATAACGACACAGGAACAGTAGCACTGCTTTGACGCTGGGTGCCGCCAGTCTGCAAAACCGAGCGGAGAACTTGCGTACGCCAGGGTATGAGGTACTGTGGAAATGTGCGTGGCTTTACGCCAAGTTTAGGTTTTATACATCGCGATTTGAACGTGGAAACGTTCTTATGCAACATTTCTGTGCATACGCACCGTTTATGCATGAGGCCCCAGGAGAGCTACGGTGGCCGCAAGTTTTCATTCTAACTCTTTTCTTAATTATTGACCAGTTTATGCTGCTAATTAACTATTTCCCTTTATTTTAATAGACTTTTCTTAAGACTCTGACCACTGAATTGATTCTTTTTTCCTTAGTGGCACCTAAACATAAATTTGATGTAAAGTGAGCCAACAGAAGACTTCACTTCATTCAGTTTCTTCATTTGCAGCCAATTCTCGTTGCAAATTAAACCCGTTATTTAATTCCATGGCGCTAATTCTGCCATGGCAGACATTTCCAAAACTGTTGATTTTCTTTTTTAAAAGTGCTGGCTATCAAAAAGTTTTGTGACATGAGCAGATCAACATTACTGAGGCCTTCACCTTTCTTTATTTTCAGTTATTCTGTGATGGACGCAGGTTGTTGTTTGTGTGTTGTTACATTTTGTGTCTTAATATTGTTTGGTTGCTAATTAAGGAAAAAAGAAATAATTAAGGGGCCTGAGTCTTAAGATGTGCATCAATTAAAATTAAGGCAAAGAGTTAATTAGCAGCAAAATCTGGTCACTAATTAAGAAAAGGGTTAGAATGAAAACCTGCAGCCACAGTAACTCTCTAAGACTGGAGTTGGAGACCCCTGCTCTAGAGTTTAGCAAGAAATGTGTGGCAAACCAAAAATGTCCAGTGAGTGTGTGGTAGAAATCGACATCTTAATTAAAGAAAGAAACGTATTGATTAAAACCATTTGAATCAGTAATCAAGCAGGATAAAAGCTTGTCCATCTGTGTTATTTATTACACCAGCAGCACCAAGCTGAGGAGGCAGTATCTCTTACAGCAGTCTGTTACAGCTGGTCAGAATGATCACAGAAAAAAAAATGAAGGTCATACTTATTGATAACTGAATTTACATAACAGTACTGATTAATGTTACATATCACACTCTGATTAGTTAAAAGACATGAGCTGCATGGCATAGAGCACCAGCAGCCTAAACAAAAGTCTTTCTCCATTATGTCTTTGTTCTTCAATATCTCTTAGTTTAGATATTACCCTTGAAATCTCCATGTATGTGACAACTGTCCAGTTTTATTGTTTCCAGGACATCTGCTGATCTCTTAATCATATATTCGATGTATTACATCAACCTGCTCCTGGTACATTCTTGTCTCTGTTGTTCACTTGTCCTTTATCTGGTTTCTAGATATGCCTGAACAGGTTTCTAACATTTACTAACACTTTTAAGGTATTTCTTTAAGATGAATGCTATATTTTATTATGGAAAGCATATCAAAACACTTTATTCTAAATGACTCAGTAACCCCTGTATTATCGTGGTATTCCCCTTTACTTACTTTTTACTTACTTTCTTCAGGGATAAGTGTATTCACCAGGTTTGTTACCGGGTTGGTCTACTCTCACATCTTAAGATTAACACACACACACGTAGATATACACATACACACAGACCCAAGTAACAAAAGTACTGTATCAATGATGTATACACAACCCGTTATTCTCTGGTACTTTAACAGACACAAGTGCCGTATGAATAACACATGCACAGTCCATCATTCTTCAGTACTTAGACTTACTTCTCATAGGCTTGAACAATGTACAATGTCTTAAATATATCTCAGATCAAAATATTTTTGGTCTACAACAATATATTTAAACATACAAAGACTCAATATCATTGGCTAAAGGCCATTTATCAACCTTTGATGCCTCACTTTAACGTACTGTTCACTATTGCATCGAGCTCTCCTCCTTAGCCTGATAAAGCCTTGTGGTTCGGATCATATGGCACTTTCTTACTGCTCCAGGTGCTCTAAATATTTATCTTATTACTTCAATCGCTCTAGATATAAAGACAAAGCATAGAAAGCTAAAAGCAACTTAGTAATTATTAAAGAACAATAATTCCAGTAGAGCATAGGAGGGGAAGGTGGAGGTTGGGAGCATGCACTGATACAGAATGTTGCTGTACCCACCACATGTGGATAGTATAAAAGAAAATGTAGATAGCAAATTCTGTATACAGTGGTACCTTGGTATACATCCTTAATCTGTTCCAGATCCTTTGACTTATACCAACCAGGACGTATACCAAACAAATTTTTCCCATAAGAAATAAAGGGAAAATGATTAATCCGTTCCCATGAAAAAAATCCTATTGTTATTGGCATATTATACATTGATGGGGTTGTATATAATATTTTAAACACTGCTTAATACTAAATACATAAATACAAAAGTAATTAGATGAAATAAATGAAAATTAAGCCTCACTTTACTTTTTAATAACGTCTTTGTCACAAGCGTAGATACCGTCGTTCTCGGCATACAGTATGCAGCAGCCAAGTCCCGGATATGCATGCCACCTTCATACTTTTCAACAATCAATTCACATTTACACAAAAAAACACAAAATCACATGAAAATTCACAGAAAGTTATAGTGCGGGTTGTTCAATGAATGCTAGCAACTGGTGTACTGACACTCGTGGGCAGTCGTGGCTTTGTCTCGAGAGAGATAAACAAGGGTAGCGTGCGGTATTCTAGCACATCAGTCGTATTCCAAACAAAAGTCATATACCAAGCAAAATTTTTCACATCCAAACAGGACGTATACCAAGTTGGACTTTTTCCAAAATGGATGTATACCGAGGTACCACTGTATTTATATATGAGTAGGAGGCATCTAAAGAACCTGAACCTGAGTAATGGTAATACCACAACAGACCAGGGGGTGGTGAGGTGTGCTGACTATCTTTCTCAGTTCCTTGCAGACCATTCTCAGGAAATCCCGTCAGGTTCCGGAGCTCTTGATGACATCACTTCTGGTCCCAATGACGTCACTTCCAGTCCCGACACCTTGGATGGTGTCACTTCCGGTCCTGATGACATCACTTCTGGATCCGGCACTTTGGATGTCTAACTTCCAGCCCCCAATGACATCACTTTTGTTTCTGGGCCCATTGATGATGTCACTTTCTCTATGGGCCTTTAAAGCCGCCATCTTGTTTCCAGTTAATCAGTTTTGTTTTGGACTCAGTCTTGTGAACAACTCTGTTCTAAATGTCAACCTTTTGTAGCAAGGGCATATTATACGGGTGGCTGCCCCAAACCTTTATAATGTCTGACATTCATTCTTATCACTATATATATATATACACTATATATATATATATATATATACTAGCAGAATACCCGCGCTTCGCAGCGGAGAAGTAGTGTGTTAAAGAAGTTATGAAAAAGAAAAGGAAATATTTTAAAAATAACGTAACATGATTGTTAATGTAATTGTTTTGTCATTGATATGAGTGTTGTTGTCATCTCTCTCTCTCTCTCTCTCTCTATCTATATATATATATATATATATATATATATATATATATATATACACACATAGCAAAATACCCGTGTTTGGCAGCAGAGAACTAAAAAGAAAAGGAAACATTTTAATAATAACGTGACATGATTGACAATATAATTGTTTTGTCATTGTCATGAGTGTTGCTGGCATATATATATATATATATACACTCACACACACACACACATATATAAACATATATATACACATCATATATATATAAATATATATATATATATATACACACACACACACACACACATATATATATATACACACACACACA